>CM065482.1:44284567-44834015 GCA_032873175.1 Leptopilina drosophilae
TAAGATTCAATTGATATTTTGATGACGCTACTTAGTTGCTATTATTATTGATGTCTGAATTGGAGTTGCGACACTACATACACACACACATATATAGCGCCATAAATCCCAATACCTTTTATTTCAATTCAGAAATTTCGAAAATAAAAAAAAATCCCTACTCAATAAAAATTCTAAATCTAAACCAAAAATTAAAAAAAAGTTTCATGCAATCAATTTTTTTTTTTTCAAAGAAGGTAAAAAACAAAACATTCCAATTTTATTTTTCCCAAAAACCCTCGATTATTAAACAAAAAAATTAGTTTTAAAATATACAAATCAATATGATGGGGAAAGAAAGGAAAAAAGTAAAAAAAAAAAAAATAATTACCGGGTGTCGAGCAGCAGATGCGACGGCAACGGCCTGGGCACTCGGATACATCCTTGTTTAAAAAAGTAAAAACTTCCGCTGCACATCAACTGGTGAATTTATATTTTGAAAAAAAATATTCTTTCAAAAAATTTTACAAACTAAAATCACTTGAAACTTATGATTTTTATTTCCACATCATATGCACCACTCACATTTTTTTTGTGTTTACAATTTACACATAAACACACACATACACAAAAACACTAGGAGAAAATTTCTTTTTTTTCAAAATAAAATTAAAATCACTGCACTAAAAAAATGGGGAAGGGGGAGATTTGTTTAACTGTGATGAAAGTAGAAATTCACTTTTTTTATCACTTTGTTTAACGAAACCAAAAAAAAAAAGTAGAAATGAAGAAACAATTAAAACACTCGTGTAAACATGAGACTTGAATGCGACGAATAATCCACCCAGAACAACGGTCGGATAGCAACTAACTGCAACTCTCTCTCTACCAGTCTATACCCATGTCTATAGCGAGACTTACTCAACCCCAGAGAGCCAAGGGGGAATCGCTGTCGCTGGCGGTAAACGAAGCCGTTCGACTCCCCACCAGTAACTATGTACCACGTGGTTTCTCATTCACTATCCTTTTTCAACCAATGATTTTGCTTACTATATAGACATATTTTCTTTAAACATCAGCTTTTTTTTGGAACTCATGACATTTTCTTGTTTTTTAAATGTTTTACACGTTTCTTTAAATGTAGAAATACTTTTTACCCCCTGGAGCCCGAATTTTTATTGACCTATCATTTTTTTAATACGTTTAATGATTTTTAGTAAGAAAAATAAAGTTAAAATATTATTGCAGTCCGATATATTCAATTTTTTAGTAGATTTTAACAAAATTGATATTAAATTTGTAATCAGCGACTAAAAAAACCCCCCGAGTGACGATTTTTGAGTAAAATCCTTCAATTTTAAAAAACTCAACCGCCATTTTGGATCCGCCATTTTTTATTTTAAAATTCTGACATTAAATTCGTAAATAGCGACTTAAAAAACCCCAACTAACGATTTTTAAGGCAATCCTACTAAGTTTTAAAAAATTCGTCCACCCTATTGGCTCCACCATTTTGTATTTTAAATTTTTCACTTTAAATTTGTAATCAAGGACCCAAAAAAAACCCCCAAGTAATGATTTTTAGACGAATTCCTTGAATTTAAAAAAATTCATCCGCCATTTTGGATCCACCATTTTGTATTTTGAAATTATGACAATAGATTCGTAATCAGCCACCCAAAAAACCCCCGAGTAGCGATTTTTTATCAAAATCCTTCAATTTCAAAAAATTCCACAGTCATATTGGATCCGCCATTTTGTATTTTGAAATTCTGACTATAGATTCGTGATCAGCGACCCAAAAAACTCCCGAGTAGCGATTTTTGATTAAAATCCTTCAATTTAAAAAAAATTCAACAGCCATATTGGATCCGCCATTTTGTATTTTGAAATTCTGTCAATAACATCGTAATTAGCACCAAGAAAATCCTTAAGTAACGATTTTTGAGCAAATTTCATAAGTTTCTGCAAATTTATCCGCCATATTGGATCCGCCATTTTGTATTTTGAAATTCTGTCAATAAATGCGTAATTAGCACCAAAAAATAGGTAAAAAGTAAGTAGAAAAGTAGAAAAGTTTTCTAAAGTAACGATTTTTGAGTAAATTTCTTAAGTTTCTGAAAATTTATCCGCCATATTGGATCCACCATTTTGTATTTGGAAATTCTGACAATAGATTCGTAATCAGCGACCCAAAAAAACCCCTGAGTAGCGATGTTTATAACAAAATCCTTCAATTTAAAAAAAAATTCAAACGTCATATTGGAAACGCCATTTTATATTTTGAAACTCTGATAATAAATTCATAATCAGCGACCCAAAAAAATCTAAAGTAACGATTTTTGGGCAAATTTCTTAAGTTTCCGAAAATTTATCCGCCATGTTGGAATAGCCATTTTGTATTTTGAAATTCTGACATCAATTTCTTAATTATCGATCTAAAAACCTCCTAGATAATGAATTTTATAAGCGAATCTTTAAAAATTTTTAAAATTCGTCCGCCATATTCAATCCACCATTTTGTATTCTTAAGTTTTGACAACGAATTCGTAATAAGCGATTGCTTTTGTTATTTTTGCCTTTATGTTGGATTCATTAATTTTTAATATCATCATTATCTACAAATGTGTTTTTAGTGCTATATACGTTATCATTAGAGAATAAAAAAGAATTCGTTTTTGTGAATTACTAACGAAATTTGACGACCTTAGAATTTTAAAAATTTTATTAGCTGCATGAATATAGCATTCAATTATTTTTAAAATTTCCATTGTGTTAAGTACAAATAAATTTTCTGTTGTATAAAATCATCAGCCCCTATACCCATATCTATAGGGGATTTCTATCTTCATTTATATTTAAAAATATCTCATAGATTTCTTACTATATTTTTACCCATAGAACTGCTTCTTTAATTCCTTCTTGAATTTTTCAAAAAAATTATAAATTTAAATTCGATTGTGTAAATTACAAATAATATTATTTATATCACACTTAATCATTGAAAATAAGTGTTATACCTA
The DNA here is from genome assembly GCA_032873175.1 of Leptopilina drosophilae. Lineage (NCBI taxonomy): Eukaryota > Metazoa > Arthropoda > Insecta > Hymenoptera > Figitidae > Leptopilina > Leptopilina drosophilae. Next base: position 44,287,570 of record CM065482.1, read on the forward strand.
ATATTCAACCATTTCCTTGCTGTTAAATTTATCAATTGTATAATCCTCTAAAAGAATTAAAATAAATTTAAATATCATTCGATTCAGCAAATATTATTATAAATTAAAATTTTGTCAATGCTGCGTTTAGTCACAACTTGAGTTATAATCCTTTAAAATTAAACTGTTTTATATACCTTCTGACAACTTGCGTACTATATAATATCTCCTCTAATAAAGATGTCGACTGTTTGTTAGAACAATGGATAACGCAAACATCGCTACACAATTTGAAACTTGAGAATTCATCAAAGAAAATCTTTCCTGGCACGCACATAATCCGACAAAATTCCCCATTATCCAAAAGTGATGCTTAAACTAACTTACTAACCACTTAAATAGGCTTCGTTTTCACCGAGAAACAATAATAAGTGCGTAGTTATCATACAAAGCGCGCAGATTTCTCAAAAGCTTCCAACTGATTGCAAACAAATGTGAATCTTTTGAAAGTATCCACATGGATATATTAATATAAGACAGTGAGAGGTTAGTGAAACGTTAATCAATTTTAAATCCCTATAAAGAAGGATATACATATACTGTTCCTCAATGAATCTTTTGCAGTATAAACTCACTTGTCATCTATATCACTTCTTTATCGAAAGCATTTTCCCCCCTTTTTCATATACGTATGCGGCTTCTCTATATACTTCTGTCTTTAATTTTCGCAGCATTGCCTTTATTCACCGCATCTATTTTCTCTCGCAGTCAAGTGCGCACGTATTCTTACTCGAAATTATATGGAAGCCACAAAACTTCTCTTCCTCTTTTCACCATGGCAACCCTCTATATGTTTTACGACTTTCCGCCCACTGCATCCCAAGCAGTTATTATCACTTTGCCTTTCCCTACACCCCAGCTCAGTGACACTTAATCTTATTGTTAGCGTTATATTCACCGCCAGCAAAGAACATCCATTTCAAAAAAGAAAAAGCTGCTTTTAACAAAATGACACTCCATTCATAAGACGCATGCTAAATCTAATGCCGTTCTTCATCGCTGAAGAATTAATTTTTAGCAAAATTTTGAACATTTCCCGCAATGAATAATAATTTTAATTGAGTGTTGTTACCTCTTTGTAAATCTCTTATAGGGTAGAAGTATACCGTTTGTGACCACTGTACCGGTTGTGGCCTTTTTTATAAAATTTCCATTTAATTCTTTACTATAATTAATATTTCTTATTATTAAGATTATTAAGATTATTAAGATTCAAGATTTTAAGTATTTCTTTAAGTAAAATATATAAATAAACTATAATTAATATTTCCTATTAAGATTATTAAGATTCAAGATTTGAAGTATTTTTTTAAGTAAAATATATAAATAAACTATAATTAATATTTCCTATTAAGATTATTAAGATTCAAGATTTGAAGTATTTCTTTAAGTAAAATATATAAATAAACTATAATATTAACAGTTACAATAATTATAAACCAGTGGCCAAAACTGGTGCTTCTACCCTACTTTGAATTACAGACGTTTTCCAACATTTTGGGTGAAATTCGATTGTATAAATTACAAATTACTTTTTTTCGTGCAGATCTTAATGAGTGTTATCACTCTGTCAGTTTCTTACTGATCGCAATTTTCTACTAAAGTAGAAATCATTACTCTCAACTTTTGAGTCTACAAAGGCCAATATTACTGAAGTAATAATCAAAACCCTTCACACATCCATTAAGAGTAGTGATAAAATTCGATTGTGTAAATTACAAATACTTTTTTTCGTGTTGATCTCAAGAAGACCTCTTTGAAGATTTCTCATACTTACCTAATTAGAAATGATACCTGAAGACCTGGACACCATTGCTAATGATATAAAATTCGATTGTGTTAATTACAAATACTTTTTTCTTAATTATCTTTATAAACGAGTGTTATTACCTGTTCTTAATGTTTACGGCGTACGTTTACAACAGATTGTTTCTCGTCAATTTGCAATCTTATCCACATAGTGTTGTCTCGTCTATTATCCAGGAATGTTCTTCATATCAAATAGTGATATCTCTTAACTGATTGAAATTTGTCCCATCAGCTATCTCCTTTGTATACTCCATGTGGGGTGACCAACCTGAAAAAGAAATAAAAAAGACTGTTATCACTTTATTCAGAAAAGTGTGTGAGCTCCTCACATTATATCTCAAAAAAGGTAATTTTTTGTTTCTCTAAAAACAGCTTGTAAGCACAAACATAACATACTCAAATATTTTTCTCCTCGTACTAAAATGCATAACCTAGAAATTCAATGGAATGAATTTTTATTTGATTTCTCTCAAGTGTTTCCTTCTTGTCTGAAATTAGTTTTCTTTTAGAGTTCAATATGTATATAAACACATGCTCTTGAGAATGTGCGTCATCATTTACCTGTGTTAGAATGATAAAAGCTTTGAATAATGACAGCAAAGTAGAACACTCAATACAGATGTGAAACTGTATACTTATACGCTATCTCTTACACGAATTTTTAGTATTTTATATATATATATATATATATATATATATATATATATATATATATATATATATATTCTATTCAATCGATCATCGAGTGTCTACAAAAGCGTTAACTTTAAATCGACAATTTACGCGGAAACGTGAAAAGTATATTGATAAAAAAGAAAAAGAGAAAAAAAGTGGCTCAAATATTTCTTCGTATCTTACAAGCTCTTGTAATTAATGTACTCGATTACTTATCTTAACATAAGCTGACTAAAAATGTCTACATTGCGAAACACCTATAACATTGCGGGAATCTACGTGCTGGCAAACACATTATGCGAGTCAATATTGTCCTTAGAAAGTTATTCGTTAATCGTCATTTCTTATACACTCGCACTAATGATTTGTCTTGTGAATTTACATATATAATTAGATTTAATAAATTATGTTCTTTATATATATATTATTCACGAGAAAAGATTTGTAGATTCGGTATAAAAAATTATAATTTTTAAACATTTTTATTAATAAGCTATCAATAAGCTATTAATAAGCTATTAATAAGCTATTAATAAGCTATTAATATAGTTTTAAAAGAATATTTATATTTAAAATTTATATATAAAGTATATTTATATACTATTTCTTACTTTTTTCATTATGCTGTAGCATTTATTTTTATATTGTAGAAACTTTAGATAAATATTAGGAGTATATATGTAGGTAACAATTGTGCAAGTTGAAGCTGAAGGAGGCTTTAGAAATAAATCTGCTTTGTTCTGTCAATTACTGTATAATGTTGAGATACTGAATAGCAGCAGAATTTATGTTCCGCCCACAAGTTCCACACCCTGCTAAATCATCAATTCAAAAATTCACAATAAGTAAGCGTTAACCAACGTTTTATTCCTAACGATCACTATTTACACGTATAAAACTGAATTGATGGTAATGCAGGCAGGATATAAAATTTCTTCTCACAAAATTGTATATGAATTGTAAAGTTTGTTAAACATCTAAATATGTAATAGATTTATAACTTTTACTTTATTTTGCACATAAAAAATATTTATTAAATGTTTCATTCTATTTGTATTTTAATATTTTTTTCCCACTTACGTTATACTATTTCACTATACGTTTATACGTTTACTATTTCATTAATTGATATTTTGGGGTTATGTTACTCATTATTTTCACTGAAATTCGTTTTTAATTTTTTCTATATTCGAGTCTAGTATTTTATTAATTGATAATTTGCAGTTACGTACAAACATTTTCACTTTTATTAAAAACTGTATTGACGATTAGTGCTATTAATTATTTCAGAAAGGTATGGAATCATTTTTAGTCCTTTCGACAAATTTCAGAGGTTAACTGAACGCGGGATTAAAAATCAGGTTAGACAACTTAGCATATGAGCCATGGTGCTGCATGTAGTCCATGGTTGATATAAAAACGGTTGTATCAACAAATCTGACGAACAAAAATCGATATATAAAAAAACAAAACAAAAATCGATACTTGTATAAAAAAGTCAGACTTTAAAAATTCAAATAGACTTGAAAATAACAGACAGACTACATTGTAATAAAACAAAAGTCTTTTATTGCTTGGTTATAACAAACTTTTTCATAACTAGTCTTTCTCCTCATTACTGAAAACGCACACGTTGCGACAAGTTTTTACTCGCGCCCTAACCTATATGCGAACTGGAAAAGTTGCACTAGGTTTTTGTGCAGGAAGTTCTTAATAGAGTCTGGTTGGAGAAAAAAAAGAATGTACTTGAAGGGAAGGAAGCAAGAAGAAATGACATTATCCGCATAGAGGCGTGATGCAGAAAAAGCTCTCAAGTTTCAAGGAATGCTTCGCGCGCTGGTTGGTTACATATATATAGAAAAAAAATAAAAAAAGAAACCGTCTGAAAAGCTTCGTGTTGTGTGTGTGTGGTGGTCTTTTGAATCTAAAGCTAGCAATAGCTCGCATTCACATAATTCATAAAATTGTATGCATATTTACAAAGTCATTTCTGTTTTCTTTCGTATAAAAAGTATAGTATTTTTTCAAAATGTAAAATTCAGTTATTTATTTAAATAATTTAATAGAAAATAGAAATCATAAACATGTGACATTTTGTACACAAAGTTTCTTAACGTCCGTCAGCAGGGTTGGGTAATTAACGCTTTGTTACCTTAAGGTAAGGCTACAATAGAATTAAGTTACAACATGCAATAGGAATGTCAAAGATATTAATAAAAATGAGAATCTATCATTAAAAAACATATATTCATTACAATTTAGAAAAATAACAGATAAAGATTGTTTACACCAAATCTTAACGCCTCATGTGCTTTAGAGGTTAGAAAGTAATTTTATTTAATCATTCAAGTTGACTTAATTATTTTATCTATATTTTCACAGATAAGTGTAGTGTCTTTTTGAAATAATGTATGCTCCACTATCTATTCAGAAGTTTAAACTACATATTAGTGTTTGCGAATTGTAAACATAACCTCAAAACAAAATCATTTTTAGAAAACCAAGTTTACAAGGTTTACGGTATTATGATGTATATATGGTAAATGGATATTTAAATTATGGTACGTAATAACACGGATGGTAAATATATTCAGCAGATGTGAATTGGTAGAAAAAAAAGGTGATAATAATAATTGTAGAGAAGCAATGCCGTAGGCATTGAGGAAAAAGACGAATGCTGCGCCCTTGAGTAAGGAAATGGTATAGAGTTGAAAGGTGGGGGAAATTTTCGATGACAGCTCTGAATACCTACACAGCTCCTTTTCGAAGGAAACCGCGCGCAGCGGTGAAATGCGAATGTTCTTCACCGATTTCCTTCCCTAAATATGGCCGCCTTCCCTCCACCTTCCGTTTCTATCGAATAACCCTCGCGTCTCCCTCGCCTTCACCCAATCCACAGCCGTAACCACCCATAACCGCCCCTACTTGCACGGAGGTTCTACTTGATTGCCAAGGCATCTTAACCTCAGTTTCGTACTCCACGTGGAGTGCCTTTATGTTATTTCGCCGCACCTATGATATGAGAGAATTTTACACAACGACCAACCTGTTTGGTGAAAAATTTCAGTAACGCCCCAACGGAAGAAAGAGGCGTTACAATTTTGAAAAAGACCAATAGCCAGTGAGAGCTGAAAGCCATCAGCCAATCAGCGTCACTTTCACTCAACGGACGTTTGCAACATCACTCCACGTGGACTGAAACTCGACCTTTATTATATACGAATATACTTCGCATCAGGGCCGTAGCGATTAGCGCCTGGTTTTGAAAACTTGTGTATTTCAAGTCATAAAAATGTGCGCCTTCCTACAACGCACATAAAACGCATTGCAAGATTTTATGAATATAATAGAATGAAGAAATAGTGTTAATTTGTGTGGAATTTGCGTTTTAATGAGAACTTTTTTTTCCCCTGTGCGAGAGAAGATATACCTGAGCCAGGTGAGGAATTTTCGAATCGCGTATAGTCTCTAATTCTGAGTATATGAGCAGATTAAAATCTACATATTTTACGAATGTGGGCGAATATTTTTTTTTTAATTCACAGGCCAACATTTATTTTCGTTACATATGTGTGTGTGTGCTTTATAGTGAAGATATTTAATGTTTTATAAAAGCGTTAAGAAAATTTTTTAGTAACTACGCCATTGGCTCTTGGGGTGCAATGGAACGCTAGAAATTGTAGATTGCAGAATAGAGTTAGGGGGTCGGTGGTCGAGTAATGTAAAAAGAGTTTTAAAAAAAATGACTTCACGAAACGAATGTTGCCATGGCACGGACATCAAATCCGACCAACGAGCGCACATAGCCACCACGCTGGTTCAACCAATTACGAAACAACCGCATCTTTTTCAGAAGTTTTTTTTTTACTTTTTACTTCACAACCCTGTGTATGTTCGTATATAAACTTTTAGTCTGCTTTTAGCATTTCTATTTGCTCTCTATGTAACATTTTTATACAAATTTTTTGCAATATTTTAATAGTTCTTTAATAATATAACGTTTTTTGTTTGCTTTCAGATAATAAATTTTGCGATTCAACGGCAAAGATGTCTCAAATTCAGCTAAAATATGGAGGAAAAAAAGAATTGTCAATATCGCAAGTAATTCTGTTCGGTGGTGCCATCTCTTGTGGAAACAGTGAAGTCTCTAAGCACTGTTTTGTAGATCACTGGATACTGTCATTTCAAACTGTCATTCACAAGGCTAAGGAAGGTAATATTTGTACATATCATATCGCTGACTTTTTTAAATTATACGATACTAATCTTTTTTCTGTTTCAGGTGAAGGCGTACGATCAACAATAGAGGATATTATTGAAAATCAAATCAGTTACATGTTCGATGGATATCAGAAATAGGACAGGTAATTATGGATCCTAAACTAGTAAGAAGGTTAAAAAATACAATAACTAAAACGTTCGTTTTTTAGGAGCTGCAGAAGAGTGTTCAAAACTAAGACATAGGGTAAGTTGCAAAAAAAGCTGATTTTAATAAAGACAAATCGTAAAACGTCGTTGGAATTAATTTTCCTAAAAGTTCCATGGTAGTGACAATATTAACATAAGTCGAGTTGCGAGAAAAAGGCTTATTTTAATAAAGACAAATCGTAAAAAGTCATTGGAATTAATTTTTCTAAAAGTTTCATGGTAGTGACAATACTAACATAAGTCAGGTGGCAAGAAAAAGGCTTATTTTAATAAAGACAAATCGTAAAACGTCAATGAAATTAATTTTTCTAAACTTCCTTGGTAGTGACAATACTAACATAAGTCAAGTTGCAAGAAAAAGGCTTATTTTAATAAACATAAATCGTAAAAAGTCATTGGAATTGATTTTCCTCAAAGTTCCATAGTAGTGACAAAATTTCCCCAGAAAGCACGTAACCTTGTAGCAAAATTACAATTTTTCACTGGCCTATGAATTTCAAAAATATTTTTTTTATAAAAAAACAATGCCCCCACCCCTTTTTTTGAATATTTTTAAATTTATTAACTAAATTAATCTAATAATATATATTTTTATAGGTAAATTTATCACTTTTAAAATTAATCATTTTTCATCAATAAATTAAATTTACTAACTAAATTAACCTAATTTACCTATTTTACTTTAATTTATATTCATTAAAAATTTAATTCATTTTTAAAAAGAATAGTTTAAACTTCAATATTAATCAGTATAATAGAAAAAGAATATTTCTCATTATAAAAAGAAAACAATACTTGAAACAAGGTTCAAAGAAATGAGACAAAAAGTTTTTCCTGAATTTACATATATTTATAATCAATAGGTGTCGAAAAATTTCTATTGTTGAGAAATATTATCAAACGATACTTTAGGCTACAATTATTATTATTCATCAATCGCTTCGGATGATAATTTAAAATTACAAACTACAAAGTGGAACTCGATAAAATATACGCTACTTTAGATATAATTATAAATTATTAGAAATTGCCGATGGTTATATAAATTTCTAAGCACTTGATAACGGTTTAAACATTTACACACTATAAAGTTATACAATTATCGCTATTATAAACCCATAACCGACAAGGCTTAAAAATGACATATACAACACTCCTTTTTTCTTGTCAGAATTCTCTTCAATTTCATTTCAACAAGAGTTTTTATTTATTTTTATTTTTTTTTTAAACAAAAAGACTTATGGTAACACATTATGAAATACTCTTGGAATCCTTTCTTTGAAATATTGAAATAATGGAATAGAGAAAAAAAACGAAAATTAACCGCATGAGAAAATTGAAAATTGGACAAAATTAAATTCTTGTGATTGCAAAGTATTAGGATTTCTCTTTATTTCCCCTATTATGAAAAATATGCGCAGTGTATAATTATCTTCGGGGTTTTTTACAAAAGAACTTTGTCGCATTTGGGAAACGTTCGGAATTTGGAAAATCAGAGCCATGATCTCTACTGTGTCCGTGATCTTGGATTGCTTGACCGAATGCTGTTTTTACCGCGCTATCATTTGCTACTGCAGCGGCAGCTCCTTCAACTTCTGCAACGCCAACGCGACTAATACTTTCTCTCACCATTCGCTCAATGGAAGCCGATACCGTTGAATGATTTGAAGTTGGATTTGCTACAATTTGCCATTTCTCTTGTTGTATTACCTTTCGTCGTTTACATGGCAAACAACCCAAGTAGGCGTCGCTAAAGTTTGTAATACCTCCGGCCGGTGCTGAACGACGTTGACTGGCACCATCTAGCGCAATTGTCGGCACCCAATCCTGAAATTGAAAATGATTTTCATTTTTCTTCTAAGCGAGACTGATAATGTAGAACTCGGTCCTAAATTCTTACCGCTGGCAGAATTTCGTGCCCTGGAAAATTGGCGTCTTCTGACACTAAGGCTTCGACGGGTTTCTTTTTAACAAGTAAAGGAACAATTCTGTCGTATGGAAGTCTTGCCGCCGTTGATCTATCAAGAATGGTGCGCTTTAATTGATTCGCCAATTTAGTTATCACCCATTTTGAAATTGATGGGAACATATCTGTCGCTAAATAGGCCTGTTTAGGAAAAAAATTACCATTAATTGTAGAAGTACCATAACGCGCATGCGCAGTGTTACATAACCTCTACATATTAATTAAAATACTCACCAATAATCTTCGTACTGTATTCATCAGTTTCAACTGATCTCCATTATAAAAATAGAGCAAAACACAGCAAAATTGTGTTATCAAATCGATGAAAACGGTTTTCGCTCTCATTTGAAATACATCATTGTTCAATTCTGAAAGAATGTTAGTTTACAAGAAAAAATTACAATTTTCAAAAGTAATTCATTAGCAAACTTTGTGAATTTGAACTTCAACGAACCTTCATTGCAGAAGAGTTGAATTACCCGTGGCAAAAGACGGCGGAAAACACTTTCAACAGAAAGAACAATGTCGAATGTATCGTGTCCAGTGTTTCCATCTTTTTTGTCGAGAAGAATGGTGCTCAGTGGCGGTATCAAGGAATCACAAACGAGATCGACAAAATCGTCAACACAACCAGTTGACTTTGTCTTGTCTCTTATAAATTCGCGTATCGGCTTTCGAAGACTGTCGAAAATGTTATAAAATCCCCATGGTAGGCAGAATACATCTTCCATTAAAACATTTCGTGCCTTTAATGAGAAATTATGTCAAGTTTATAAAACATTCTTTTAAAAATTTAAATCTTAACTCCTTAAGAGTCGTGTCAAAATTTTTGCCATTTGTCATTTTTGCCACGACACTCAAGGAGCTAAATTAGCAATATCTACCATATGTAATGTAAGATCGAAAATAAGATTATTTTGCGCTTCAACTGTTGAGGGAATTTCCATCAAGTTTGCCAGTGTAATGCCCGACGTGACTGAAGCTCTATAAATAAAAATTAAAAATTATTTAATTATTTAATTTTCGAATATTTAATCTAAACTAGACTTTTAAATTTCAACTTACGGAATTTCATTTGAAAATCTAACTTCAACTTTTCCATTGGACAAAATTTGTACCATATTCCTCAAGGTATGAGCAAATGCATCGCCTGGAATTTAAATGTGATTGAATTTTAAAAAAAGGTGTGATAATTAAAATTTTTAAAAATGGATAATTAAAATTTTTTAAAAATGGATAATTAAAATTTAAAAAAATGGATAATTAAAATTTAAAAAAATGGATAATTAAAATTTTAAAAAATGGATAATTAAAATTTTAAAAAAAACGGATAATTGTGAGGGAAAATATTACGATGTGATGTGAAGAAGGCGCTGGGTAGATTACGACGAAGTATCTGCAGGTATTTATCTCCATTAACATGTTTTGTATTTTGTTGATTTTGATTTAGATTGACGCCAGTGGTGGACCATCGTCGAAGATGATGTGAATTGCAAGGTAAGAATGGATCGGACACGGGGCCAAGACCAAGACCATGGGAATGAAAGACGTGAGGACGAGATGTGCTGCGTGTTTGCGTCGATGTCGTTGGATGTGTACCAACATTATTCCTGCAAAAAAAAAAAACAAAACAGAACAATTTAAGAGTTAATCTATATGTTTCTAATATTTTCTTTCTCTTTGTTTCAGGTCAAGTTGGAGAATTATTTGAAAACTTATTTTAATGAAAACAAATCGTAATTAAAATAACGAATGTGATTCGTAGCAATGAATGTGATTCGTAAGAACGAATGTGATTCGTAGCAATGAATGTGATTCGTAAGAACGAATGTGATTCGTAGCAATGAATGTGATTCGTAACGACGAATGTGATTCATGCGAACGAATGTGATTCGTAACGAGCGTAAACGGTAAAATTAATGTTACCTAGCTTGAGTACTCTGGCCAGAATTTTGACCATTGCTGTCAATTGTAACGCCAATAGTGTGCTGACTATGGGTTATATTTATTGGATTCATAGATTGATTGGCTGACATGCCAGAGGGATCTTGAACAATATGACCAGCAACGGCGTGCATTAGATTGCGAATAAGATCCGTCGGTGGTGCCCCCGGGGGAAACATCCAACTTGCGCCCCTTCCCATCGGATTCCCTGAAAAATTTTATAAAAAAAATATAATATAACTAGAAATAGACAAAAAATTAGACAAAAGACGCCGAAAGGTTTGCAACAATACAAGTGTTTCATTAATTACTCTTCCGATAATCGATTAGAAGAAAAAATAGGTTCTTGATTAGAAAAATTAAATACAATACTAAAGATTCTTCCAAAAGCTAACCTCTATTCTCATTATTATTCGGTGTACTATTCGACCCCTGTTCGTCTGTTGAATTAAGATCCATCGAACTATCAGGACTGACCTCCATTAGAACTTCCACATTACTTGGCAAATTGAAAACACTGCCTGTAAAGAAAAATTTAGTAAAAGATAGAAAAAGGTTTAGATTTTTGAAAAGGTTTAAAGATTGTTTTAAAATAGAGCACGTACTGAATAGACTGCTAAGTGGTGTTTGATTTCTCTGTTGCTGCTGTTGTTGCTGTTCTGTACGCGGTGGTTGATCAGAATTTGATTGATGATCAAAACGCTGATGACTACTGCTTGAAGAATTTTGCTGCTGCTGTTGTTGTTGCTGTTGCGGTCGTTGTTCCTGAGAGGAATTCTCTCTTGATTCTGCACTATCTGATGATTCATTCTGTGTTTGCGTACTGCCATTCGTCTCGGTCCTATTAGCACGAGCATTGTGTTCATTGACACTTATATGCGCCTCCACTTGAATTGGAATTCCAGCTTGTACAATAGCCGACTGTTGAATGACAATTGGTCGACAACTCAAATTTCTCGGTGGAGCTTGTCCCATGTCAACAATAATGTCGCTTAATGCGTGATTTGCGTGTGCGATATAGTGCAAAATTCTGCTAACTTCATTGACAACCATTTGATTTTCGGTAACACTGTCAGCACCGGTACCCTGAAATAAAAAAAAAAGAAAAACATTTTTTTTCCTTCTTCTCACTCTCTACTTTCTCTTCTCATTCAACTCACAGTGGCACGAAGAACAGGATCAGTAGCCATAAGAACGCGATAACGTTCCAGAAAAGGTCTCAGACGATCTTGGGTGTTCATTAACATTTTCAAAAGGTCTGCCATTTGCGGAGGACGTGGTTCTCTAAGAAAAAAAGGAATCTGTGAATCAATTTTACTTTGAGATTCTTTTCGTAGTAGAAATTCACTTACGTAGGAGGCGCTCTAAGTCGATCGGAAAGATTCGACGGTGTATTGTTGGAAAATATCAAATTCAACGGATCTTCAGGTTGCGATGCCGTATCTGATGGTGTGTTATTTCTATTTGAAGCTCCTTCAGCTTCCTCAGAGAAATCCTCGACTAAAAAAGGGTTCAGTTTAATCAGGATTGCCAGAAATATTTAACTTTATTTTCCCCTGATTTCCAGACAAAATTCTCGCTTTTTCCCTGACCATAAAAAATATTCTGATTCACTCTAAAAATTATTAGATACTCAGAACAATGTTCTATTAAATTTATTTACAAATTTCATTAATTGTAAAATTATTCAAAAACATCAATAACTAAATTTTTAAATAAGTATTTCATTATTATTTTTCCGCAGGAATTAAAATTCTTCAGAACATTCAAATTCAAACCTTTTTGAAACTCAACAATTTATAAGAATATTATTAGAAAACATAAAGAAGGCGATCACCTTCTTCATGTTTTGTTATAATTTAAATAACCATCATATTTTTCAACAAAAATGTAATTATTTACAAAAATCCTAAAAAAATCCTTCTCAAGAATTCAATTATTTTTAAAAGTAGTAAATTGTCACAACAAAATTCAATTATTTGAAAAAATTGTAATAAAATTCGTTGCAATAATTCAATTATTTTCAGAAAAAATAAATCGATTATTCGGTAATTTCATTTTTTAATCAATTTTTATTAGAAAATTCTAGAAGAATTCAATTATTTAAATTGAAAAATAAATAATTTATTGAATAATTGAATGTTTGTTAAAATTGAATTCTCATAAAGAATTTTATCAACAAATTTTTAAATAATTGAATTCTTTTGACAAATTTTAATAAAATTTTTGAGAATAATTACATTTTTTGAGGAATTTGATTAAAATGTTGTATCCAAAATTAATTAAAATCCTACAACGAGTTTTATTACTTATGAAAATAATTAAAAAAAATTTCCAAAAATGTTATTAAAATTTTTCTAAAATAATTGAATTTCGGTGAAGAATTTTATTATTTATAAAAATAATTAAATTCTTGTAAAGAACTTTGTTAAATTTTTTTTTAAATAATTGATTCATGCGACGAATTTTATAAAAATCTTTTTAAATAATTGATATTTTTGAAAATATTTTATAAAATGTTGTATCTTAAATAATTGAACTCACGTGAAAATTTTATTATTTATGAAAATAATTTAATTATTTCAATGAAATTTATTGAAAATTTAATAAATTATTGAATTTCGGTGAAATTGAAACAAGAATTTTATTCAAGTTTTTAAATATATTTTAATTTTGAAGAAGAATTGTATAACTTATAACAATAATTGAAATTTTGACGAGAATTAAAAATTTTTTTTTTTAAATAATTGAATATTGATGAATTTTATTATTTATAAAGATAAGTGAAATTTTGACAAAAATTTTTGAACATAATTGAACTTCTTCGAAGAATTTTATTACTTTTGAAAATAACTTAATTCTTCCAACGAATCTTATTCAAGTTTATAAAAATAATTGAATTTCGGTGAAGAATTTTACAATTTCTAAAAATAATTGAGGAGCAATTTTTCAAAAGTTGATAAATCCATTTTTCAAAAAAATTGAGATAAACACATATTTAGAATTTTTAAATCCTTAGAAATCGATTGATCACTGTTCAATATAAGAAAAAAAAATTGTTACCAAAGAATTTTCAATTTAAAATATATTTTTGCCTAACCTTGATAATTTTAAATTTAAATTTTTTATAAGAAAAAATTACCAAAACCTTGAAATTCCTTTATTACAATAAATTTTAATTACAAACAAAGCTTTTTAAATAGAAAAATATTTAAAAATAAAGAATTTATTACATTTTTTCTACATTAAAATTATTTTTAATGGTTATGTGAGAATTATCATTTGTTTAAATTTCTCAAAATGACAAAATTTGGATTTATCAGATTTTGAAAACTTGCTCCTCAATTGAATTCTTGAAAAGAACTTTGTTAAAATATTGAATAACTGAACTCTTGTGACGAATGTTATAAAATTCTTTTTAAATAATTGGTATTTTTCAAAAAATTATTTGAAATTTTTTACATTAAATAATTGAATTCCTGTGAAAATTGTATTATTTATGAAAATAATTGGTTTATTTAGAAGAAATTTATCAAAAATTTTGTAAATTATTGAATTCCTGTGAAATTTTTCCAAGAATTTTATTAAAGTTTTCAAAAATAATTGAATTTTGAAGAAGAATTGTATTATTTATAAAGATAATTGAAATTTTGACGAGAATTTTTAAAGAAATTTTGAACATAATTGAATTTTGGAGAAGAATTTTTTTATTTTTAAAGATATAATTAAAATTACCAGAACTTTTTTAAAATTTTTGAATATAATTGAATTTCTGCGAAAATGTTATTAATTTTGAAAATAATTGAATTTCTGTAATGATTTGTAACTTTTCCAAAATTAAATTTTTTTAGTATTTTGAACTAAAATTCTTTTATCAATCTAGCATTTATGAAAATTGTAAAAATTATTCATTACATAATTTATAAGTCATAATTTTATGATAGTTCTTTAAAAATTAAGTTATTTAAAGAGAAATTAGTGTCTGAAATAGAAAAAATTCACGATTTTGTTTTAAAATTCGTGGTTATTTTTATAGTTTACAAGGCAAACAAAAAAACATGAAAATTTAGAGTTTTTCCATGAATTTTTGAAATTTGATTTTTTCTACTACTTTTACTAAAAATCCCTGACTTTTCCCTGAATTCCCTGACCTGTGGCAACCCTGTTAATGATTATTGTTGCTAGAAATTTTCTACAATCGTTTACCTTGTTCGCTCTCGACTAGACGACATCCGATCATTCTGAGCATATCCTTAATCATTGTGTCGAGCATATTTGTAATGTAGTCAATAAGGGCAAGACCTTCTCGATTTCCCGATGAGGTTGGTACCGATCGACTTGAACTTCTGAAAACAAAGTGAAAATTCATTTAAAACCGTAATTGTAAAAAAAAAACGTGAGGACCGTTTTGTTCTTCTTACTCTGAAGATGTATCCATATTAACATCCGAATTCTCCGTGGACGAAGTACTTTGTCTTTCGTTCGAAGCTTCTGGTGTTGGTGCCACTGGATTATTGAGTCGATCCAAAATACGATTTGCGTTCGTTAGCATATTTTCGGCCATAACCATTCGACTGTTCGATAAAGTGTTGCTCAATTGTGGTAGAGGAAGACCTGGGAAAATTAGACCCTGTATTAATAAATTCGAAAACAAACAGTATTTTTGATTTTTTGTCAAATATTAACCATGTCCTTCGACAACTTCTGTTGGTAGTGTCATTGCACCGAGGTACATCGTATTGCCATGAACCTGAGCATTAGGTCCATCGTGAGCATTATGCAAATTAATGTCCCTTATCACTCGATAATGAGCTCTGTGAAAGTGATTTGTATTCTGAGTGGTATTTTGTCTCTGTTCCCCCTCGTTTCCTCTCTGTCCGGGTTGAGGTGGTGCACGCTGCACCAAATGTATGACTTTTCCATTGACATCTATAAAAAAAAGAAAGTCAATCTTTTTGTCCAAAATTAAAAAAACAGTTAACAAAAAACCAGACTTTAAGGAAAAGGATAACAGACTGTAATCATTGAGCTTCTTGTCATCTTGCAGTACTCTTCCACAATAGATCAACCTCTGTGAATCTGCCGGCACTGCAACTGACTCAGCAATATACTCCTTAAATCCTCGCACTGTTATCTATTTTTTTTTCAAAAGAAAATTTAATAAACCATTCTTTATGAAAATAAATACACAAATTACAAATATACGTATAAGTACAATTACAATTACACAAATAAATTTGCCAAGAGGGTAAATTTTTCTAACTAGTGGAAATTTATTCTAAAAACCAAATATAAAAAAGGAAATCGTTTCCTTTCAATTCGAAACAAATCAATTTTTATCAAAAAGTGGAAATTACAGTACAGAAATTTGCGAATAGAGAAAAACGTCCGCCATTATACAATCTGGTAGATGTACTCAAACAATTAAACGTCTATTCGGAATAGTTTCCCCACCCTGTGATTTCATGTTCCAATATTAAAATAATGTACGAAATTTCATGTTGCAAAAAAAATTGGATCGCTATGAGTCACTATAATAATAACAAAAAAAAAAAAACTTACGTCGTCATCTAATGAAAATGAATGATCCTGGGAATCTAGTGTCTTCACTGTTAGTTCAATCATCTTTGACCTGTGGATTACTTTTTTTTTTCTTTTCAATTTTTCCCTTTCCTTCGACACGAAAGGACACACCTGCCGAAAAATATGGTTAAACACCCAAAATATATGTATATACCAGATTCAACTGTTTTCTTATATATATATATAGTATATAGATAATAGATTCACTGAATTTTTTTTTTTGTCGGTTAACTAAAACATCAATACTATTAAAATTCAAGTATTTTGGGACAAACGATTAATATCTATAAACACTGCAATTTAAGGCGATTATTTTCAATTCACACTTGTTGTTCGTTTTTTTACAAGTAATTGTAAAAAATATATTTTTTTAATATAAAAAACGACGACGCACGCTCTTTTACCCAGAATCCATTAACTAATGTGGTGATGTCCGACACTCCGAGTCAGGATACAGTGTTGCCAAATTTACAGTTCTCGTTCACTATTGTAATTCCCCAGCGGTGGATTGAAATCGATAGGAAAATTTGTCCGGCTCTGAATGGTGTAATTTTTGTATTTTCTTTTATTTTCTTTTAAGAATTTACCATATTTTGGTTGTATAAAAATGTTATGTTTTGTATTTTTAAACAAACGATTGGAATTATTGACGGAAAAAGCAAAAACCCCATCTGCTCACACACTCTGTGGATAAAAATATGTGTTACCATGTTGGTAACATTCGGTTTATCGATGGTTGGAAAAAAATAGTTTTTTTCGACTATAAGAAAGAAGAATTATAAATATTACTGAGGAAAATTGCAATTAAATAAATAAAATAATAAAAAATACAATTATTTCCCAGCAAATATCCAAAATTCGTTGGAGAATTTTTTAGTGGAAAAAAATTCGATAAATACAGCTGTGTATAAAGGTTAGATCACACTACAGGGGAAAGAACCTATTTTTCTTTTACAAGTTTAGCAAATAAACTTCTTTATTTTTATTAATTATTTTTAAAATATCGGAGAGAAAAAATTGTAAATTTATCCTTTTTTTAAATAATTTTCCTTGTTGCGAAAATTTGAATTTTATTTAACATTAACTAGAGCTCATAAACAGTTAAATTATTTTATGTTTTGAGTTATTTTATATTTTTGATTTGAATAAAAAAATTAGAAACAAATATTCTGAAAAAGATGCAATTATAACGATTGTAATAACTAATGAGTTTTTTTTCTTCCAGGCGGCGCTAGTAGTCCAATCGGACAGAAACAAAAATAAACGACACTTTTAATTTGCAAAGTGGACCCAAGTTCTCCATAAATGGAAATTTCTGAGCTATTTTTGATTATTATTATTAATATTATTATTAATAATGTAATTTTTTTCAAAACACTTGTTATAATCTGTAACAAATTTAGAATCACCGACCTAACATATTGTTGTGATTAATGGCGATGCTAATATTTGTTAAAGATTAGATAAGTGCTGACCTATTGTGTAATGACGTTAAAATTTTTCAAAAAACCATTTCACTTTTTTTATTATCTTAATTCTGATTAGAAAATCTAATATTTGATTCCTATCGCAAATTGTCGGTAGAATTGGACTTTCCCTTAATTTCGCTAATAATCACGAATAATCGCGAATACTTGAAATGTGTAACTTGAAAAGTAATCCTAACCTCAAAATTTTTATTGAGACTATATTTCATTGATTAAAAATGACAAATTCAGTAGGTTATTAACTAAAAGTAATGGAATTTATAGCTTTGGCTTCATTCATTCGGAAGTAGAATTTGTTTTTCAGAGGATAAAAATAAAAATATAGGAAAACATGGTTAAAAATTAAATAAACCTAATTTGTTTGTCTTGATACAAAAATCTTTTAATTAGAACTTTGTTATATTTTTAGAAAAAAGGACATGTAATGACAAGGACAAATTTTTATGTCCATTATTAAGTTTCTAAGGGATGATTACTCTCCGCAACTAATGGGGGAGAAAACAAGATTTTTCTTCTTATTCGATAAAAGACGTAATACTTTTTAAATAAATTATATCGCCATTAATGTCTTTGACATTTAAATTTAATATTTTAAAATTTCATTTCTATTACTTTTAATCCCATATTGTTAAAAAAAAATTCAATTTTCATTTCTCTCAAAAAAGCTCTTTTTATAAATTTTAATTTCATTTTTCACTTTTATCTTTAAAAAAACAAAACATTTCTTTTTGTTAATTCAACAGAAAAATTTCCTTTTGTTAATTCAAAACAAACATTTTTTTTATTAATTCAAAAAAGAATATTTTCTCTTTGTCAATTCAAAAAAAATATTTTCGTCTTGTTAATTCAAAAAATAAATTTTTTCTTGTTGTTAATTAAAAAAAGTATTTTCTTTTTGTCAATTCAAAAAAAAATTTTTTCTTTTTGTTAATTAAAAAAAAATTTCTTTTTTTGAGAAAAATAATTGATTTTGGGGGAAGATTCAACCTAAATTTCGTGAATTTATAGTTTATTTGTTTATATTTAACTTGCGTGTTTATTTGCTGATGTGTATTATAAAAATTGGATTATTATTTTTTTTTAAACGCAGTTTTTGGAATAAAATTTATTTTGTACACGTTAGCATTGTGTTAATGATGAAAAAGATATGTATGTATGTGTATTTTTTTTTAAACCGAAAAGACACGTGCTGATGCATAATTCTCACGGTAACATTGAGATTTATTATCTTTTTCCTATTCTCTCTTTTTTTGTACTCTTCTTTATTATATTTCTTTAAAAGATAAATAAGCTTCGAAATATATATTGTTAATTTATTGAAAATTCTTTTGCGATCTCTAATCTCAAAAAAGCGAAATCAAATAAAAAAAAAAAGTTGAGTAAACTTATTAAAATTTTTTTCTCCGACTTTTCATTCTATTTTATACTTTATCATTTTTTATGTTCTACGATATTGAAAATGAAATTTAGTATTGAAAAACCATTTTTTTAATTAATTTTTGAATTTCAAACGCTTCTTTTTGAATTTTTAAATAATTTTTTAACAAAAACTTACTAAAATTTTATTCTATGACTTTTCATTCTATTTTATACTTTATCATTTTTTATGTTCTATTTGAAAATGAAATTTAGTATTGAACAACCATTTTTTTAATTAATTATTGAATTTCAAACGCTTCTTTTTGAATTTTTAAATAATTTTTTAACAAAAACTTACTAAAATTTTATTCTATGACTTTTCATTCTATTTTATACTTTATTATTTTTTATGTTCTATTTGAAAATGAAATTTAGTATTGAACAACCATTTTTTTAATTAATTTTTGAATTTCAAACGCTTTTTTTTGAATTTTTAAATAATTTTTTAACAAAAACTTACTTTTTTCTATGACTTTTCATTCTATTTTATACTTTATCATTTTTTATGTTCTATTTGAAAATTAAATTTAGTATTGAAAAACCATTTTTTTATTAATTTTTCAATTTCAAAGGCCTCTTTTTGAATTTTTAGATAAATTTTTGTTTTTATTTTCTAAAAATGTGAATTTATAAAAATTAGTTTTGTTTTTCATTTAAAAAACTTTTGTTAACAAGTTTTTTTTAAAAATAATTTTTGTAAAAACGTTTCTTTATTAAAAATAATTAATTTATAAAAAAAATAATAAGTTTTCTATGAAAATGTTTTTTTTTAAAGGTAAAGAAATAAAGTTATTTAATAAAAATTAATTTAAATTGAACACAAGAATTAAGAAAATAAATTAAAAATTTTCGAAAGTAAAAATTAAAATTTTGCAATAATTAAAAATTTCAACGATTTCGATTCAATGTAATCTTTTAAATATTTCGTTATTTCTAAAAAAAAATCGAACTATGACTTTAATTCTTATTAATAAGAATTTATCAATTTTTTAAAAAAATAATTGTATTTCTAAGAAGAATTTTATTATTTGTAAAATAATTAAATTCTTGAGAAGAATTTAATTAAAGTTTTCTCAAATAATTGAATTCACGTAAAAAAATTTATTATTTATGAAAATAATTGAATTCTTGTATGGAAAATTTTATTTTCTGTGAAAACAATTGAATTCCTGTGAAGAATTTTATTAAAATTTAGAAAAGTAGATAATTAAATTGTTGAGGAGCATTTTATTATTTATGCGAAAATAATTGTATTCTTGCTTGGAATTTTATTTAATTTTTTTTATTAATTGAATTTCCTCGAAAATATTTTATTTATTTTATTTAATTTAGAAAAAAATAATAAGTAGGTAAATTTAAGGCATGAAAATTGTTTTTTCTAAAAATAAATTTTGTTATTTTCTCCGGTGGAAGTATTTTCTAAAAAGCCTATTAGCTTAAGTTACGGGATAAATTAATTAGAGTATTAAATAATGTTGATAGTTTTTATATATCAGAAAACGCCTTTGTTTCATCTCATAAACGTCGTCCTCGTGGGAATCAGTTTTTTATCATTTTCCGTTATTATAATTAGCTTACCCTCCCTCAAATGACTTAATCAGTAATGTTAATTATCAAGTTTGATAAATTTTCTATTTTTTAATTTTCGATTTTTTTCTAAAATTATAATTTCATAATATAATGAAAATTATTTCGTTTCCCCTCAATTTTCCCTAAATACGATACCAAAAATTGTTTTAGAAAAATTTAAACATAAATGTCTCGGAAATTCCTCGAAATAGGGAAAAATTAAGTTTACAAGAGTCAAATGTCAAGATGAACTGCAGTTAAGAAGTAGTTAATTGCTAAAGTCAGTTGTGAAAACACAAAACTGTCTAGTCAGAAGTAACTTCTAATTTATCAAAGACTCTTTAGTTTCTTGTTGTTTGAAAAATTGAAGACGAGCAACATTACAATGCAAAGAAAGTTTTTTCTAAAATTAGATAAATATAATTGAAAAATAGAAAATTGTCGGTGAAAAAAAATTCTGTCACACGAAATACAATTAAAAAATAAAAAAAAATATTATAAAATATTGTTTAGAAAAATTATTTGAAAAAAATTTGACTTTAAAAATACTGTATAGAATAATTATAGAACAGAATAAAAATTGAAGAAAAAATATTGTTTAGGAAAATTATTTGAAAAAATTTGACTTAAAAAATACTCTATAGAATAAATATAGAACAGAATAAAAATTGAAGAAAAAATATTGTTTACGAAAATTAATTTAAAAAATTTGACTTAAAAAATACTGAATAGAATAAATATAAAAATAGATATAGAATAAATATAAAAATATAGAATAAAAATATAAAATAAAAATTGAAAAAAATATTGTTTAGAAAAATTATTTGAAAAAAATTTAACTTAAAAATACTCTATAGATAGAATAAATATAAAACAGAATAAAAATTGAAAAAAAATTAAGAGAAATACATATAGATAAAAAGTTTGACAGAATCTTTTCCGTGATTAGAAATTTATGTAAATTATATAAATGAAACTCAAATGCGAGGTTTTAGAATTTTTTTTTTATAAATACGACTTTTACTCATCCATTCGATTTGACCCAATTTTCTCAAATATTAACTAATTCATCAAAATTTTGTTTAGAATTCGATGTAAATTAATTAAAATACCCATTCAATGTTTAGAAACGGCAGAAAACTTTCTTATTTCTTTTTTAAGCTAAAAATGATAATTTATAAGAAATTTAGTTCTAGTTTGATCAGGTGATCGCGCTCAATAATTAATTTTAAACTAGAGTCAAAAAGTATCATTTACGCTGAAAAAAGTATTTAAAAAAATAGGTATGGAAAATTTAATTTTGGGAATTAAAAAAATTGTTTTAGTCGAATCAGAAAAATTTGATTCAGTATTTTCTTGAATGTTTTCTGATTTCAATCGAAAATATTTTTATTTCTATTCTAATCCTAATGCCGAGAGGTTTTAATTCAAAATTTTTGAAAAATTCAATTATTTTCTAAATTTTTATTTTAAAAAATCAAATTTTGTATTAAAATGTTATTTTTGTAGGCAAAGAAATGAAATTATTTAATAAAAATTAATTTAAATTGATCACAAGAATTAAGAAAATAAATTTAAAATTTTCGAAAGTAAAAATTAAAATTTTGCAATAATTAAAAATTACAACGATTTCGATTCAATATAATCTTTTAAATATTTCGTTATTTCTAAAAACAAATCGAACTATGACTTGAATTTTTGTAAAGAATTTATCAATTTTTCAAAAAAATAATTCTATTTCTGATAAAAATTTTATTAAATTATTTTTCAAAAAATTGAATTCTAGGGAAAAATTTTATTATTTAGGCAAATTTGAAAAAAATAATTGAATTTCTAAGAAGAATTTTATTATTTAGAAAATAATTGAATTCTTGAGAAGAATTTAATTTAAGTTTTCTCAAATAATTGAATTCTCGTAAAAAAATTTATTATCTATAAAAATAATTGAATTCTGAGAAAAATTTTATTTAAGTTTTCATTAATAATTGAATTCTCGTAAAAAATTTATTATTTGGGAAAATAATTAAATTTCTCTAAAGAATTTAATTAGGTATTTACAAACATTGAATTTTTCAAAAATAATTGAATTCCCGTAAAAAATTTTATTATTTGGAAAAATAATTGAATTTCTCTAAAGAATTTTATTAATTGTAAAAATAATTGAATTTTCGTAAAAAAAATTATTATTTGGTTAAATAATTTAATTTTTGTGAAGAATTAAAAAAATTATCAATTTAGAAGAAAATAATTAAATTTGCCATCAATTTTATTTAATTTTTTTTTAATAATTAAATTCTCGTTAAAAAGTTAATTTCCTTGGGAAATAATAATTGAATAATTGTAAAAAATTATAAAATAATTTAAGAATTTATCAGTGCTTTAAAAAATAATTGAATTTCTGAAAAGACTTTTATTCTTTATGAAAATAATTGAATTCTTGTATAAAAAGTTTTATTTTCTGTGAAAATAATTGAATTCTTGTATAAAAAAATTTTAATTTTTTGTGAAAATAATTGAATTCTTGAGAAGAAATTTATTTAAGTTTTTAAAAGTAGATAATTAAATTGTTGAGGAGCATTTTATTATTTATAGGAAAATAATTGTATTCTTGCTTGGAATTTTATCCAATTTTTTTTTAAGAATTGAATTTCCTCGAAAAAACTTTATTGCTTGTGAAAATAATTGAATTCTTGCTGTAGAATTTTGTAAAAAAGTTTTTTTTAGTTGATTTTCTTTCGAAAAATTTTTAATAACTTAATTTTTGATGAAAATTTGATTACTAGTATAAAAAAATTGAATGTTTACGCATAATTTTTTTAATAATTATATTAATTCTGTATTAAATCTGTACGATTAAAATTGGAAAAATATTTAAAAAAACATTTATTTTTGAATAGTTTTTTGAGAATTTGAATCATTTTAAAGAAATTTATTACAATTTTTAGAATTTTTATTTATTTAATTCATTAGCGAATTTTGAGTATTGAAAATATCCAAGAAAAATAAATAAAAAAGTAGCTCTGAAGAAAGGTACCTACAAAGCATTTTAAGGTTATGTTTGTGTTCTTTCTACCTTACAGTTTCAAAAATTTTAAAATACGTTTCAATACAAAAAAATTACAAACATAACCTTTAAATTCTTTTTTAATTTAACAATTTTTTGAAAGCAGTTGCATATAATTATTAAAATAAACAATTTTTTGTTCTGAAAGGCAGATCTGTCGACAAGAACAATTTTTTGTGTTGTTTTACTTCAACACTTTGACTTGGATGATTAATAATAATAACTAACTTTATATTTTACGTCAATTTATAACAATTAGTTAAGTAAATAAACAACTGCACTATAAATTCAATAAATAATTATAAATAAATAAATTATTTAATTTAAGTCGAAAAAAGTTACTCACCTGACTATGAACGTCGACGGTTATGAGATGCATGAAATATTCCTAGGTTATAGCACCACTCGAGAGGAGGTGCGAAACGTAAATAATGAAGATACTTTACAGATGGCGCTAGCTATTGAAAGATGATTAAAACTCTACAAGAAGACTTCTATGATATTATTTCCTATATTATTATTAATATTATGTTAATTAAAATAAATTTTACACTAAACTACATCCAAAGTTCAAACTATAAACTTTTTTCAAAAATAAAGTATTTAAACAATAGTAAAATAAGTAAATATTTTTATTATTTTAATCTGACTCGGAACTCGGGACTTTATTATTAAATATTTTTATACTTTTCATTTCCTTCATTTTCCATAAAAAATATTAATTTAATAATTATTAATTTAATTAATTTACACCTGACTCGGAATGATCGTTAAATTCAGTGTTTATAGTAACTAAAAAATATTAATATTAATTAAAGGGTGTTGAAAAAATATTATTCTTAATAGAAAATGGAGTGAAAAATAAATGAAAAGAAATAAAGTGAATAAATAATAAATGATAAAATAAATAAATAAATAAAAAATTTAAAAAAATTAATGATAATAATAATAATAATAATAATAATAATAATGTAATAATAATAATAATAATAATAATAATAATAATAATAATAATAATAATAATAATAATAATAATAATAATAATAATAATAATAATAATAATAATAATAATAAATAATTAATTAATAATTTATTAATAATTTATTAATAAATTGTTAATATATATTATATTATAATAAATAAAGTGAGCATTATTGTCCTAGGGCAATAATGAGTACTTTATAGACGCTATAAGTGGTAAATAATCAGACCATTATTGCTCTAGGGCAATAATGAGCTTGTTTATCAAATAAAGTGTTCTGAGTTGCATAAAATAATTAATAAAAATTAAATTTCAGTTCTACGTATAATAAATAACAAAAAATGCTAATTAAAAAAATGTAATACAAAAATAACCTTAAAATAATTTGCTTATTCAGTATTTTTCTTTGAATAAGCGCGCGTCACTATATATTTTTGTCTCGAAAACGAAAAAAAAATCGTTATCGGAAAAATTGATAAATACAGAATTAATGGGATTGTTTAGGATTGTCATGAAACGAATCAAAAGGGTGTCTCTTTGGTAGCTTGTGGGTGGTTGGGTGGGACTATATAAACCATTCTCGGTTCACAGGACTCCACAGTCTTCTCTTCGTAACTGTTGCGTGCCCCTTTTTCCCCATTTTCTTAATATCAAGTGTTTCGAAAAAAAAGAATATTTTAGAAATTCCTCCCCTACTTTACCCTTTTAATAAACCTTCAAAAGCAAAGGCAAATCTTTTTAAAAACAAAGTGTATTATAATTATTTTAATTAATTACAAAAAGAAAGGTAGCTGGACATTTTATAAAAATAATAATAATAATTTCCTTTATTTACTATTCTCTTTTTTGTTATTTATTTCTTAATTAAAAACATAGAGAGAATTTTTTTCTTTTTACAATTTAAAAAAAACATTTTTTTCAATATTGTTTAAATATTAACAATTTTTTCCTAATTTTATTCAATTTTACGCGTGAGAAAAGTATTTCCCTTTTTTCTAGTCCATTTTTTAGAAGTTTCGAAAATTTTTAAACAGTATTTTTATTTGTTTTTAATAACAATTTTTTTGTTGTTGCTTAAAATATTTGTTAGTGAAAAAATTAGATACTTCAAATATTTTTTAGTTAAAAAATTTGTTGCTTAAAATATTTGTTAGTTAAAAAATTTGTTACTTAAAATAGTTTTTGTTTTCTGGTATTTTTTGAGAATTTTAAAAATGTAATAAAAAAGTTGACAAAAATTTCTCTCTTTTTCTTTTATTTCAATCAATTTGTTACTAAAGGAACTAAAATGAAAAAATTAAAAAATTTATGGCTTTTTATTGAAATATAAATGAAAAATAGTAAAACTACAAAAAATTGAATTTTTTTTTTCAATATTTGAACTCTGAAAAAGTAAAGTAAATAAATTGTAAAATTTTAAAATGATGCAATTTTTTCTATTTTCTAATTATTTATTAACTATAATAATAAAGTAGTAAAATTGAAGAATTTTGAATTTTAAAAACATTTCAAGTACTCAAAAAGTAGAATATAAAAAATAGAAAAATTTCCAGTTGCTGAAATTTGTTTTATTTATTTAATATATAAATTTTCTAATTTTCAAAATGCCCGAAAATTTAAATAAAGAGATAGTAAAATTTAAAAAAAAAATAAAATTGTACAAAAGTAAAATAGCAAAGTATTAAAAAATAAAAAAGAGTAAAATAATAAAATAGTAAAATTATTAAATAGTAAAACAGAAAAATAGTAAATAAAAAATAAATAAATGAATAAAATAGAAAAAAAGTAAAATAGTTAAATAGTAAAGTAGTAAAATAAATAAATGCATAAAAGGGAAAATGTAAAATATTGTAAAATAGTAAAATACAGTAAAATAGTAAAGTAGTAAAATAGTAATGTAGTAAAATAGTAAAATATTAAAATAGTAAAGTAGTAAAATAGTAAAGTAGTAAAATAGTAAAATATTAAAATAGTAAACTAGTAAAATAGTAAACTAGTAAAATGTTAATGAAAAAAAAATAAAAAAATAGAAAAATTGTAAAATATAAATTTTTTTTTTGACTAATTTGAATAACGAATATAATTTATTGTTTATTTTTTATTTACTACTATTATTATTCAAAAATAAAAAACTATAAAATCTACAAGTAAAATACACCATGAACAGTATAAATTTGAACGTCAAATACAAAGTCACCAATAAAAAAATATACTATAAATTTTCAAATCAGAAGAAAAGAGCAATTTAGTTTTCCTACTCGAAGATTTCTTTTTGTTATCCAGGGACCTTCCGGAGTGCAAAGAATATGTTGAAATTTGTTAACCTTATGGATTTTTAAAAATAAGGTCAGTGTTTCGTTAGAATTTAATATTTTAATTTTCCATTCTTTATGACAATTATTAATTATTTTTCTTCACTCTATGTAAAAATAAATTATTTTTCCACTCTATGCAAAAATAAACAATTTTTTTCACTCTATGTAAAAATAAATAATTTTTTTCACTCTATGTAAAAATAAATCATTTTTTCACTCAATGTAAAAGTAAATCATTTTTTATTTAACATTTTGTAAAATTCTCTGCTTTAAATGCAATAAATTTCAAGAAAATAAGGAATAAAATCGAACGAAAGTAAAAATGAATATAAAAGAAATCAAATAGTGGAAGAAAATAAAAAAATATTTTAAGAAATAAAAAAATGGAAGAAAATAAAAATTCTTTTTAACAACTTTAATAATTAATTTGCATAATGGATAAGAGGAAAATAAGAAAAAATAATTAATAATTAATAATTAATAATTAATAATTAATAATTAATAATTAGTAATTAATAATTTAAAAATTTAATAATTATTTTCATCAAGTTGAAAAAAATAGAATAAAATTCAATAGGATAAAAAAAAGGGAAATAAAATAGAACAAAAGTGTAAAAAGAATTAAAGGAGAATAAATTAGAATACAAAAGAATAGAAAGGAAAGAAAGGAAAGAAGAAAAAGCAAAGAATAAAGTATAGAATAAAATAAAAATGGTGATAAGAATTAATTTTTTTTTCCTAAATTGAAAAAATTGTAAAAGTGCATTGACATCATCGTTTGGTGTATTAAAAACGTATACTCGGTTCAATTTATCACAATGACACTATATGTTGCTTCAATCACATTAAAGTCGTTTTTTCATACACTTTATACAATATTATGTCAAGGCTGACATTATTATAAAGAAAGAGAAAAAAAAATTCTTAAAGAATACTTCTTTATTAAAACTAATTACAAATTCTCTCCTTTCTTCATCTCAATATATTCAAATAGTTCCTCATCGCCAACTAACTTTGTAAATTAATTAAATAAAAGCGTCGAATCAATCAACTTTTCTCAATGCGTGTATAAAATAATTTCAATTAAACATCCTTTGTCGTTTTAATTAACAAACGGCAAAATTCATCCCCGTCAAAAAAAAAAAAAAAAAATAACAACAAACATAAAATTACAACCAAACACCAAAGTTAAAAAAATTTTTTTAGTTTTCAAAAATCTTGAATTGCAAAATTTATAGAAATAAAAAATCTAAAAAATCTAAAATAAAAAATTTTAAGATTAAATTCTAAGATTAAATTTTCATTTACTGATTTTGTAGTGATTTAAGTTAACAAATTTCATTTTATTTTTTAAGAACTTTGATTTTCTAAAAAATTAATTTACTAAATTTTATATCATTTTTTTTCATTTTATAATTCAAAACGTTAAATTTGGTACAAATTTAATTTGAAAAATTATATTTCACTATTTTTATTTCACTATTTTTTATTTTATCTTTAAAAACGTTTAATTTTGTAATAATTTAATTTGCAAAATGTTATTTCACTATTTTTATTTTATCTTTAAAATCGTTCAATTTTGTAAAAATTTAATTTACGAAATTTAATTTGCAAACTTTGATTTTACTATTTTTGTGTTATCATTAAAAAATTTTTATTTTGTAAAAATTTAATTTACAAAACTTAATTTGCAAACTTTGATTTTACTATTTTTATGTTATCATTCACAACGTTTGATTTTATAAAAATTTAATTTACTACATTTTATTTCAATATTTTTATTTTGTCATTAAAAACGATTATTTTTGTAAAAATTTAATTTTTCTAAAACTAAATTTTATTTTTCTACTTTTATTTTACTATTAAAAAAAAATTTGAGTTCAGTAAAAATGAAATAATTAATAAATTATTTTACTTCAATATATTTATTATAAAAGTAGTTGGGAATGATTTTTTTTTTATTACAATATTTTCCTTATTTTCATGGAGAAGAGAAATGACAGGAAAATATGAGAATTTATTAGTAGTTAATTTAAAGAATTGTTTCTCAATAATAAGGGTTTGTAATGGAAGGAACTTTTCTTGTGCAATAGCCTCAGGTGCGTTGTTTTAAAATTAGAAGTTTGTTTTCTATTTTTTTTTAAATAAAGAAACTTTTTAAATTGCTACTCGTAAATTTCATTATATTTATTTTAGATAAAAAAAATAATATAAATCATTATTTCTAATTAGTGTTAAATTCCAGGAGAATTGTTTATTTTTATCTATAATATATTTAATAAATCGTATAATACAAATTTTTTAAGTTTGCTTAGCTAAATTTAATACCAAAAGATTAAAATGTTAATTTTTTTAACTAAAATCAAAATTTGGTCTTTTCGTATTGTTATTTATTTTTTTATTTTTGATATTAAGAATTTTTTCCTTTTCCCTTTTTACTTTCTTTACTTTTTTTCAAGTTTTTACTTGTAATTTTGTTTCTACTTTTTGTTTATTAAATTTTGTTTCCAAAATTATTTTCTTTGAACAATTATTTTTGTTTAAACAATTATATTTTTGTTAATTAATTATTTAGTTTTACTTTTCGTTCATTTAATTTTTTATTTTTCATTTTATTTTTGACCTAATTAATTACATTTTTTAAATCAAGTCTTCGCCCTTAAAAAACCGTTAAAGGGGGTAATTATCAAAAAGAGAAAAAAATATTTTTTTTTTCATCAAAAATTTCTAAAAATCGTGACTAAGAACTTAAATGACCCAACTCCTTGAAAAAAATGAAGAAAACTAGATAAAAAATTGAAAACTTAAAAAAATATTTATATACAAATTTTTTTTATACGATTTTTCTGTTTCAGATAAAAAAAATGGTCGCCAACAGTAGAAAAGTACGACTTGCGTCAGCCATATTAGGCTTCAGTAGTATAGAATTGATGATATGGCTTTGGATCAGCTGCAATTTTGTAACTCTGGCTTTTTCGCAAAACAATTTTTACACAAGTGGTCGATACGGCAAAAGAGAAGAAAGTGCTGCTCGTATGTAGATTTATTTAAATTTATTTTATTTTTACGAAAAAAAAATATTCAAAATTAGAAAAAAAAGTTTTTTTTTAAATAAAAAATTAATATTTCTGCGGAAAAAAATATTTTTTTTTGCTATGAAAATCATTTTAAGGAAAGTTCAATTCCTTAGAAGAAATTCTTCAGAAATTAATTTTTAGAAAACAAAAATATTTTTTTAATTAAACAATTTTTCGTTAAAAATATTTGTAAGTTAAAAAGTTTTCTACTAAAATTCGTTAGTTGAAATATTTTGTACTTTAAAAAACGTTTGTTATATGAAAAATTGGTTACTTTAAATATTTCTTAGTTGAAAAATTTTTTTTTACCGAAATGATAATTGTTAGTTAAAAAATTTGTTTTCTTAAAATATTTTCCATTTTCAAAGTTTATTAGTTAAAAAATTTTGAACTCGAAAAACATTTGTTAGTTGAAGAATCGATTGTTTAAAATATTTCTTATTTGAAAAATCGATTATTTAAAATATTTGTTAGTTGAAAATTTGTTTCTTAAAAAAATTTGTTGGTTCAACAATTTTTTAGATGAAAAATTTGTTGCGCTTAAAATATTTCTTAGTTCAACAAGTTATTAGTTGAAAAATTTGTTGCTTAAAATATTTGTTAGTTACAAAATTTTGTACATAAAAAATTTGTTACTTAAAATATTTTTTGGTAGAAAATTTTTTTGCTCAAAATATTTGATAGATAAAAAATTTATTTGTTTGAAATATTTGTTAGATGAAAATTTTTGTATCTAAAAACTATTTTTTGGTTGAAACATTTGTTAATTAAAATATTTGTAATTTGAAAGTTTGTTGCTTAATATATTTGTTAGTTCAACAATTTTTTAGTTGAAAAATTTGTTGCTTTAAATATTTGTTAGTTAAAAATCGTTGTACCTAAGAAAATTGTTTAATTGAAAAATTTTTTACTTCAAATATTTTTTAGTTAAAAAATTTGTTACTTGAAATATTTTTTAGTTAAAAAGTTTGTTGCTTAAACTATTTGTTAGTTAAAAAATTTATTTGCTTTTAAATATTCGTTGGATGAAAAATTTTGTACTTAAAAAATATTTATTAGTTGAAAAATTTGTTAATTAAAATCTTTTCTATTTGGAAAATTTCGAACATAAAAAATGTTTGTTAGTTGAAAAATTGTTGCTTAAAATATTTGTTAGTGAAAAAATTTGTTACTTCAAATATTTTTTAGTTAAAAAAATTGTTGCTTAAAATATTTGCTAGTGAAAAAATTTGTTACTTCAAATATTTTCTAGTTAAAAAATTTGTTGCTTAAAATATTTGTTAGTTAAAAAATTTGATACTTGAAATATTTTTTAGTTAAAAAATTTGTTGCTTAAAAGATTTGTTAGTGAAAAAATTTGTTTGCTTGAAATATTTGAAAGTTGAAAAATTTGTTATATATTTAAAATATTTTCTAGTTGAATAACTGTATAAAGAATCTTTCTGATAACATTTTTTTAATTAAAAAATTTTTTTCTAAAAACGTACAAAATCATTAGGAATATAAAAACTTATTTTCCTTTGTTACACAAATGAAAAAATGTGAGTGGCATTATTTTTCTTTGCCTACGCAAAAAGAGAAACAGTGTTGCATTTTATTTTTCTTTTGACTTGTCGTCGAGTCTTAAAAGAACTATGTTTAATAAAAAGGGACACACTAATTACATTAGTGTATTTCATGACTCTATTATTAAGATAGGTCATTGGTCACTTTGTGTCGAATACCAAAGTGTGTGGTTCAAATAGCTACAATTAAATTGTTTCTGGTTGGATGTTACATGATCTTTTGTTGTTTTTGATGATGTTCTCAGCTTCCGGAAATTGAAAGCCAAAATGCTTTTTGCATGGCTAATTACATTAAGAAGAGTAATCTTCAGTTATACAGCATTAGCTACTTATATAATTAAGTTATTTAGCATTCATTGACGTGTGCGAATATGTGTGTGGACGTGGAGGTTCTACGTCATTAAATTTTCTTTTCATTTTCAATTTAAATTATTTCACACACTACATTGTTTAAAATACGATGATCGTGTATATTAGTTTTTATAAATTATTATTATTCAACTTTCGCGAAGTATAATTTGATTTTTTTTTATTTAACGAATTTTTGTTTTTTATTTTATTTTTTTAAAATAATTTTTCCGCTTAAAAGATTAATGAATAAATAGTTTCATTTTTTATTAATTATTATACGCTACTTAAATTAACTTATAACCCAGCGGTCAATAAAGGGCCCATTATTACCCTAGGTCAATAAAGTAGTCATTATTACCCTAGGGCAATAAAGTACTCATTATTACCCTAGGGCAATAAAGTACTCATTATTACCCTAGAGCAATAATAACAGTTAATAAATTTATTTTCCACTCGCAGGTCAATAAAGTACTCATTATTACCCTAGAGCAATAATAATAATAGTTAATAAATTTATTTTCTACTCGCAGGCCAAAAAATTACTCATTATTACCCTAGGGCAATAATAACAGTTAATAAACATATTTTCCAGTCGCAGGTCAATAAAGTACTCATTATTACACTAGGGGAATAATAGCCATTTTATTCACCGCATAGAGGTCAATAAAGTACTCATTATTACCCTAGGGCAATAATAACAGTTAATAAACATATTTTCCAGTCGCAGGTCAATAAAGTACTCATAAATAACATATATGTAATAAATTTATTTAGTTAATAAATTTATTTTCTACTCGCAGGCCAATAAAGTACTCATTATTACCCTAGGGCAATAATAACAGTTAATAAATTTATTTTCCACTCACAGGTTAATAAAGTTCTCATTATTACACTAGGGCAATAATAGCCATTTTATTCACCGCATAGAGGTCAATAAAGTACTCATTATTACCCTAGGGCAATAATAACACTTTACACTAATGATATATAAAGAAAATTACGAGTAAAAAATAAATAATAATTATTAAAAATAATTGTAAATATCAAACATAAATAAAAATATGTATTAAAAAAATTTTAAATCAACTTTAACATTTTTTTTTTTTTGTAAATACTTCTGTAGCAGTTGGCGAAGTGTTCCTGGCCGGAAGTAGATACGGAAGAAGTGGAATGATGACTATGAAAAATTCTCGAACCGGGCCCAAGGTCTCTGACATGGCACCCAGAGTCGATCGTTTCTACACTGGAAGTCGTTATGGGAAAAGGGCTCACACGCAAATGTATAATGCACCAGCCTTAAGGGATTTTGAGGAAGTCCTCAATTACTTGGATCGAATGCAGCATATGAAAAGAGAGGATCGAATGAAGTACGACAGAAATAAGGAGGACAATGAAGACGTGGACAAACAAGACGATGAGCAAAATCCTCTAGTACTTTGCGAAATGTTTAGTAAGCATTGAAAATTAATTTTTTGAAAA
This sequence comes from Leptopilina drosophilae, assembly GCA_032873175.1. Classification (NCBI taxonomy): domain Eukaryota; kingdom Metazoa; phylum Arthropoda; class Insecta; order Hymenoptera; family Figitidae; genus Leptopilina; species Leptopilina drosophilae. Next base: position 44,321,322 of record CM065482.1, read on the forward strand.
TAATATTTTTTTTTCTACTCTATTTTTTTTTTGCAAAATTATATTTCGCTTATGGAGACGTTACCTTCAATATTAGTCACCTTTTCAGTAGTTCAATGCGATTTTTAAACATTTTGCCGCAAAAAAAGGTTTTTTAGGTCGCTGATTACGAATTTGAGGTCTGAATTGCGAAATTCAAAATGGCGGAACCAATATGGCGGACGTATTTTTAAAATTTACTTGAAATCGCTTGAAACTTTTTACTCGGGGGTTTTTGGGGTCGCTGATTATGAATTTAAGGTCAGATTTAAGAAATTCAAAATGGCGGATCCAATATGGCGGTGGTATTTTTAAAATTCACTTGAAATCTCTTGGAACTTTTTACTCGGGGGTTTTTAGGGTCGCTGATTACGAATTTGAGGTCAGATTTAAGAAATTCAAAATGGCGGATCCAATATGGCGGTTGTATTTTTAAAATTCACATGAAATCGCTTGAAACTTTTTACTCGGGGGTTTTTGGGGTCGCTGATTATAAATTTAAGGTCAGATTTAAGAAATTCAAAAATTGGGATTGAAAAACTCAATACTTTTTAAATGTTTCACGCTATAATTTCCTATATTTATATAAAGTTAAAGTATTAATTACAAACTTTGCATTCGTTAATTAATTAAAAAAAAAAAAAATACCAAAAAGAAGGATTCAAACTAAATATGAAAATTTTTAAATCATTTATTTCTTTTGACAAATTTAATTCAAATTATAACTGCGAAAAGTTTTTTTAAAATAATTAAATTTTACAAAGAATTCGATTCAAATTTTTGAGAATAATTTGAATGTCTCTGTGAAAAGTTTAATAAAAAATTTTCTTTGAAAATAATTGAATTTCTAAAAGGCATTTTGTTATTTTTTGAAAATAATTAAATTCTTGCGAATGATTTTATTAGAATTTTTTTTAATAAATTGAATTTTCAAAAAAAATCTATTATACGATTATAAATATTTGGTTTTTTGTGATTAATATTATTATTTACGAACATAATTGAATTTTACAAAGAATTTCATTAAAATTTCTCAAAATAATTGAATTTCCGAGAATAATTTTGCTATTTAGCAATATAATTAAATTCTTGGGAAGAATTGTATTGAAATCTAAACGAATAATTTAATTATTTTCAAAAAAATGTCATTAAAATTTAATTTAATATAATTGATTTCTTTCGGACAATTTTATTAAAATATCTTAAAATAATTGAATGTCTCAGAAGAATTTTGTCATTTATAAAAATAATTGAATTATTTCGGATAATTTTACGAAAATAATCGAATTTCAGTGAAAAATTTTTTTTCTTTTAAAAATAATTTATTTCTTCATGAGAATTTTAGAAACATTGTATTAAATAATTAATTTTTTTAAAATATAATAATTATTATGAAATTTTTATTTTAAATAGTTGACTTCTTGTGGATATCTATTTATTTGTGAAAATAATTGATTTTTTCGATTAATTCACTTAAAATTAGTACTTAAAATAGTATTAAAAATAGTTGAAATTCATGGATGAGTTATGGATTATTTATAAAAATAATTGAAATCTTGCTTATTTTTAAAAAATGTTTATAGAAAATTAAATTTGTATGAAAAATGTTTCTATTAGTTGAAAGAAATTAAATTATTTTCGTGGAAATTTCATTATTTATAAAAATAATTGTATTTGGATGAATTTTATCAATTGTTTTTTAATAAATAAATTCTTTTGCAAAATTTTATGAAAATAATTGAATTTTGAATATTTTTGAAAAATAATTGAATTTTGAATATTTTTTGAGAATAATTGTATTTTGAATATTTTTTGAAAATAATTTAATCATTTTAAAGAATTTTATTATTATTTTTGAGAATAGTTTTTTAATTTCTAGTATTAGTGAATTTAAAGTAGTGGAAATTCTTTAAAAAAAATAGAAGTTAGTAACTTCTAGTAGCCGAAATCTAATAATAGTCTAACGTTAAAAAATTAGTAAATAGATTTTATTAAATTAGTACGAAACCTGAAATTAATTATATAAATTATAGTAAAATAATAAAACAAATGCATGAATATTACTAAAAAAATAAATTTTTATAAATCTTATTTTTTTCAGATACAAGTCGCTGCTAATAAAAAAGAAATTTCCATTGGCTTTGCAAAAGGAGTAGTGTCGTTTTTGTCGATTCTCCGTTTAAAAATCAACAACATCTTTAGCATCAAACATAGTAGAGAAAACATTGAAAAAAAAATTCATTCCCTCCCCTAAGAAAAAAAAAATAAATATCTTCTTAGTCGCATTTCAAGGAAAAATTATTTTAAATTAAAAATACTCTTTTTTCATTATAATAAAAAATAAAATTCCCCTTCTTTTTAAATTTTCAATCATCTTTATTTTCGTTAGATGATAAATCATCGATAAGAAATATATTTACTACTATTTTTCTTTTTCACATTTTGAGAAGAAAAAAAAACCACTCACAGGAAGAGACATATATATCTTTGTCATTGTCAATTATAATTAATTAACAAAATAGAAATTAGAAATTTATTATAAATTACATAAAACAAAATATGAATCATATATATAAAAAAAATATATATAAATCTATATAGTAGTGTTCAGAGGAACAAAAGGAAATTGAATTGAACATTAATTATAATGCAATTACAGAAAATGTTATAATTTCTACAAAAAATATATATGTGTAGAGAGAGAGAGAGAGAGAGAGGGAGAGAGTTTATTGGCCTGTTTATATAATACAGAAAAAAAGACAAAGTAGAAGGGAAAAAAATAGTTATTTTCTATAAATTTGTCAAAAATAAAATTAAAGCCAAAAATAATTTACAATTCAATATATTTAGATTATAGCAAGAATATAGATTTTCTTTCTGCGAGATTTTCTTTTCGCTTGTGTTTTACTGCATAAGGAAAACAAAAAAATTTGTTTTGAAAATTCAAATTCTTTCGAACCGAAATAAATATAACTGTATATATTTCTACAATATATGAGTGTCCATAATTATTGTTAAAATAAAAAGAAATTTAATTTTAATGAACAAAATATCTCCAACTGCAACAAATTTGTAATTTACATTTACTTGTTATTTTTGCATTTAAGATAATTCTGATAATAAGAAGAACAACAATAACAACAAAATAATAATAATAACAAAAATAACTACAACAATAACAACAAAATAATAATAATAACAAAAATAACTACAACAATAACAACAAAATAATAATAATAACAAAAATAACTACAACAATAACAACAAAATAATAATAATAACGAAAATAACTACAACAATAACAACAAAATAATAATAATAATAATAATAACGAGAACAACAGAATAGTATTAAGAATAATAATAACAATTACAAAATAACAACAACAACATTAAAAATAATAATGATAATAAAAATTAAAAAAAAAATAATAATAATAACAATATTAATAATAATTATAATAACAAAATAACAACAACAATAATAAAAATAATATTAAAAAATAATAATAATATTAATAATAAAATTTAATAAAAAATAAAAATAAAATAATAAATAAAAAACAACAATAATAATAATAATAGTAGCAAAATACTAAAGGTAAAAATAAATTATTATAATTACAATGGTAATAATAATTTTTTTTTTTGAGAGGAGGAGGTGAAATGCTGCATCCACTGGCAAAATACGAAAAATAATTTATAATAATTAAAACATTAATAATAATTTTTTTTTCCAAAGTCGAAGAGGTGAAATTATAATAATAATAATAATAAAAATAACAATAACAGAATTAATTTTATTTATAAATATTTTGCAATTAAAATAAAGATAATGGTATTTAAAAAATTTGCTAATAAGTCTATAATGCGAGTATTGAGTATTATTATTAAAGACGATCAATTAAAAATTACCGAGAATAGGAAAAATAATTTTTCTCTAACGCATTGAAAATGGTATATAATAATGAATTTTATTGCATTTAATATATGTATAATTTCTTTTTTTTTCTCATATATACATTAGATTCCTAGAGAGTAACCGAAGGCTTCCTTGCAGAAATTCATGGGCCGTGAAATTATTTCCAGTTAACGTTCACCGCTTGACTTTTGCAATTTTATAATGCCTTTCGAGAGAAAAAAAAACAACAACAAGTTGAATTAATTTCACAATTTTAATAGCTTTTTCATATCGCATTCGACAATCGTAATTTATACGCAAAACAATAGCAGAAGATGTTTAAATGTTTTAAATTATTTGGATCAACAAAAATCTTTTTAAACAAAAAATAATTTTTTTAAACTAAAATAATTTTTTACTCTTTTTCATTTATTCTAATAAAAGCGAATAATTAATTTGGAAATTGAAAAAAAAAGTTTATTGCCATTAGTAATTTTATTTATTATATAATGAAAGCAAATAATTATTTTTGAAATGGAAAAAAAAGTTTATTACAATTACGAATTAGTTTAGAAACGCAAAAAAAATTAAAATGAAAAAAAATTTGCCAAATAAAAAAAAAAATAGAAAAAAGAATTTCGTTAGGAAAAAAAAATCTATTTTTTATTTTTTTTTGGTCTTTTCCATACTTTCTCGAAAATTTAAATAGCTGTATTTAAATACAAAAAATTGCGATGATTCTCAATATTTTATTTTTTTTATTTTGTGTAATATTAAAAAAAATTGTTTTGATTTATTTACGTATTAAAAAAATTTGATTTTTATTTTAATTATATGTAAAAAATTAATTTGGAAATAGGAAAAAAGTTTATTACAATTACTAATATTATTTATTATAATGAAAGCAAATAATTATTTTTGAAATAGAAAAAAAAGTTTATTACAATTACGAATTAGTTTAGAAACGAAAAGAAAATTAGAATAAAAAAAATTTTTGAATAAAAAAAATTAGAAAAAAGAATTTCGTTAAGAAAAAAATTTTATTTTTTTTGTGTCTTTTCACTAGTTTTTCGAAAATTAAATACTGGGATTTGAATAAAAAAAATTGCGATGACTCTCAATATTCTATTTTTTTATTTCGTGTAATTAAAAAAAAATTGTTTTGACTTATTTATGTATTAAAAAAATTTGATTTATTTCAATTATATGTAAATATGCATTAATTTTGAAAACAGTTTTTATTAACACTTTTCAAAATTTACATATTATTGAAAACAAACTCTAAATTAAGATAATTCTAAATTTTTTTTTTTTTTTTTTTTAAATTTATAACATTAGTGAAAAATAATTGCCAAATCAATGAAAAATTTACATTTTTCTCCTACTCGATTCAATTTTCCATCCATAAAAAAGATATTTATGTAATTTTTTTCGTTTTCTTTTTTTCCCCATTTTGTTTTTTTTAGAAAAAATTTTTCTGCTCCAATTACTTAATAATGGTGCGGATAATAAAATAAAATAAAATAAAATATGTTGAAATTCGTCGTAAAAATTATTATTAAAGTATCGACTCACAAAGCACGTTTAACAGCTTACGTTATTACTGTTTTGCAGCATAAATAATTGCAAATGGTGTATATAGAATACTACCACTTTTGCCGGTGTGAATAGAAATATATCAATTAGAAACTTTGTCACGTAGATCATTCACTTTCGCTAATGAAAATGAGACGAGTAAAGAGTCAACTGCTAATGGCATACAACAAAATCGAATTTAACCATGACGTAATATCTTCCGGGAAATACATCATTTTTCAAAAAAGAACCATAAAAGAAAGAAAAAAAATTTTAGTTCTATAAAAAAAGGAAAAAAATTGTTTTTCATTCTATAAAAAAAGAAAAAAAAATGTTTTTCATTCTAGAAAAGGAAAAAAAAATTTTTTTATTCTCAATATTACGTAAAAGAAATAGGATATTTTTTCTGCAAAAAAATTTTTTTTAATTCTCAATATTACCTAAAAAAATAGGATATTTTTTCTATAAAAGAAAAAAAAATTTTTATTCTCAATATTACGTAAAAAATAGGATATTTTTTCTATAAAAGAAAAAAAAATTTTTATTCTCAATATTACGTCAAAAATAGGATATTTTTTCTATAAAAGAAAAAAAATTTTTTATTCTCAATATTACGTAAAAAATAGGATATTTTTTCTATAAAAGAAAAAAAAACCTTTTTTTATTCTCAATATTACGTAAAAAAAATAGGAAGGAACTTAAAAAAGAAAAATTCTTCGAAAATAAATTGACTCCTAACGGCTATAAAAAATAGTCGTCAAAAATGAATCTGTAATAGAAAAAAAAGAAAAAAAAACAGTGCTATGAGAATAATTTTAATTTTATTTTGAAAGTGAAACTCGATCTTTGGAAATCATGAAAATATTGATTGTAATCTAAATTAATGACTTTTTATTCAATTTTTTTTATTTTTCATTTATGATTCCATTTTAACAGAAAATAGAATTATTAAAATCTTTTTTTTTATTCATTTTCTTGATTACATAAAAAAAAAAATTTTGCATATATTTTTGATACATTTATAAAATATACACAAATAAATGAAAAGTAAAAGAGTCTCGGGCTTTAAGTACTATTTGGGACCTACTTTTAAATGTGCTGGAGAAAGTAAAGGAGAAGGAGAAGTGACGGCAGTCGCGTGTTTGAGAAAGTAAAGTCTCGTTCACACGTACTGCAGAACGAGAGAGGAACGCAATTGCGACGAGTGACGATAAGAATTAATGTGATCCGAGGTGTTGGCAAAAAAAATTTTTTTTTTAGTCGAGAAAATTTAATTTGAAAAACAAAATGTTCAAAAAAAAAAATTGAAAAAAAACAAAAGAAAAAAAAGAAAAACAAAATGAAAAAAGAAAAACAAAATGAAAATAGAAAAACAAAATGGAAATAGAAAAACAAAATGGAAAAAGATATTGAAAAATTGGAAAAAGAAATAATGAACATAAACGAAATAAATTGTCACGTAATAAATTGAACATTTTTCAATGACTGAAAGTAATTATAATTATTCGAAGTGGAGTCAATATTAAGTGTATTGTCTACCCCCTTGCAGTTTTACTCCCTCTCTTCTTTTTTACCTAAAAAAAATTTTTTTTTATAAAACACCCAATTTTTTTTTTAATTTCATTTACTACTTACTTTTCAACTCCCTTTGTTATTTTTATTATTATTGTTTTATTTTTTTTATTTTTTAATTTTTTAATTTTTTTTGTTATTTTTGTTTTGGCCTTTGTTATTTTTAGATTGAAATCACAACTTAAAAGAAGTTTGGCACAAATTGAAACTTAAAAAAACTAAAAAAAAGAAAAAAAGAAAAAAAAGAAATAAAAAAGAAATAAAAAAGAAATAAAAAAAATAAAAAAGGCTATTATAAAATAGAGCAAATTGTATGGCAAAAAAACTAACTAGATTTTTTTTGAAACTATAAAGAAGAAGGGAAAGACTTTCATTTTTGGAAATTTCGTTGAATATAAATCTCATTCCATACAGTAGTTGAAGAAAGGTATAATATAGTGATATGAAGAGCGAATACTAAGTAGATAAATCACTGGGTGTAAGTAGGACGAAACATATACCTAAAAGTGTGAGAAAATACCTAAACGTGAAACTTACAATTGCCTGGAAATGTTGCACTTTTTGCAAAATTGTAAATGTTACTATTAAAAAAAAAAAAAAAAAAAAAAAAAAAAAAAATCGAAAACACATAAAAGTACAATATTATCGGGTGTAAAATCGCATTTACGATCGTTTAAGAAAATTGAATGCACTTCATTTCTTCACCGAAGATATCACGGTAAATCTTTAGGTATTAAAATAACACCAAAATGGATTAAAATAACACTAAATTGGATTATTTTAATCCTTTTTAGTGTTATTTTAATACCTAACGATTTACCGTGATATTAAATAAGGAAATTTAATTTTACACAGAAAAACAAAAAAAAAATGATTTAATGAGTTAAAAAAATTTTCTCTAAAAAAGCAAAAAAAGAATTTGAAAAAAGTGAAAAAAATATTAATCATTATTATTATTATTTTAATAAAATAGTTCAATACACTATTGCAGACAGATAAACAAATTGAAAACTTTTGTCTCGTGACAGGAAAGTATTTTATTTTATTTCATTTTTTTTTTTGCATTATATGCTCACTGCACTGTTGAACATAGTATAATTTATAATATACAAGTTAATCAACGAGCACACGTCTTTGGACAATGAACTTTCCGCTAAATGGTTAAACAGCGAGCGAGCTCATAGTATTTTGTACGCAATTCTTAATTGCGCTATAATCTCAGATTTCTAAGCAAAAATGAAAGTGTTTGGTATTTTTTTTTCTCCTTCATTTTATTTTTATTATTATTATTATTATTATTATCGTCGTCAAAGTCGCAACTCTAAATTTCTCCACTCAAGCGGGTAAATTATGTGCAATATCATTATTTTTAATTCTGTCACTTTATATTATATTATATTATATTATATATTTAAATAAAGATTTCTAGACACTATAAATGTTATAAATTTTAGAGAAAACAAAGTAGCAAACTCATAAATTCATTATATGAGTCTAGAATTAAATTATATCTCTAAGAAGAAATAGGAAAATTTTATTTTTATGTTTAAATCATCTTTACTACTCAATTTTTGCCAAAGATTATTAAAAATTAAAAAAAACGGATCAAAATTATTGCCTGGGTGACATAATACGAGTTGGTTTCAAGAAAAGTTTCTAATTTTAGTGTCTGGGTGACAATTTCAAATTTTTTAATTTGCTGCCTGGGTGATAATAATAAATGTCCAGAAGAAAGAAAATTTTTAAATTTGGTGTCTGGGTGCCAATACCATAGGTTCTGAAGAAGAAATTCCTAAACTTATTGTCTGGGTGTAATTCCAAATGTGGTCAATAAGGAAACCCTAAATAAAGTTCCTGGGTGATAATTTCAAATGTCCCGAAAAAGAAAATTCTAATTCTGGGTGCCTGGGTGCTAGTAACAGACGTCCACATGTTGAACATTAAAAATTCTGCGCCTGGGTGACAGTATAGATAACCTCAAATTGGATTTCCTGTATTTGGTGTCTGGGTGACAATTTCAGATGTACCGAAAACGGAATATTTAATTTGGGTGCCTGAGTGACACAGTAGCAGATGTCTTAAAAAAGAATTTTTTTAATTTTAGTATCTGGGTGACAGTTTTAAAAGTCCTAAGAAAGACATTTTTAAACTGGATACCTGGGTGACAGTAGAAAATGTCTTTGAAAAATAGATTTTTAATTTTGGTGCCTGGGTGCTAGTAACAGATGTTAACAAGAAGAAAATTCTATATTGTGTGCCTGGGTGATAAAACCAGATGTTATCAAACAGAAAATACTATAATTTAGCGTCTGGGTGATAATTTCAGAAATGCTCAATAAGAAATATTTTTAATCCGGTGCCTGGGTGATATAGTAGATGATATACTTTAAAAAGAAGTTCCTAATTTCAGTGCCTGGGTGACAAAATTAAAATGTCCTAGAGAAGAAATTTTTAAATTTGGTGCCTGGGTGATAATAACAGGTGACTATAGAGAAGAGTTAATAAATTTCGCACTTGGGTGATAAAATCAGATCTTTTCGAAAAGAAAATCTTAAATTTTTGTGCCTGGGTAATTTTTCCAGATGTTCTCAACAAGAACTTCCTAATTTAAAGCAATCTGGGTGATCATTAAAAAATGTTTCTGGAGAAAAATTTTTTAAATTAGGAGCCTGGGTGCTAGTAATAAAAGTCCACTGGAAGAAATTTTATAAATTTTGTACCTGGGTGACAATGTTTAATAACCTTAAATAGGATTTTCAAAATTTGGTGTCTGGGTGACAATTTCTGATGTGATTAAAGATAAATTTTTTATTTTGGTGTCTGGGTGACAATAACAAATATTTATAGGAAAGAATTTCTTAATTTGCTGTCTGGGTGCTAGTACCTTTTGTTTCTAAGAAGAAATTACAAAATTTAGTGCCTGGGTGATATTTCCAAATGTAGTAATTAAGGAATTCGTAAATAAGGTACCTGCGTGTTAATTTCGAATAATCTTAAAATGTTTTTTTAATTGGGTGCTTAATTTAATGCCTGGGTGATAATACCAAATATCCTGAAGAAGGAATTTTTATATTAGGTGCCTGGGTGACAATTCTGGATAACGACAGATAGGATTTTATAAAATTGGGTGCCTGGGTGACAAGTTCAGATGTGCTTAAAGAGGTGTTTTTAATTTGGGTCCCTGGGTGATAGTAAAATATATCCTGAAAAAGAAAATTTTAATTTTATTGTCTGGGTGATAATTAAAAATGTTCCTTAAGAAGAAATTCTTTAATTGGGTGCCTGGGTGACATGGTCAAAAGTGCTTAAAGAGGAATTTTTAGTTATGGGTCCTTGGGTGCAAATTACACCAAATTTCAAGTCTTGATGTACTTTCGGTACTTTCACTAATTTTAGTGTCTAAGTGGTAATTCCAATTGTTCTTAGAGAAGAATTTTTTTTAATTGGGTGCCTGGGTGACATGTTTAAATGTACTTAAGAAGAAACTTTTAATTATGGGTTCCTGGGTTCTAATTGCATTAAATTTCATGTTTTTATATACTTTTCGGTACTTTCACTAATTTTAGTGTCTGAGTGATAATTTCAATTGTTCTTAAAGAAGAATTTTTTTAATTGGGTGCCTGGGTGACAAGTTTTAATGTGTTTAAAGAGGAATTTTTAGTCATGGGTTCCTGGGTGGTAATTACATTGAATTTCACGTTTTTATGTAATTTCGGTGAAAAATGATTAGCTTAAAAAATTAATAGCACCCATGGCCATATCGAATGAATTCGAATTTACACTTAGCAATAAAATTCAATCACTCAAAAGAAATTATCAAAGGCATTAACTAATAAGCACGTTTGTGATGAATTTTTAAATCCAACTGTTTATTCTACACTCGGGAAGTAATTAGAAATATGAGGTTTATTTTCAACTATCTTTTATAGTTCGTATAAAGATATAGGAAGAGTAAGTTTAGATGAAGATTTGTTACAGGGTAGAAAATACGTAATAGATTAAAGAGGAAAAAAAAATCTTAATCAAGAAAATGAGAAAAGTCTGTATGTCTGTATATATTGTGTGGAATAATGTGTGAAATCATCAAAGCGCATCTCGTCTGTATATATATGTATATATATCCATTTACCACCCATATCTCAAAGGCACAAGAGACTGACAGTGAGAAGCATTGCACTTTCAAGTCCAAGGAGAAAGTTATATGGACGAGTAACTGATTGCTATAGAGTCTTGACTACTAGATACTGTATAGGAGCATCGATGATCGTAATCCTGATCTGTAGCTCTTTTGCTTTAACCTAGATTTTTTTTATTCATTTTTGCATCATGTTGCATGCACATTCCATATTCTTTTTCATGCGTTCAATTCGCTAATTAAATTGCCAAATTTCTCGAATTACTCATACCTTTCTTTTATATATACCTATATATATATAATAATATTCTGTATATTTACTTCGTCATACCTTTGATTAAATTGTATATTTATTTTTATATATACATAGTATCGAAAAAAATTTATATGAAGCTAAAAAAGGGATTTTTATTCCCTATACAGTGAAGCCAGTCAAAATCCAAATCGATTTTTAACAAATTTTTTAAATTAAAAAAAATGTATAATTAAAAAAAAATTTTATGGTAAAAAATCATTAAAAAATTGTTTTGTAATTTAATTATGCAAATTTCAAGTTTCTCGAACTAAACAAAAATAATTCTCGCTACACTGAAAAAAAAATTTATTTGATTCAAATAACCGATTATTTGTCTATAATCAAATAAATAATTATTTACTTGAATCAAATAATTTTTATTTGAATCAATTAATTAGTATTTGCTTCAAATACTGAAATATTTGATTTAAATACAATCTATTTGATACAAATAAAAATTATTTGATTCAAGTAAATATTTATTTGATTATAGACAAATAATCGGTTATTTGAATCAAATAAATTTTTTTTTTCAGTGTAGACAAATCTTTAATTACATTTTTTTTATTTAAAAACTTTAAAAAACGAACATTTTTTAAAATTTAAATTTAAAAAATGCTTAATTATTAAAAAAAAATTTTTTTGGTAAAAAATCATTAAAAAATTGTTTTGTAATTTAATTTTGAAAATTGCAAGTTTCTCGAACTAAACAAAAATAATTCTCACTAGACAAATCTTTAATTACATTTTTTTTTATTTAAAAATTTAAAAAAAATTTTTTTTTAATTAAAAGAATTTTTTTTTAATTAAAAAAATTTTTTTATTCCTTTAAAAAACAAACATTTTTTTTAATAGAGTCACATTTCGGCATTTTAGACTGTATCTCCAATTTTCTAAATCTCTATTTCTGGACTGAGAAACAAAATATTTTTTTTGGCCAAAAATAAGCGGCCGACAAAAAAATACTTGAAGAAAATACTGTTTGAATTAAAGATATTTTATTTAATTGAATTAAACGCATTTTTCAATGAATCAAATTTACTATATCAAAAATTATTATTAGATTCAAAATTACTATATTTAACTAGCGACAAAATTTGTACGTTAAAGCACGCAGCTAACTTTTTACTGGCTTTTAAAAAACTTTTATTTTGAATTTTTATTTACTTTAAAAAAAAACTAGCAATTTTAAAATTAATAGAATTTCAAAATTTTTAATTCAATGTTTTGTTAAAATTATAAAAATTATATAAATAATTATATAAATAATAATATAATTATATGATAATTAAAAATAATAATAATAAATAATAATAATAATAAATAATAATAATAATAATAATAATAATAATAATAATAATAAATAATAAGTAAACAAAATTAATAATAACTATCATAAATTATGATAAATTATAAATTGTTATATGAATAATTTTTACAATTTGCGTAAATACTAGATTGATAAAAGAATTTTAATTAAAAATACTAAAAAAATTAGATTTTGGAAAAGTTACAAATTATTACAGAAATTCAATTATTTTCAAAAGTTACAAAAAATCTTCGCAGGAATTCCAATTATATTCAAAAATTTTAAAACAATTCTCGTAAAAATTACAATTATTTTTATAAATAATAAAATTCTTTATAAAAAATCAATTATTTTTAAAAGTTTTAATAAAATTCTTTATAAAAAATCAATTATTTTTAAAAGTTTTAATAAAATCCTTGACAAAATTCCACAAGAATTCAATTATTCAATTTTTAATAAATTTCTTAAAAATAATTCAATTATTTAAAATACAAAATTTAATAAAATTTTTCGAAAAATATCAATTATAGAAAAATATTTTTATAAATAATAAAATTCTTCGCCGAAATTCAATTACTTTTATAAACATGAATAAAATTCGTTGTAAGAATTCAATTATTTATATAAACTTGAATAAAATTCATTGGAAAAATTAAATTATTTTCAAAAGTTACAAAAATTCTTCGCAGAATTTCAATTATTCTCAAAAATTAAAAAAAAAATAATATATTTTCAAAAAGTCAATTATATTTTTAAATAAAAAAATTCTTCATCTAAATTTAATTATATTTAAAAATTTTAATAAAATTCTTGGCAAAATTTTGTAGTAATTCAATTATTTAAAATACAAAATTTCATAAACTTTTTCGAAAAATATAAATTATTTAAAAAATTCTTCACAAAAATTCAATTATTTTTATTAACTGGAATAAAATTCTTTGTAAGAATTCAATTATTTATTATTTAAAAAATTCTTCACCAAAATTCAATTATTTTTAAAAACTGGAATAAAATTCTTTGTAATAATTAATAATATAATTATATAAATAATAATTATATTAATAATTATATAAATTATTTATATACAAAAATTATATTTCACTTGAAAATTTAAATTTTGGAGAATTTACAAATGCAGAAAATCAATTTTTTTGAAACGAAATAAAATTATTCCTGAAAAAATTCAATTATTTGAAACTTAAAAAAAATTCACGTAAAATCCCAATTTTCTTTATAAATAAAAAAAAAAATTCTCCGAAATTCGATTTTCGGAAATTATAATCAAATTCTTGTCCGAATTTCAATTTGTTTCGAAATAATTTTTATTATTTCAATGAAGGATTTTTAAATTTTTCTCTTTTCAATATCTACGATTTTAATAAAATTTCCCACTATAAGAATTCAATTGGAAAATATGTCTTTGATAAAATTGTACGCGCACGTTTAATTACTTTTTTTAAATATTAAAAATTCCACATGAATTTAATTATTTACAAACTGTTTTTTTTTTGTAAATTTCTTCGCAATAATTTAATTACTTTCATAATCAGTAAAAAAATTTCTTTTTGACTTAAATTATTCCCTTAAAAAGAATTAAAAATTCTAGAAAATAACAATTGGATCAAAATAATGAAAGTATTCGACGTTTTGAATTTTAAAAAATTTCCATAAACGGTAAGTACAATAAATTTCGTGAATTTTCCATTTTCATTATAATTTTTCCTCTCTATTTTTATAAAATTTTAATCTCATAAATATAGTTTACGCAGTTAATAATTGACCTATTTTCTATTCCTTTATGATTTAACTAATTTTATGATAAATTAAAAATTTAAAAAAAAAATAAAATTAATTGTTAAAAATAATGGTAATTGGTAAAATATTTGGTAAAAATTTGAAATTTTACTAAAATTGTTTATAATTTCTTCTATGACATAATAAGGCACTCGCACAGCATTGTAAATTTTATATTTTAATTCGAAAAGAATTAAACTTTCAAAAAGGAATTATTCTTTCAAATATTTGAAAGAATTAAAAATTAGAAGAAGAATTTAAGAATTAAAATTAGCTTCAAATTTTTATTAGAAAAAAAATTTTCACCTTATTTTGAAAAAAAGAAAAAATTATAAAAATATGAATAATAATAGTGTGTAAAAATAAAATAAAAAATGCGCAAACATAAAAGTCTGTAATGTACAGAAAAATAAACCTACGAAATAAAAAACCATAATAATAATAATTTGATAATTTAATAAATTATTTAATTTCATAAAGAAAATTATAATAATGTTTTGGTTTTATACATTTTTAAGCGTTTTAAAAATTACGCTCTTTCACTTTCGTTCTCGCTTATCGCTCCAGGTGATAATTTGCGCACATATAAGCGTCTAGGAGGATTTTTTTCCGGTTTCTCTCGAGATGAGTCGGTTATAGTTTTTACTTTCTCAAAAAAAAAAAAAAAAAAAAAAAAACACTTATGCAATAAAAAATAATATATCCAATTTCTAAACTCGTAAGAGCTCCATAATAAAAATAGATTTCTGCTCATTTTCCAACTGTAAAAGTAGAAAAAAATAATTCATTTTCAGTAAAATAGTGTTGAAGAGAAAAAAAAATTGAAGAAATAATTCTTGTTATACTGAAGTTGTAATAATATATTTTTTCATTTGTCGGATGATAAAAGGAAGATGCTATTGAGAGAATGTACGAGAGTTATTTTAAGCGAATAAAAGTAAATTACGAGTCAGGAAAGGAATTATTTGTCGATAAGTGTGTAAAAAAAAGGGTATCGATTACGCGTTACTGGATTTTTTTTTTATTTTTTTAAAGGGGGAAATTTATCAGAACTGTAGTATTTATATACAAAAATTTATACACAAACACGTGAGTGAGTATAAAATTTATTCGTGAGGGCACTTTCGCTCTGGTGTCCCAAATAACGTCACCTTAGAATTCCACTCGGTTTTTGGAGAAACTTTTACTTTCTTCCAACTATAAGTTACGTAAACTATTTTTAAATTGAATTTAGAATTTTAGAAAATTGCTTTTTCTGAGTTTTTTGTCATAAAAGTCGACGAATGTTCTTTTCAGTTTAGTGGAACAAAGAAATTTTTAAGAAGTTTAGAAAAAAAAGAAAGAAAAACGTGACATTGTTATAGTTGTTTTAGAGGAATACATTCGTAAAGTAATGAGTCGTTTTTTTATAATTTTATAAAGCAAAAAAATTGCTATTTAATTTTGATATTTCTTTAAAACTTTAGGTGAAAAAAATTTAAACAACAATAAGGCAAATTGCGTTTCATTATTTAGATAAATTAGGGCAAAAAATATATAGATTTCTGTATAAATTATTGTTTGTGAAAAGAATAAAAAATTCTGCTAATCTCGAAAAAATTAGGGCCATTTAAAAAAATAGTCAATTTACGTAATTTTGTCAAAAATAAAATGCAAATTGAATCAATATTTTGGTAATTATAATACAAACATAATAATATTTTGCCAATTGCAGCAAAATTATTACATTTGTATAAAAAATATTTTAGTCATTTGCCAATTGCGTCAAAATTAGTTGGAATTCTGTCAAAAATATTAAAATATTTTGCCAGTTACGTCAAAATTGTTGCAATTGTAGTAAAAAAATTTAAATAGCTTACCAATTGAAGCAAAATTATAGCAATTCTGTCAGAAATATTAAAATATTTTGCCAATTGCGGCAAAATTGTTGTAATTGTAGGAAAAATATTTAAATATTTTGCCAATTGTATCATACAATTTGTATTTTGCTAATTGCAGCAAAATTATTGCAATTAAAATAAAAAAAACATTTTACCAATTGCAGTAAAATTGTTACAAGTGTTGCAAAAATATTTTATGAATTTACCGATTGAAGGAAAATTATTGTCAAAATTAATAAAAAAGTAAAATTATTGTAATTCTGTCAAAAATATTAAAATGTTTTGCCAATTGCGTCAAAATTGTTGCAATTATTGTAAAATTATTTAAATATTCTGAACATTGTATCAAACTTTCTGCCAATTGCAGCAAAATTATTGCAATTGAAGTAAAAAAATTAAGATTTTGCCAATTGCGGCAAAATTGTTAAAATTGTTGAAATTTTTTCACTATATTGCCAATTGGAGCAAAATTATTGCAATTATAGCAAAAATCATTAAATATTTTGCCAATTGTAACTACATAATTGCAAATTTTATCAAAAAAAATATTATTTTGCTAATTTCGGCAAAATTGTTGCAATTGAAACAAAAATTTTAAACTTGTTGCCAATTGCAGCAAAATTATTTGCAATAGTAGTTAAAATATTTTAACATTTTGCCAATTGCGGACAAATTGTTGCAATTGTAGTAAAAATATTTCAATATTCTGCCAATTGCACCAAAATTATTGCAATTTAAGTAAAAAAATTAAACTTTTTACCAATTGCAACAAAAATATTTCAATATTTTGCCAATTGCATCAAAATTACTGCAATTGTAGCTAAAAATTTTTACATTTTGCAAAGATATTTTAAAAATTTGACGATTGAAGGAAAATTATTGATAAAAGTAATAAAAAAGCAAAATTATCGCAATTCTGTCAAAAATATTAAAATATTTTGCCAACTGCGGCAAAATTGTTGGAATTATAGTAAAATTATTTAAATATTCTAAAAATAGTATCTAACATTCTGCCAATTGCAGAAAAATTATTGCAATTGAAGTAAAAAAATTAACATTTTGCCAATTGCGGCAAAATTGTTGCAATTACAGTAAAATTGTTTACATATTCTGTAAATTGTATCAAACATTCTGCAAATTGCAGCAAAATTATTCCAATTGAAGTAAAATTATTGCAATTATAGCAAAAATGTTTAAATTTTTTGCCAATTGTAACTACATTATTGCAAATTATATAAAAAAAATATTTTTTTGCTAATTGTTATTATTATTATTATTATTATTATTATTATTATTATTATTATTATTATTATTATTTGCAATTGTAGTTAAAATATTTTAACATTTTGCCAATTGCGGACAAATTGTTGCAATTGTAGTAAAAATATATCAATATTTTGCCAATTGCCACAAAAATATTGCAAATGCATCGAAAATGTTTAAATATTCTGCTAATTGTTGCAACATTATTGCAGATTTTATCCAAAAACAATTATTATTTTGCTAATTGTGGCAAAATTGTCGCAATTGCAGCAAAAAATTTTAACATTTTGCCAATCGCAGCAAAATTGTTGCAATTGCATAAAAAATAATTTGACATTTTGCCAATTGCAACAAAAATATTTCAATATTTTGCCAATTGCAGAAAAATTACTGCAATTGTAGCTAAAATTTTTAACATTTTACAAAGATATTTCAATATTTAGCCAATTGCGGCAAAATTATGGCAAATATAACAAAAAACAAATGGTAATTAAAAAAATCTCGTTTCATTATTAAATGCTGCTTTTATGGCATTAAGAAAGATGCGCCGAGAGAAAATCTATTTCAAAAATACAGCATGAAATATTTATCTCGATAAATAAATTACAATTTACTCGCGAGGAAATTGGAAAAGTTGTGAATAAAAGGAAACAATAAATTATCGATAAAGGTGGGTACAGAAAATAAAAAAGAAAAATTAATATAATCTCCTCTCGCATAGTGTTATCTCGTTTTATATCACCTGATTGACCTTTGATCTTCCTATATACATATAATATTACTACAAATATTGAAGGTTTATATCGACATTAAGAGAAATCATTTTTTCTCTTCGTCTTATTTTTTTTTTATTGTAAAAGGCAAAATGAAGAAATTTACACTTGAGGTTATTGGCAGGGGTCAACGTTTGTCTATAAAAAAAAAAACGAGAATTATCAATAGACAAGAAATAGGAGTGTTCCGATCATCTGATCAAAGATTTCTCGTCAGCTATCCAAGAGGAAGCTGACAAACTGGCTTTCGCTATCACTATGTCGTTTCTCTGTCCAGTTCTCCTCGCTCATATGTACAATAAATATTTATTTTTTTCCAAATTTTTTTCTCCCAAACCATAACTCCCAGAAATTTTTTTTTTTCTTTTTTTGAATCCTATACATTTTGATGTATCATTTAATGTGAATTATTTTTTTTTTTTGATGAAACATGCGCATTTTCTTGCCAATTAATTGAATTCCCGGCAATTAAGTGCATTTTAATGATGATCGAGTAATGAGAAAGAATTCGAATAACGTTGAAAAACAAGAAATACACTCTGGTTCTTGTTCAACGTGTATATATGTATTTATATATAAAAATATAAGGAAAAAAAAGTCGAAAAGCGAAAGTTGTTAATATAACTTTTGCTCTTGAAATCAAAGGTGAAACGGTGGAATAACACCTTTCTTTGTCAACCAATATGGATTATAATTTATAATAAAAAAAAGAAGAAAAAAAATTATTTCTCTTCATATTTTCAAAAAAAGACTAAAGTATCTCATCCGTGTGGAACGATATCGAATATAATCAACGGACCACAAATGTGGTTAATTGGAAAGTCACTGATTTTAAAGTAACATTTGAGTTTTATTCAAAATATTTTAATTTTTTTTATCGTTTTCTTTTATATATATACACACACATGAGAGGCTAGACTGTAATGTGAATAATTTTGTAATGAAAAAATTTCATTTTTCTACTTTTCGGAATTTGGAATTTTTTAATTTTGAAAGTTAGCGCGCATGTGAAGAAAGCACTTGCACATGTACTCAGAACGTTTGCACATGTACACTAGCTGCTCTGTAATGTGAATAATTTTCTAATGAAAAAAAATTTCATTTTTCTTCTTTTTGGAATTTGGAATTTTTTAATTTTGAAAGTTAGCACATGTAAAGAAAGCACTTGCACATGTACACTGGCTGTTCTGTAATGTGAATAATTTTGTTACGAAAAAATTTCATTTTTCTTCTTTTCGGAATTTGGAATTTTTTAATTTTGAAAGGGAGCACATGTAAAGAAAGCACTTGCACATGTACTCGGAACGTTGGCACATGTACACTTAGAAATATAAAAAAAAGATTTGCACATGTGCCGAAAACATAGACGCATGTACATTTGCACATATAAAGAAAACATTTGCACATGTGCCCAAAACATAGACACATGTACACTTACACATGTAAATAATACATTAGCGCATGTAGAATACACTGTAAATATATACACTTTATATGCATAAAAGACAGACGTAAATTTGCACATAAACCCAAAACTATGCCACAATTACTCAATTGGTACATATACGGTTTCACATATACAGAAAATACTGGCACATGTGCAAAAGACACAAAGGAAAATACTTTTACACATATGCGAAACACATTGGCACATATAGGCTTTCACATATGTGGAAAATAGAGGCACATGTGCACAAAACATAGGCGCATGTGCTTATTTATGCACATATAAGCTTGCACATGTAAAAAATAGATGAACATGTAGATAAATAAATTGAAAATTTAATAAATAAATTGAAAAATTAATAAATAAAAAAATGAATATAAATAAAATAATTAATAAATAAATAGAGAAAATTTAATGAACATAACTTTCTGTCTATTATTAAAAAAAACAGTACATATACATACGTGTGAGTGAGAAGACAGTAATTAACAAAGCAGAATTAATTTTCGTGTTTATTTTTGTATATTGTACAATTCCGTGAATGGAATGAATTAAAATTTATTTGAAAATGTTGAATATTCAAAAACAAAATCGCCGTTAGATACAACATATAATAGAACGAATTGAAAGAAAATAATAAATAATTACGTATACAATTGTAACGGATTTCCGGATTAAATTTGAGAATAAAAAATTATATATCTGCTCTTCCTTGGAACACTAAAACACTTAAATCTACTTGTACGGGTTTTATGACAATAGGACCAAGAAAGTCGAGATGCCGTGAAATATTATTTAAACACCGGAGAAAGTTTTAATGGCACACTTGGGAAACGGACCAACCGCCCGAAATAGTTTGGTATATTCGCATTAATTCATCACCTTCACATGGTTTTATGATTATTATTTTTTTTTTCATTTTTTTGCTTTCCATTTTTAGGTAGAAAAATATAATTCAAGGACTAAAGGAATTTTGAGAGAGACAAAGCAATTTTAGTTAAGTTTTTTCAAAACAATCATCCTGTTTTTTTTTTATTTTATTTTTTTTATTATTTTTTTTTGTTCTTTTTATTATTTTACCAAGAAAAATTCTCTTTTTTTCAAATTTCGTTATTGAAAAAGATTCTAAACGATTAATAACCATTAGTTAGCACAAAAAAAAAACAAGGCGAGAAAATAATTTTTTAATTAGGAGAAATTTTTTTTTCTATACATTAAATTCTATAGAAATGTAATAATAGACTAAATTTTTTTTTTTTAGTTCATAATTAAATAAATAAGTTTGATTTTAATTTATGAGAAGTGTACGAGGTTAGAATTGGAGTGTAATTCACGAGTAAAGAACAATAAAAGAAATACTGTTTAAGATAGATACGTATCTGTTTTTATTTTCCAAGTTTTAACACACTTTTATTTTCAGATCGTTTTCTCTAATTTTATAGTGTTCTTTTTTTCTTTTGCTTTTTTTCATGAAAACAATGGTTTAGTATTGTTTGTGCATGTTAACTGATTATGAGATCTGGAATTTTTTTTTTTCGAAAAAGAAGATGACAAACCAGAGGTGAAATTGCCCGAAGAACCGGGACTTGTAAATGTTTTTTAATGACAGTTTTGACAAAAAAAAAACGAAAATGAAAATGAAAATTATCCAGTGTAAAAAACTGAAAACGATTAAAAAATAGAAAACGAAACTATTGTATTGAGTAAAGCTTTGAGTTTTTGGAAAAAAATTCGTTAACTTGGGTATTGAAGAAAAATGCAAAAAATTTAATAGCATTTTAACTACAGTAATGATAATAAATTTGTTTTTATTTTACTTCTACATTTTTTATTTGGTTACTTTTTAGTCACATACGATTCTATTTTATAATTTACTTTTTTACTTACTATTCTATTTACTTATCGCTTTTTTATTTACTTGTGACTTTTTTGATTTATTTTTTTTTCTTTTGTTATTTTTTGATTTTTTTCTTTTGTCTTTACGAACGATTCTTTTTTATAATTTACTTTTTTACTTACTTTTTTATTTACTTATCGCTATTTCTAATTACTTGGGACTTATTTTATTTATTTTTTTCTTTTTTTTTCTTTTTTTTCTTTTTATTTTTTTATTTTTTTCTTTTTTCATTACATATGATTCTTTTTTATAATTTACTTTTTACTTACTTTTTTATTTACTTATCGCTTTTTTATTTACTTGTGACTTTTTTGATTTATTTTTGTTTCTTTTGTTAATTTTTCATTTTTTTCTTTTGTCTTTACGAACGATTCTTTTTTATAATTTACTTTTTTACTTACTTTTTTATTTACTTATCGCTATTTCTAATTACTTGTGACTTATTTTATTTATTTTTTTCTTTTTATTTTTTTATTTACATATGATTCTTTTTTATAATTTACTTTTTTACTTACTTTTTTATTTACTTATCGCTTTTTTATTTACTTGTGACATTTTTGATTTATTTTTTTTCTTTTGTTATTTTTTGATTTTTTTCTTTTGTCTTTACGAACGATTCTTTTTTATAATTTACTTTTTTACTTACTTTTTTATTTACTTATCGCTATTTCTAATTACTTGTGACTTATTTTATTTATTTTTTTCTTTTTATTTTTTTATTTACATATGATTCTTTTTTATAATTTACTTTTTTACTTACTTTTTTATTTACTTATCGCTATTTCTAATTACTTGGGACTTATTTTATTTATTTTTTTCTTTTTTTTTCTTTTTATTTTTTCTTTTCATACGATTCTTTTTTATAATTTACTTTTTTACTTACTTTTTTATTTACTTATCACTATTTCTAATTACTTGTGACTTTTTTTATTTATTTTTTTCTTTTTCTATTTTTTATTTTTTTATTTTTTTTCTTTTTTTCTTTTTTTTTCCTTTTTTTATTTGTTTATTCATTAGTTAGTATTTATTCATCCAGTTAGTAGAAAATATTCACTAATTAGTCATAATTAAGATTTTAAAAATTCTTCTGGGAGGAACGTAAAATTTTTTGAACTCAGCTGGAAAAGTCTTCGAAATCGTGTCGACACCCACATTACTGAGATCTTTATCAAAAAGAAAAAAAAACCAGTGGCACTTTCCTCTTGAAGTCTTGACAGCTCTTGCATTAAAACTCTTCTCTCCCGAGGAGACTCCCGAGTATTGTAACCTCGGGCATTTTCTGCATCGTATATATATATATAACATTAATCATAAATCACTTTTTTTTCCTCGAACAACTTTAAATACTATGAATATTAATTGTTTGTCCGAAATTTTATTATTGGATTATAATTTAAAAACTACAGTGTCACTTATGTGACTGATAAATCACTTATAGATGATATATATGTCATTTTCTATATACGAGTCCCATCAAAAGATATATAAATATAAAATTATTTAAATGAAGGAGAAGGAAAAAAATTTTTGTTCCATTTAATGGCACTTAGGAAGGATTTCAGGTATATACTTAAAAAAATTCCGAAATTAAGTCTATTACTGAAATTTAAATACTGAAAATAGCAAAATTGTCGGAATTAACAAATTGTTAATAAACAAAGAATAAAGATCGGTAAAAAAATAATTTTTCATCTTCTGCTAATTATCGGCTGTGGTTAGTTTTTATTAATTGTGAATTAAATTAATTTTGGTGACTCAGATGTTAATTGGAATTATTCTTGCTATAGTTTGGGACCAGGAAGAAATTTTTTTTCTAACAATTGTTAATAAACAATTTATAAAATTCGATAAAAAGTAACTATACTGAAAAAACCGAAATACAATCAAAAAGTAAAAAAAAAATTTTATAACACTTCAGTATTTTTATGTATTTTTTCCCGCTGAATCCGAATTTGAAGTTAAGTATTAAAAGAATTGCTCAAAATTTTGAGATGGACTCAAAAAAACGACTCAAAAAAAAACCAAATTAAAATTAAAAAAATTTATAGCACTACGATAGTATATTTCTATGTATTTTTTTCACTGAATCCGAATTTAAAGTCACAATTGACAGAATTGCTCAAAATTTTGAAATAAATTCAAAAAACTACTCAAAAACCGAAATAAATTCAAAAATTTTTTTTCAAATTTTGATATCGAATTCAGATTTAGCGGAAAAATACACTGTGAAATATGCTATCAAAGTGTTATAAATTTTTGTTTTTGAATTTAATTTGGTTCTTTTGAGTCATTTTTTGAGTTCATCTCAAAATTTTGAGCAATTCTTTTAATATTGACATCAAATTCGGATTCAGCGGGAAAAAATACATAGAAACATACACTATTGTAGTGTTATAAAAAATTTGTTTTTATTTTTTAAATTTTAATTCGATTTTTTGAGTCGTTTTTTTAAAACTATATAATAATTTTGACCTAAATGTTTTATTCTTGACTTCAAATTTGGATTCAACGGTAAAAAATTCATAGAAATACACTACTGAAGTGTAATAAAAAAATTTTTTTAAATTTTTTATTTGAATTCAGTTTTTTTGAGTCGTTTTTTGAGTTTATTTAAAAAAATGATCAAATCTGTTAATTTTCAGTTTGAATTCGTATTCAGTTAAAAAAAAAATACTTAGAAATAAACTACTACAATATCATAATTTTTTTTTATTTCTTTTCATTTTAATTTTCTTTTTTGAGTCAATGTTTTTGAATTTATTTCGGTTTTTTGAGTAGTTTTTTTAGATTATCTCAAAATTTTAAGGAATTCTGTCAATTCAAACTTAAAATTCTGATTCAAGGGGCAAAAATACAGGAAAATACACTAGTTATGTTACAAAATTAAAAAAAAATTTTTTGTAATTTATTTCTGCTCTTTGAGTAAGTTTTTGGATATTTTTTTGAAAGTATCTCAAAAGTTTGAGCAATTCTATTAATTTTTACTTTAAATTCGGATTCAACGGGCAAAAATACAGGGAAATATACTAATTATGTTACAAAAAATTTTTTTTTAATGTTTTTCGATTTATTTCGGGTTTTTGAGTAGTTTTTTTTAGATTATCTCAAAATTTTAAGGAATTTTGTCAATTCAGACTTCAAATTCGTATTCAAGGGGCAAAAATACAGGAAAATACACTAGTTATGTTGCAAAATTAAAAAAAATTTTTTTGAATTTACTTCGGTTTTTTGAGTAGGTTTTGAGTATTTTTTTGAATTTATCTCAAAATTTTGAGCAACTCTATTAATTCTCACTTCAAATTCGGATTCAGCCGGCAAAAATACAGGGAAATATATGAATTATGTTATAAAAATTTTTTTTAAAATGTTTTTGGATTTATTTCGGTTTTTTGAGTAGTTTTTTTTATTATCTCAATATTTTAAGCAATTCTGTCAATTCAGACTTCAAATTCGTATTCAAGGGGCAAAAATACAGAAAAATACACTAGTTATGTTACAAAATTTAAAAAAATTTTTTTTGAATTTACTTCGGTTTTTTGAGTAGGTTTTGAGTATTTTTTTTTGAATTTATCTCAAAATTTTGAGCAACTCTATTAATTCTCACTTCAAATTCGGATTTAGCCGGGAAAAATACAGGCAAATATATTAATTATGTTATAAAAAATGTTTTTTTTAATGTTTTTGGATTTATTTCGGTTTTTTGAGTAGTTTTTTTAGATTATCTCAAAATTTTAAGCAATTCTGTCAATTCAAACTTAAAATTCTGATTCAAGGGGCAAAAATACAGAAAAATACACTAGTTATGTTACAAAATTTAAAAAAAATTTTTTGTAATTTATTTCTGTTTTTTGAGTAAGTTTTTGAATATTTTTTTGAATGTATCTCAAAAGTTTGAGCAATTCTATTAATTTTTACTTTAAATTCGAATTCAACGGGCAAAAATACAGGGAAATATACTAATTATGTTACCAAAAAAATTTTTTTTAATGTTTTTGGATTTATTTCGGTTTTTTGAGTAGTTTTTTTTAGATTATCTCAAAATTTTAAGGAATTTTGTCAATTCAGACTTCAAATTCGTATTCAAGGGGCAAAAATACACGGGAATACACTAGTTATGTTAAACTTTTTAAAAAATTTTTTTGAATTTACTTCGGTTTTTTGAGTAGGTTTTGAGTATTTTTTTTTGAATTTATCTCAAAATTTTGAGCAACTTTATTAATTCTCACTTCAAATTCGGATTCAGCCGGGAAAAATACAGGGAAATATATTAATTATGTTATAAAAAATTTTTTTTAATGTTTTTGGATTTATTTCGGTTTTTTGAGTAGTTTTTTTTAGATTATCCTAAAATTTTAAGGAATTCTGTCAATTCAAACTAAAAATTCTGATTCAAGGGGCAAAAATACAGGAAAATACACTAGTTATGTTACAAAATTAAAAAAAAATTTTTTGAATTTACTTCGGTTTTTTGAGTAGGTTTTGAGTATTTTTTTTTGAATTTATCTGAAAATTTTGAGCAACTCTATTAATTCTCACTTCAAATTCGGATTCAGCCGGCAAAAATGCAGGGAAATATATTAATTATGTTATAAAAAATTTTTTTTTATTGTTTTTGGATTTATTTCGGTTTTTTGAGTAGTTTTTTTTAGATTATCTCAAAATTTTAAGCAATTCTGTCATTTGAAAAATATTATTGTTGCTCCATTAAATTAATTTTATTTAATTGGCGAGCTTTTCTATTAAAAATTCACGCCAATATCGCGTTCACGAAATCGAAAATAAAATTGCACTGCTTAAAAATTAATAATTTGTATATTTTAGTACCAAATATATTCAATTGGATGAAAATATAAATGTATTTAAAGTATTTGATTTAATGGTAATTTGGGTTAATTTTTTCAAAGCAATGCAGGTAAATACTATAAACAAAAGAAAAACTAGCGTATTTCAAGGAAAAGGCTTCGGAGATGAAAAGCTTCGGAGATGAAAAATAAATTTTCTTTCATATTTGTATACATTAGGGCGCAATTAAAATATGTTTTTTAGTAAAACATACAAATCTCACACCCTTATTTTATATTACCATCGAAATATTCTGTTAAATTTACTTCTACATTCGGTTATTTATCAAAAAGGAAGGCTTCGGAGATGAAATTAATTTTTACTCGGAGAAAAATGTAAATTTCGATTATTTATAACAGCAATAATTTTTCTTCTTTTTGTAAATAAAATATAGGAAAATTTAACGTCAGATTCTCAGCTTTATTTTAATGTGCATTAAAATTTTGTTGAAGATATTTTTTAAGTATAAAATGCGTCAGTAATCATTGTAAAGTAATTTTAACCTAAAACTGAAGACAAAGTTTAAACATTTTTATCAAAAATAAAAGTGAGGTCTACAAATTTTTAAAACGCACATAATGATAGAAAAAACGTACTTTCTGACACTATTTTTAAAAATTTTCTGAGAATTTGAAAAAAAGCATGAAAATTTAATTTCATTGTAGAAGTCCTATTGGAGACATGTTGAAAAGGCTTCGGAGATGAAAGTAATTTAGTTATTACGTAAATTAAGTTGAATAAAATTATTTAATTTTCTTTTAAAAATGATAAATAAGTGCTAAATTTTCACTATGGAAATTGATAATAATTATTAAAGAGTAGATTTTGTAAAATTAATCGAGACATCAAAATTGTCACTTTCAGAAAATTCACCCATATAAAGTGGATGATATACCAGCAAATACCGAATATATTGATTTTAAAAACTCGTTTTCAATATATAAACAACTGATGAAGAAAAAAATTTATTTTTGGCAAATATCCTGTTTTCGTAAATGAGATATTGGCCTCTACATCTTCCGGTGAAGTCAGAGAATGACCTCAGCATGTCGTGGAGAAAAATAATGATTATGGGAGGATTAAAGCATGAATATTGGCTTTTTGATCATCGTCAGTCTCTCTTTCTTGTATGTTATGTGTTTTTGTGTAAGTGTTAGTGTGGAGGGAAAAGTTGAAGCTGAAAGACGACTATCGGATAGGGAAGAGGCATCAGAGGTAGTGGCGGAGGAGGAGGAGAACCACGAGAGAGTTTTACGTACCGAAATGAAACTACAAGCAGGAGAAAGTGAGAGCCGACGTAGCATACAGTAGGTACCAGAAGGCAGCCGGTTGGACTCCTTCAGGCCAAGAGGATAGATATGGTGTGTAGAGGACACCATCGACTCCTGTAGACAATTTTTCCAATTTAAAAACATCAAAGGGTATTTTCCTTATTTCTTCTATTTTTCCCTCGTCTACGGGAGGGCTCATTCATCCTCTTCAAAAAAAAAAAAAAAACTACAACTCTTTAAAAAAAATCAACATTTTACCCAAACAAAAAACCTGGACACAAATTGGAAACCAATTTCAAAATCAGGACATAATTCCCAACAATTGACTTTTGAAAGAAAATTTGCCACAGAAATGGAGGAAAATATCTAAAAGTGAAGAAGAAAATAAAGAGCATAATTTTCTCAACTCGAGGACCAGTGTGAAGTCAAGGTCACATGTGATCATTGTAACTCGAATGCAGTGATTCAAAAATCAAGACTGGATAAAACAATGAAATTAAAGTCCTGCTTCCAAATATAAAAAATAAAAAAAAACACCCAAGTTTTTTTTTTTTCGAGGGGGCAAAGAGTTTCGTGGGCGAAATGTAAAAACGGTAGTGACAAGTGATTGACAAAAATCTGTTTTTGGAATAACGAGGAAAAATTTAGAAAATAGTGAATTTATCAATTTTTTCGATAGTATATTTCAGTGAACAGCCTTGTGTTATGGTGTCGATAGGTTTCCTCGAAGCTGGACGAAGAAGATCGAAATCTGAGGAGAAATTTAAAGAGGAGAAGCTTCTGTGTTTGATTTATAATTTCTACATGTGCGCTGATCTTTAAAAGTTTATTAACCAGTTTTGTCATTCAAGGATTAAGTTGGAGTTTAATTAACGAGTTGGTGAGTAGTGTGATAATTGGCAATTATTAAAATAGGCGCAGTTTTTTTTCGTGTAGTATATAGTTTAAATATTGTAAATTAAGTGTAGAAAATAGGAAATTTCTCTTTTTGATGATGATGCTGTGGTTTTAGTATAATGATATACTCGGCAAACATTTTCTGATTGATAGGAAAAGAAATGGTTGACTGTTTGTATTGTTTGTTTTTTTTCATCAATTTCAATTGCCATAATTTGTACGCAAAAAATCTACAAACAACTAAAGATTATTTCCAGTTGTTAATTATTAATTTTTTTCAGTCAAATCTCAACTAAAAATGCTAAATTGCAAATTTTGTGAAAATTCTAAAAAATTTTCTACGTCTCTAACTTTGTTATTTTTGGTCGAAAAAAATTCAAGATTAGGTTAATCGACGCGTTTTTCAAAGATCTATAAGTTCCCTTTGACATTTTGCTCCCAAAATAAAAAGTTTTAAAAAAATTTAGAAAAAAGAGCAAATTTAAAAATATTAAGTTTTTTTAAAAGGTCAATATTTCGGAAATTATACGACCGACAATGTTCGAAAATAGGTCCATCGACGCGTCTTTTTTTGCTTTATAGGTTATTTCAAATAGTTCCCTAAAAAAATAAAAATTTTAAAAGAAAACTAAAAAAAATTTATAATTTACAAAATTTTTGGTTTTTTAAAATGGTCAAAAATTCGAAAAAATTACGACACAAAATGTTCGACAATAGGTCAATTAACGAGTTTTTATTTACTCTATAAGATTCTTAAAATAGTTTGCTAAAAAAATAAAAATTTAAAAAGAAATCCAAAAAAATTTATAATTTAAAAAATTTTTCGTTTTTTTAAATGGTCAAAACTTAGAAAAAATTACGACACAAAATGATCGTCAATAGGTCAATTGACGAGTTTTTAGTTACTCTATAGATTCTTAAAATAGTTTTAAAGAAAAATAAAAATTTAAAAAGAAAACCAAAAAAATTTATAATTTAAAAATTTTTTCGTTTTTTAAAAAGTCAATAATTCGACAAAATTACGACCAAAAATGTTCGCAAATAGGTCAATCGACGCGTTTTTTTTGCATTAAAGGTTATTCCAAATGGTTCCCTAAAAAAATAAAAATTTAAAAAGAAAACAAGAAAAATTTATAATTTTAAAATTTTTTCGTTTTTTTAAAATGGTCAATAATTTAAAAAAATTACGACCCAAAATGTTCGCTAATAGGTCAATTAACGAGTTTTTATTTACTCTATAAGATTCTTAAAATAGTTTGCTAGAAAAATAAAAATTTAAAAAGAAAACCAAAAAAATTTGTAATTTAAAAAATTTTTCCTTTTTTAAAAAGGTCAATAATTTGACAAAATTACGACCCAAAATGTTCGCAGATAGGTCAATCGACGCGTCTTTTTTTGCTTTAAAGGTTATTCCAAATAGTTCCTTAAAAAAATAAAATTTTAAAAGAAAACCAAAAAAATTTATAATTTAAAAAATTTTTTGTTTTTTAGAAAGGTCAATAATTCGACAAAATTACGACCAAAAATGTTCGCAAATAGGTCAATTGACGTGTTTTTAGTTGCTCTATAAGTTGCTTAAAATAATTTGCTTCGAAAATAAAAAAATTATAAAAAAATTTAAAGAAAACTGTGAATGTAAGGATTTATGGTTTTTTAAAACGGTCAATATTTCGGAACTTATACGACCTAAAAAGTTTGCAACTAGGTAAATCGACGCGTTTCTTATTGCTTAATAGTTTGTTCCAAATAGTTTGCTGAAAAATTAAAATTTTTAAAAGAAAACCCAAATATTTGTAATTCTAAAATTTTTTTGGTTTTTTAAAAGGTCGATAATTTCTTAAGAATACGACCTAAAAAGTTCATTGATAAGTCAATTGACGCGTTATTAGTAGCTCTAAAAGTGGCTGCTGGTATTATGCAAAAAAATAAATAATTTAAAAAAGTATTTTCAAAGAAGTCGCGATTTATAATTTTTTGGTTTTTTAAAAAGGTCAATATTTGGTAAATAATACGACCTAAAAAGTTCGTCGATAGGTCAATCGACGCTTTATTATTAGCTCTATGAAATGTTTTAAAAAATTTACAAGTAATGTAGGAATTTAAAAATAAAATTTTGAAAAACATTCTTTTCGAAATTTTTCCTTTTTTTTAAACATCAATAATTTGTGAAAAATTTGACCTAAAAAAAGTTTGCAAATAGGTCAAATGTTACGGCTTTTAGCCGCTTTTAAGTTTTTGTTTATCAGTTTAGCAATAACATGTGACTTTTTAAAATTTTTTTCGATTATCAAATTTCGAGAAATTTTTAATTTTTCTAAAAAGGTAAATAAATTTTGCAAAATTCGACCTAAAGTGTTCGCAAACAGATCAATCGACGCGTTTTTAAATTGGTCAAGTGACTTCTTTCAATCTGCTAGCAGCATAAAGAGTTAATATTAAAAATTCAGTAAAAAACAAATTTTCCAAAATTCTTAATTTTTCTGGGAAGGTCAATAAATTAGTAAAATTATGACCTAAATTATTTTTTTTTCGGGTCAATTACTGAAAAATTTCGAGGCCTTTACGAAACAATAGTTCCTATAAAAAATTCTGATAATTCGACTAAAAAATTAATTCATTCCATTCAAAAAATATTCTTTCGTCGCAAATTAACACTAGGAGGACACTGTTTTTTTTCGAGAAACTATTTTGATGACAAGACAAAAAAAAAATAAAATATGAGAAATAAATTCAGAATATATATACATGTAAACAATTTTATAATTAAGGAAACGCCTCACAAATAAATTCACATGCGTTAATAATGAAAAAAAAAATTCTCTTTATAATCTTTGTCACTTTTTTTTCAATTCCAAGGCATTCACTGGGATACTTTTCAATTGAATTGAAATTGAATTTAAAATAATAACAGAAGGAAAAATTGTTTATTTCGAAAACTATGGATTCTTGCGCTATATCTTTAGAATATTATTGTCACACAAAGTGATTTACGTAAAAGTTTTACTACTAAAATTCATAGAATGTTCTTGCTTTTCTGTTCGTGAAATAATTATTACGACTATGTTGAAATATGAAACTGATTGTGAGAAGAAAATTTTCTAACAATAAGGACAAATTTAACAAAGAGAGAGAGATTTAGTTTTAGTGAATATATTTTTATGCCCGAACTTATGAATCTTGAAAAATTGACAGAAAAATAAATTTTAAAATAAGGAACAAAAATTTGATAAGATGCACATTGGGTCTCTAATTTTATAAAGAGCAAAAAATTTATCTTAAACAGGTACAAATTTCGCTGGATTAACGATACTTTTAGCTGTTTTATCTAACATTTTCGCTACTTTAGAGAAACTTATCTCTACATCAGCTAAACTTGAAAAAATATTTTTAATTTAAACAAAAATTGTTTTAATTTACAAAAAAAGTTTTTTCAAACTTAAAAAAAATTTTATAAAGTAAAAATGTTTATTGAAAACTTTTTAAAGTAAAAATATTTATTAAAAACTTTTATAAAGTAAAAATATTTATTAAAAACTTTTATAAAGTAAAAATGTTTATTGAAAATTTTTATAAAGTAAAAATATTTATTAAAAATTTTGATAAAGTAAAAATATTTATTAAAAACTTTTATAAAGTTAAAATGTTTATTGAAAATTTTTATAAAGTAAAAATATTTATTAAAAATTTTTATAAAGTAAAAATATTTATTAAAATCTTTTATAAAGTAAAAATGTTTATTAAAAATTTTTATAAAGTAAAAATATTTATTAAAATCTTCTATAAAATAAAAATGTTTATTAAAAATTTTTATAAAGTAAAAATGTTTATTTAAAATTTTGTATAAAATCTTAACAGTTCCTGCAGACTTTAAATAGAAATTTTAAGTTTAATAATGAAAAAAAATTCTAAACAAAATTTCCTTTTTGAAATTTAAATAAATAAAATAAATTAACAAAAAGTGAAATATAAAACAATTAAGTATTAATGATATCTTCAAGGATACTTGAGAAATTAATGGACAAATAGTGGTTGGTTGCCTTTCATAATTGAGGACATTGCAACAAAATAGTAGCATGTCTCATAAAGTAAAATGAACAATTTTTTTGCATGCACGTCCTCAATTATATATCTGTAGTGTTAAATTCCCAATTTCAAGGTTGTTTTTGGAAGAAAAAAATATTTTTCAATGATAAAAATTTATTTGTCCTCGAAAAAACTTTAGCCCACACCCATCTTTTGTTGCCAAGAAATGAGGATATGAGGCATTGTCACCTCATCACTGTTTTCACATCAGATATTAAGAGCAAACATTTATATACACAAGAGAAAAAAGAGGTCATACGTATTACAATCCATTTCATAATAATAAGTCCAAAAAAAACAATATTTTCTTTTATAATTTCGATTTTGAAGGAAAATTTCAAACAAAAAACAAAACTTTGTGCCTGATACATTTTTTTTAAATTTATATTTAAATTCTTCTTCTTTTTCTTTTACAGAAGCAAAAAATTTAAGGCTATGTTCATATTACATACAAATACAAAATTTTGTGCCTAATAATTTTTTTTTTAAATTTAAATTTAATTTCTTATTCTTTTACAGAAGCAAAAAATTTGAGGTTATGTTTATATTACATTTACATACAAAATTTCGGGCCTAATAAACATTTTTTTTAATTCAAATTCTTCTTCTTTTACAGAAGGAAAAAAATTTAAGGTTATGTTCATATTACATTCAAATACAAAATTTTGTGACTAACAAATTTTTTTTTAAATTTAAATTCTTCTTTTACAGAAACAACAAATTTGAGGTTATGTTTATATTACATTTAAATACAAAATTTTGGGCCTAATAAACTTTTTTTTTAATTTAAATTCTTCTTCTTTTACAGAAGCGAAACATTTGAGGTTATGTTCATATTACATACAAATAGAAAATTTTGTACCTAATAAATTTTTTAAAATTTAAATTCTTCTTTTACAGAAGCAAAAAATTTAAGGTTATGTTCATATTACATTCAAATCAGGGACTTACACGAACACGAAAAAATACACGGGCACGACACGAATTTTCGTGTTTTTTCGTGTTCGTGTAAGTCCCTGATTCAAATACAAAATTTTGTGACTAATAAATTTTTTTTTAAATTTAAATTCAAGTTCTTTTACAGAAACAAAAATTTTGGGGTTATGTTTATATTTGGAGTAAAAATCAAACACTGTAAAGTCTTCATTACATGTAAAAAGAAGAAAGTCGCAATAAAAACAATTTTCAAATTTTTTAATTATGTTGCTTAGGTTCCAATAAAGTTAAATCAAACGCAAAAATAACCTAGAATTCGTTCGCTTCACACGAGCGTTTCTTCAGAGCTCATTACACATGTTGAAAAAAAATTGAAATTTAAAAAAAAAATAAAACCTAAAAAAGGCCATTTTTTAAATTATAAATGAAGATTGTACGTAATTAATTTATAATTATAGAAATTTCAAGTGTGTGTGACAAAAGTGCAAGTTGAAATATATTATGAGGAAAGATATTATTTCCTTTTCTTCTGATATCAATCATTTGATATTGTCCAATTAAGACAAGACATTTAACTTAAGTAAGTCTTGACTAGTGACTAGAATCAGTGAAAGCATTTCCTGTCTTTCAAAATAAAATATTAGTTTTTCGTATTTTACAAACGGTTACGTGAGCGCATCAGTGCCACTAGAAGAGAATGTTGCCCAATTTTCTTCCTTTCTGACAAAATACTCTAGATTCAACCAAACCGACAAACAACAATATAATGACATCATTTTTTCTTTTTTTCGATTTATTCCTCTCAATTTCAACTGATAAATTTAAATTTTTTCTTAAGTATTCCCGATGTTGAAGCACATTTCCAAAATTTATTTAATAATTTTTTGTATGATTTAAAAATATTTATTTAAATAGTGCAATTATTGTTATTATTATTATTGTTATTATTAATATTATTATTAATATTATTATTTTCATTATTATTATTTTTTTTTATTTATTACTTTATTTTTTAATTAATATTATTGTTAAATAAATATTTATTTATTATTTGTTTATTTATTTATTACTATTATTATTATTATTATTATTATTATTATTATTATTATTAACAGGTACAAATTTCGCTGAATTAACGATAATTTTTTTACAATTTATTTATTTATAATTTATTTATTTATTATTATTATTATTATTATTATTAACAGGTACAAATTTCGCTGAATTAACGATAATTTTTTTACAATTTATTTATTTATAATTTATTTATTTATTATTATTATTATTATTATTATTATTTTTAATATACTTTTTGAATAAAATTTTAAATCGGATGAATATTCGTAATTCGCATAATATTTCCACTTGACTTATAAACATGTCTTGCAAAGTTGATGATCATCAATCTGTTGAATACATTGAAAGATATTTAAAAATTAATATTTCTCTCCTAATTCTTTGAAAAGTCGGTGGAAAAAAATTACACAGGAGACGGAAAAGTGCTTTCAAAGTTAAATAGCAACGCGGTGCTGAACGGCACGCGAAAAAATTCGTTACACAATGGAAAGTGTTCGTCCTGAAAGGGTACAGGGAATTAGACCGCAAAGAGCGCCGTTTCAAGGCCACGAAAGAAAGAGAGTTAGAATTTCAGGTGTTTGAAATTTTCTTCAAAACCAGTTTTACACTCGAAGAAGAAACAATTTTTATACACTTTCCGTTTTTAAAGTCCATAATAATTATAATAATGATAATAATTATCACATTCAAGTTCGAAACAACAAAATTAAGAAGAAAAGACGGAAAAAACCCCGAATAACTTGTTTTTAATTTTTCATTCTTTTAAGACGATTTTTAATTAAAAAAACTAAATTTTGTAATTGTACAAATAAACAAAAACTAAGAAAAAAAAATGAAAAATTGAAACATTAAAAAATTTTTACGATATAATAATTTATTTATATTTAGAAGGAATCAGACGTACAGTCAAGTGAAAAGTTAGTACAATGTCATAATTTCGTAAATTGAAAGAAAAATAAAAACAAATAAAAATAAAACTATTAAAAGTTCGATTGAATGAAAATTATAATTTTGTCAATAAGAAACATTTGTTAATTTTTAGGTTATGTTACTTAAAGCATTTATTATTGACAAAAGGTTGTAATTTTTATTTAAAATGTATCATTAAACTGCTCAACATGTAGAAAATTTAATTCCTTACGTTTTTACCAAAATGAATTTAAAATTTAATTTTACTTTTTAGAAAAAAAGGAAATTATAACATTGGACTAAGTTTTGTTCCGATTTTTTGTCGGATTTTTTATTCATTTTGTTGTGGTAACGATTGACATAGCAACGGTTGCTATGGAAGCAGTTGCTATGGTAACCATTGTCATGACAACGGTTGCTATGGTAACCATCGCAACGAGATCTAACGCTCCCTTCTATGGGGGCCGTTAGAAACAACGAACGAACACCAGAGTTTCCTTGGCCTCGAAACGCTAAAAATTATTAATTTCAAATATATTATAATATAAATTTATAAAAATAAATTTATTATAATAAATTTATGATAATATAAATTAAAACAATATAAAATAATATAACATAAAATAATACAATATAAAATAATATAATATAAAGTAATACAATTTAAAATATTATAATATAGAATAATACAATTTAAAATATTATAATAAAAAATAATACAATTTGAAATATTATAATATAAAATAATACAATTTGAAATAATAAAAAGTAATTCCAATATAAAATAATATAAAATAATACAAAATAAAATAATAAAATATAAAGTAATATTATTTAGTATACAATATGCAAAAAATGCACCATATGTTTTAAAATATAAATATAATGCAGCTGAGTGAGAAGGGCTGGAAAAAAGATAATATTCATCACGCAGCCTCTCGCACAGTGCTCCAACATAAGAGATTGATAATAATTTTTCTCGAGACTTTCGACGAGTCGATCCATTTCAGTAACGGTTTCGTAATCGTGAAATGAGGAAAGAGGAACTTTAGGCAATAACAAAAACTCTAATGGGCCCAAGTCCGGTCTCTTGATAATTATAGATCAATTTCAGTAAATTATTTTTGTGTCAGATTTAAAATTGAAATTTTTTTTCACTCCACTCATTTTTTTTTTATGTTAATTTAATTGAAAGTTTTGTATCTCAACAAGTTATATATACATTTATATGTGTATATATTTAGAGAGAGAGAGATACAAGAATCAATTTTCATTTTCATTTCAAAAATAGAGAAATTTCAAACTGTTACTTCAAATATTTTAATTGATTTCAATTATAATATCGTTAATTTCTTTCATTCTTTCTTTCTCTCTTATTAATTATTGCGCAACATTTTATTGAATGTAATTACATATTTGGTTATGGAAGATAATATGTTGTGTAATATAATATAATATAATATAATATAATATAATATAATATAATATAATATAATATAATATAATATAATATAATATAATATAATATAATATAATATAATATAATATAATATAATATAATATAATATAATATAATATAATATAATATAATATAATATAATAATAAAAATTATTTTAAATTATGGTCATAATTACTACGCCAAGATGCTAAATAAAAAAAATAAATAAGTAAACAATAATTATTATTATAAGCATTCTGCTTTTCATATTTAAAAAATAGTTGTTATTATTATTGTTGTTATTATTATTATTATTCTTTCTGTATTTTTTATCGTAACCCTTAATAAAAAAAATTATTATTATTAATATTGTTATTATTATTATTCTTTCTGTACTTTTTATCGTAACCCTTAATAAAAAAAAATTATTATTATTATTATTATTACTATTATTATTATTTTTATTATTATTAGTATTGTTATTGTTATTATTATTATTTTTATTATTACTGTCATTACTATTATTGTTGTTATTATTTTAAAATAAAAAATAAAACATCTTGATCCCTGGATCGAAAAAAATAGATTATAAATTTATAAATTCGTAATAGGCTATTTTTTCTGCTCGCAGTAATTATAATAAAGATTCCGTAATTAATCCTCGGATTCCGTATTTCGTGAGTGAAATTGTGCAAGAGAAAACAAGTTATTAAATTTTTACTAGGAGAAAATAAATCGGGGGGAATTTTTTTTTTCGTTCTCTTCTTTCTGCTTTATAAAAAAATTAAAAAAGAAATCAATTTCTAAAACTTCATCTTACATGCTGTCAGTTTAAAAAATAAATAAATAAATAAACGAGAAAAACACGGAAAAATTTTTGTTTCGCAAAATTCAATAAATATTTTTTAATCTGCCTATTAAAATTATAAAATCAAATTAAAAGTGTTCAAAAATAAAAGCATTAAAAATAAAATAAAAAAAATTAATAGCATTAATCTAGAAGAAATTATTTAAAATTCACAGTAATTTTTTCATTACTATTATTTTTATTATTGTAATTAATTTAAAATAAAAAAAAGTCTGGATTCCTGGATTGGAAAAAAATAAATTATAAATTATCAGATAGACGTTGGACGCCAATATATTTGTGGCAGAAACAATTCTCTATTTTAGAAAGGAAGATTCAAGATGAAATAATAAAAAAAATCTCAAGATTATTTATAAAAAAGGATTTGTAATTTATACAATCGAATAATTGGATGTTGGACCATTATTAGGTGGAAAATTGAACTGAAAGAATAAAATCAAAATTTGGTTCAGTTTAGATTATCTAAATTATTTGAATTTGAATATAAAATAAATTAAATAAACAGATAAATAAATAATAAATAAAATAATAATAATAATAATAATAATAAACAAAATAATAAATAAAAATCAAGATTATAAAATAATGTTATAATGCCTAATGTTGATAAAATTTAATAATAATAATAAATAATAATAAATAATAATAAATAATAATAAATTTTTATTAAATATTTATATATTTATAAATTTTATTATATTATAAATTTATAAATAAAAATTATAAATTTATAAAATAAAAAAATTGTAATTTAAATATTTACAAATAGGGAATTTTTTAAAATCCAGAAAACTAAATAATAAAGCAAATAATTTCCAAAGTTCTTGACTTTTCATTTGAATTTGGCATATTTGTCCTTTTTTTCATTTTGCACTCGTTGCTTTCCAAATAATATCGTACCTGTAGAAACAGGTGTGTCTATTAGCATACACGTCGAATGAAAAATCGTTGCACTTTTCGCTTTCTCGTCCAAAGAGATTGTATCTCTTTTGGTATACAAACATTTTTTTTCCATACACTTATATTTCATGTATATAAACGAAAGTTAAGCTGATTATAAATTATTATTACCAATCTTCTCCCACCATTTACTATAAAAAAAAAATTTTACGAACAATCTCCAAAATCGCTTTTTTTAAAATAAAAAAACCCAAAATAAAATTTATCCAATCATTTCAAAACTGAATTACAAAATTATAGAAATTAAAAGAAAAAAGAATTAAATGCCAGAAAAAAATTTTCAAAAAGACTGGTAAAACACCAAAAGTTGCCTAATGTTGATAATTTGGTAATTTGGTAATTTGGTAATTAACTAATTAGCAATTTTCGAAACAAAAAAAAAAAGAAAAATGAAATTAATTCTAGACCTTGTGTGTTCAATTACCTCCTCCTTGTATAAAGAGTGAGTGAATGTTTATAGAAGTCTTTTTTTTTAAAAACGTTTAAATACAGTAATCTGTCAAATAAGACTGAATGATTAATTAAATGTTTCTGTTTTTTCTTCATTCGAACAACAAATGTGTATTTGAGAGTCAGGCATATATTGTCATTA
The DNA here is from genome assembly GCA_032873175.1 of Leptopilina drosophilae. NCBI lineage: Eukaryota > Metazoa > Arthropoda > Insecta > Hymenoptera > Figitidae > Leptopilina > Leptopilina drosophilae. Next base: position 44,361,054 of record CM065482.1, read on the forward strand.
ACAGTATTTGTGTCTATGTCTGTGTGTGTATACTTTCACAAGCAGCTGGAAAACGAATATGCAATTATGCGAGTGATGTCTCACGAGCGGCCTGTTCAAGATGAAATCTTATACTTTCGATTTAAGTCTATATATGTTTTAGAATACACACGCACACACATAGATTTTTTATATCTGTATACAAATTTTTTTCGTATATCAACTATTATATTTTATGTATATGTAAACAAAAAAAGTAAAAATAGAAAAAAAACAATATTCAAAAGGGTGAAAGTTCATAAATTTTGTTCTTTAATAGTAATAATAGAAAATAAGAAAAAAAAATTATTATTATTATTATCATTACTGTCAATGCATGCAAACGTAATATGTATAATGAAGTTGTACATCTTGTAATGTTGATGATTAATCATTTTAACAGTTTTACCTTTCTCTCGTTAAATAGTTTAAGAGTGACAAGTGTCGATGATTTTCTAATTTTCTAGTTGGATATTCTAGAATTCTTAATTTTTTAATTATTGTTTTCTTGTTCTAATAATAATAATAATAATAATAATAATAATAATAATAATAATAATAATAATAATAATAATAACATAAATAATAATAATAATAATAATAATAATAATAATAATAACATTAACAATATTGTAATGATAATAATAATACTGTTTTAGTTAATTAAAAACAATTAGGTACATTAGATAATTGTAATTTTAAATTTAGAGCGAACCTCAAAAACACCAAAGAACGAAATTCAAGCAAATCCATTGAGTTTCTAATAATTCGGTCGCCATCTTGGGTCCACCATTTTGGATTTTTCGATTCTGACACCAAATTTGTAATGAGCAATCCTAAAAATCCCTGAGTAACAAATTTCGAGTTAATTCGTTGAGATTTTTGATAATTCTTCCGCCATATTGGATCCACCATTAAGGATTTTATTATTTTGACACCAAATTTCTTATCAGCAATTCTAAAAATCCCTGTGTAACAAATTTCAGTCGAATCCATCGAGATTTTTAAAAATTCGGCCGCCATATTACATCCGCCATTTTGGATTTTTCGATTCTGACACCAAATTTGTAATGAGCAATCCTAAAAATCCCTGAGTAACAAATTTCGAGTTAATCCGTTGAGATTTTTGATAATTCTTCCGCCATATTGGATCCGCCATTTTGGATTTTATTATTTTGACACCAAATTTCTTATCAGCATTCCTAAAAATCCCTGTGTAACAAATTTCAGTCGAATCCGTCGAGATTTTTAAAAATTCGGCCGCCATATTACATCCGCCATTTTGGATTCTTCCATTCTGCCACCAAATTTGTATTCATCAACCTTTCAACTTCCTGGGTAACAAATTTCAGGCAAATACGTTGAGATTTTTGATAATTTGGCAGCCATATTGGATCCGTCATTTTGTATTTTACTTCTCTGATACCAAATTTGTAATCAGCAATCCTAAAAATTGTTGAGTAAAAAATTTCAGGCAAATTTGTTAAGTTTCTAATAATTCGGTCGCCATATTATGGATCCGCCATTTTGGATTTTACGATTCTGCCACCAAATTTGAGGGTCCCTTTCAAAGAACCGGTTATAACTTTTTTTAAGCTCAAAATCATTGCCCTGCAAGTTAATATTTAGAAAATGTTTTTAATCCCAATTTTATGAGAAACATTTTAATAATTTTTATACAAATGCAAAATGTTTTCCAGAATGGAAATTTTAAATCCTTTTTTTATTTAGAGGTCGAGAATTTTAAGCTTAAAAAAGTTATAACCAGATCTTTGATAGGGACCCACATTTGTCATCAACAATCATAAAAATCCCTGAATAAATAAATTTTACCCAAAACCGTTGAGTCATAACTATGTTGACGGTGAGCAATATTCTAAAATTTATAATAATTCGATTGTATAAATTACAAATATTTTTTTATTGTGATTATTCGGACCGAACAGTGTTACTCCACTGAAGATTTGTTGCTGAATGATTTTCAACTCATTTCTGTATCACTAATTAATTTTTTGGTTTTGTATCCAAAAGTAAAAATAAACTTCGATTGTATAAATTACAAACCCTTTTTAATTATGATTATTCGGATTGATCAGAGTTGATCAGCTGATGGTTAATTAATGACTGATCTACAAATAATATTTTTACCTCTAAAAATTTTCTTGTATTACTTCCAATACATGGGAATAAAATTCAATTGAATAAATTACAAATTATTCTTTTATTAGAATGATTCGGAGTGAAGGCTGTAACTCCTCTGAAGGTTTGTTGCCAAGTGATTTATAAATCATTTTTGCATCTCTAATCTAATTTTTGGTTTTGTACCAAAAAATTAAAAAGAAAATTCGATTGTATAAATTACAAAAACTTTTTTAAATAGGAGTATTCGGATTAATCGGTGTTACTTGTTGTATATAAATAAAATTCGATTGTATAAATTACAAAACCCTTTTCTTTGTCAATAATCTTGAGAGTTGTATTGTTCCACCTTGGATCATTCTTCTTAAGTAAATGATGTTTGCTGACTGTTATTAATTATTATTATTATTATTGACGTCTACTTATGATCTGTCATCTAAATATTCGATTGTATAAATTACAGACCATTTTTTTATAAACAATTATAAAAGTTAGTTTGTTCCACCTTCGATCTTCTTCTTCAGCAAATGATAAATGCTGACTGTTATTTTTGACACCCAACCATGGTCTACTGTCTAAATATTCGATTACATAAATTACAAACCCTTTTTGTAAATAATCTTGAGAGTTAGATTATATTGTCATTTAACCATAATCTACCATCTAAATATTCGATTGTATAAATTACAAACCCTTTTTTATAAATAATTAAGAAAGTTAGTTTGTTCCATCTTAGAACTTCTTCCTGAGTAAAAGACAAATGCTGACTGTTATTATTGACACCCAACGATGGTCCAGCATCTAAATATTCGATTGTAAAAATTACAAACCCTTTTTTGTTAATAATCTTGAGAGTTGGATTCTTCCATCTTGGATCATCCTTCTTGGATAAAGAACTTTTGCTAACTGTAATTAATATATTGGCACCCAACTATGGTCTACCATCTAATTTTTCCATTATATAAATTACAAAAATCTATTTTCGTAAATAATCTATTTTCTCATTTCGAATCTTCCTTCCTAAACAAAGAATCACTTCTAATTGTCACAAATACATTGTCATATATATTGTCTAATAAATATATTCTTATTTTATTGTCCATCATCAAATTATTCAATTGGGTAAATTATAATATTTTTTTCCTAAATAAACCACCGAATTAGATCAAACCCAAGAATAAAAATGATTGTTCCCAAAATATTTGACCGACTACTGCTGAGAAAGTAGTCCAACTACTAAAAAAAGGAATAACAAATTCTCCGCCACACGTTTATTACTACAATTATACTAATTTCTTCTAAAGCATCAAGAAAATTGATTGACTCTAAATTTCTCCTTACCTAAATTGAAGATTTTATACTATAAAGAATCATTGCGAAATTAACTGTAAATATAGGTGTGTTCCTAATATAACATCACCGGCCACAGCTACCGAGAGTGAGATAATGATAAAAACCAATCGCCACCCATCATTACGATCATCTCTAATCTCAACTAAAGAAGAAAACTATTACTATACAGCTATTACTGTAGCTGCATAAATATAGCAATCACATGATTACACATTACTCTAATGGAAATGAAATTTTAAATTTAAGAAAAAAAATGTGAAAATAATAATTAATGGAAAGGCAAAAGAAAAATGATTAAATTTCAATTTGGAATAAAATAAAGAGGAAAAAAATTAATGCTAATTGTAATTTATGATAATTTAAAAGTATGACGTCACAGTTAAGAATCAGATTGGAGACTTGAAGAGCAATTTCCCCTTCGCTTTGGGTTTGAGGTGGGTGGAAACTCGTGAACGTGAACTTCACACTGTTAATAAACATGCAAGAGCATACTTTCACTTCTGTGTACAGCCTACCCGGCGGGGATTCGCAGGACAGAGCCAATGACCTACTAACACATAGAATCGTTCACCCGGCACTGTCAGGAACAAGGACGTTTGGCGTACTTCCTTGATGGAATATATCTTAACTTCTTTCTTTTTTTGCTTTGCATTCAATTATTTTTATACTCATCCGGGCTATATTTAGCGACGTCAAATGGCGACTTGGACCACTTTAAAATTGAAAGTAATTTAATCTCACTGAAATTTCCTCTACCTTTAGAGAATTGTTTGCTTTACACGAAAATGTTTACGTACAAAAGTCCAAAAAAGATGGTAATTGTAATAATAGATGATTTTTTGCATTAGAGACAAGAATTACTGGTTTTTTAAATTATTATCCAGTGTCGAGATTACGTAAAGTGTTAATTAATAATAAATTAATAATACTGACGAAAGATTTCTAACCGACAAGGTATCTTTTTGGTTTAACGGACACGTAATTAACCGATTAGATTAGTTTCTCCAGATGAACAAATCTTCCTCACTGCAGTTATTATTTGTGTCTGTTGAGTTTCAAAATGAGTAAAAACACGTAAATGTATTTTAATAATAATTAGTTTATTCAATGAAATGCAAATTAAATATATAGTTAACAGACAAAGTTTTATCGAGGAAAACCGAACACGTTGTTACTGTGTTAACTGCTCATTGCAGACTAACTAAAGGGTCATACCTGAAATTAGGCGCTTGTATCTAAGTAATAAAGTTTACCTTGGACGCAGGATTTGCAGGTATACGCTGTACGCTAAGTTTAGAAACAGAACCAGAGTTAAGAAACGTTTAGAACGTAGAAATTATTTCTAACATTTTCAACAGTGTCACAGAACTATGGACAAATAGTTTCAAGTAGCAAATGAATTTTTCAAATCTAGCAAAGATGATGTAGCTTAGAAATTCACCCTGGAAGTCGAACGTACCTCAGGAATATGTCCCATTTCTCCAAATTCAGTTTGGTTGCAATTTGGAACGACTCTTAAGTTCAAAACAAAAAAAGTAGTTTGTAATTAATACAATCGAATAATTAGATGCTAGACCATGATAGTCTGTATAGACCGGATCTAAGTTTACCAAAAACCACCAACTGTCAATGACCACAACTTTCAAGATTGTCACTTTGATTCTTTCGATCTTGAAAGAAAGATCTGGGAACATTAATCATTCCGCTTCATGGCTTCTTTGGAATTGTTTCTAACACTTTGACTATTAATCTAGATCGTGCATCTCAAGTGTCGCCTTTTGATTCAACAGATGATCTTTACATATGCTTCGAAAGGTTTTCATGACCCTTGCAGTGAAAGTCGTCTTGTTAAAGTCAACTTTGATTTTAATCACCTTTTAAATAGATCTTGCCAGTGCAATTCTGCTGCAGATGATTATTTTTTTGCTTATTTTCCAAAAGGAATGCTTAAAAAGGAATACTTTTGAAGTTATAATACCAGGATAACCAAAATTTTTTGAATATCTTTTCCATTAAGAAGGCGTTATTTCTTGAAAGGAAACTAACCAAATTAGAGTTTGGAAAATGCGAAAAAATAGTCCACTAAGTTAATGGTAAATTAAGTGATTCCTAGGTGGATTTTTGAGCTAATAACTAAATTGTATCTGCTATTTTAAATTTTGCAATCTTAATATTCGATTGGGTAAATTACAAAACAACTTTTTTGTAAAAAAGGATGATCCAAGATGAAACAATCTCACTCCCAAGAGGGAGTCTGATTTTTCTATCTTTGATCATCCTTCCTCAATAAAGGATGATTGCAAACTGTTTTTATTATATTGACGTCTAACAATGATCTGTCATCTAAATATTCGATTGTATAAATTACAAACCCTTTTTTTATAAATAATTACAAAAGATAGTTTGTTCCACCTTAGATCTTCTTCTTCAGCAAAAGATAAATGCTGCATGTTATTTTTGACACCAAACCATGGTCTGCCATCTAATTATTCGATTGTATAAATTACAAACCCTTTTTGTACATAATCTAAAAGTTAGATTATTATTATCTTGTACCAAAAATTAAAAATAGATTTCGATTGTATAAATTACAAACCCTTTTTTAAAGGATGAGTATTCGGAGCGAACAGTGTTACTTCGCTGAAGGTTTGTTGCCTAATAATTTACAAATCATTTCTGTATTCCTAATTAATTTTTTGGTTTTGTATTCAAAAGTAAAAATAAGCTTCGATTGTATAAATTACAAACGCTTTTTAATTAGGATGATTCAAATTGATTAGTGTTGCTCAGTTAATTGATAATTGATGAATGATCTACAAATCGTATCTGAATCTTTAGCCTGTTCAGTATCTTGTACCTAAAAACAAAATTCGATTGTATAAATTTCAAACCCTTTTTAATTAGGATTATTTCGATTGATGTTATATGTTGTTCTGCTATGATGGTTAATTGATGACTGATCCACAAATCATTTCTGCATCCCTAATTAATTTATTGGTTTTGTATCCAAAAGTAAAAATAAAATTCGATTGTATAAATTACAAACCCTTTTTAATTATGATTACTCCGAATGATCAGTGTTGTTCTACTGATGGTTAATTGAAGACTGATTGACAAATCGTATCTAAATCTATAGTCTGTTTACCACCTTGTACCCAAAATTAAAAATAAAATTCGATTGTATAAATTACAAAATCCTTTTTTGAAATAGGTGTATTCGGATCAGTGTTGCTCTGCTGATGGTTAATTGATGACTGATCCACAAATCATTTCTGTATCTCTAATTAATTTTTTGGTTTTATTTCCAAGTATGAAAATAAAATTCGATTGTATAAATTACCAAATCCTTTTTACCATGATTTTCCGGATTGATGAGTGTTGCTCTGCTGATAGTTAATTAATAACTGATCCTCAGATAATATCTACACCCCTGATAAAATTTCTTGAAGCACATCAAAAAATAAAAATGATCTACGATTGTATTAATTACAAACCCTTTTTAATTATATGATTATTGGGAGCGAACAGTGTTACTTTGCTGAACGTTTGTTGCTAAATGATTTACAAATCATTTCTGTATCTCTCATTAATTTTTTGCTTTTGTTTCAAAGTATGAAAAAAAATTCGATTGTATAAATTACAAAATCCCTTTTTGAAATAGATGTATTCGGATTAATCATTGTTGCTCTGCTGATGGTTAATTAATGACTGATCCAAAAATCATTTCTGTATCTCTCCTGAATTTTTTTAGTTTTGTTACCAAGTATGAAAATAAAATTCGATTGTATAAATTACAAACCCTTTTTAATTTTGATTATTCGTTTTGATCAGTGTTCCTCTACTAATGGTTAATTGATGACTGATTCACAAATTGTATTTAAATCCATAGTCTATTTACCATCTTGTACCTAGAATTAAAAATAAAATTCGATTGTATAACTTACAAATTCTTTTCAATTAAGTGTATTTGGAGAAAACACTGTTATTCCGCTAAAGGTTTTAGGACGAATGATAAATAAATCATTTGCGAATCACTAAAGTAATGTTTGCTTTTGTACCCAAAAATTAAAAAGTAAAATTTGATTGTATAAATTACAAAAACTTTTTAATTAGATTATTCCAATTTGGATCATCCTTCTTGAGTAAAGGATTAGCTAATATCCAGAATTGAAAATAAAATTCGATTGGTTAAATTATAAAATACTGTTTTGTAAATAATCTTGACATTGTAAATAATCTTGTATTGTTCCATCTTGGATCATCCTTCTTCAGTAAAGGATGATTGCTGACTGTTATTATATTGACGTCTAACAATGATCTGCCTTCTAATTATTTGATTGGAAAAATTAAAAATCCTTCTTTTGTAAATAATTTTTAGTGCTAATTATTTTTTGTTTGTTTCATCTTGGATCATCCTTCTTGAGTAATGGATGAATGCTGACTGTTGTTTTTGACACCAAACCATGGTCTGACATCCAAATATTCGATTGTATAAATTACAAACCCTTTTTTTGTCACCAAACCTTGGCCTATCATCATTTTTCGATTGTATAAATGACAAAACATTTTTAATTATGCCCATTCGGACTGATCAGTGTTACTCTGCTAAACTTTGATTGATGACTGATCTACAAATAATATTTACCCTTTTAATGTTCCTTCTTGTCTCCTTTTGATGCCTAACAATTATTTTTAACATAAAATTATTCGATTGTACAAATTACAAATACTTTTTGTCCACCTTTTCTCAATTTACATAGAATTGTAAAAGTTTCTTTTCTAACATGAATTTTGCTCCCTGCGCTATTAGTTTTCTCCAATAAAAAGCTACAAGACCAAAATATACTGCAAAAGAGTATGCTCGAGCAAAAAATTTGACTTATACTTTGTTTCATTCTCAGTTCGTCCAGTTCCTCGTACGCTTTTTCTTTTCCCCACATATATTTCATTCTTCACAACTCTTTTTACAATCGTTTCCTGAAATTTTTAACATAATTATTTAATTCGTATTTACAGAATTGTACACATAACTCGACTTTACCGGAAACTGATTAGTAGATTATAAACATTTTTCCACCTTATTGATCTAATTTTACAAGAGGAAATAAAAAATAATTGATAGTATTTTTTCACCCGCCTACTCATTAGCACTGGAGAAAATTCTCCTTTAAAAACAAAATTTAAATACTAATTTCATTTAGATGCCTATAAGGAGTTAATGTTCTCCGGCTAGAGAAAAAAATCTTCTCTCGCAGATCATATATAACAAGGAAGGAAAAATAATATTGAAAAAAATTGAATTCACAGCTAGTTAAACTTGCAGATTGTAAATGTTGAAAAATTAAGAAGAGATAAAATAAAAATAAAATCATTTCTCTTTATTTTAAATAATTTTCTTTTTACAACACTATTTGTGGTAATTCACACAGTTTAAAGAAAGCAACGGTCTCATAAATTTCATCTTAATCGTAAATTCACTTCACGCAAAAGAAATCGAAATAATCGTTCTGATTAGCTAAACTTGTTAACTGCCAAATGGCAAACGTACCGTGAAAATTTTTCAACATGAAGAAAGAAAGAAAGATTCAGGGGAAGGGAGGGCAAAAAAATAAAGAATAATAACAAGTAAATCAACAATTCTGCATTTGGTGCATGAGTGAATTTTGTTAATAATCACGTTTCTTTATACGTGAGATAAAATGTTTTTTTTTCTTTATATATATATGAAGAAAATAAATTGATTCGAAAAACTTTCACCACATGTTTGGGATGCAGGGAAGAGCGTCTCATCATCACACTTCTTCTCGCAATTCTCAACCAATAGGCGCCTCTTTGCCTTTCATTAGCATAAAATGTTACACAACAGTATTCAAAAAAAAAAATTATTTTTTCTCACTTGTCAGAAAGGGAAATTTTTCTTCCAGCCAATCAGTGCTGATGATTTTAACTCGTGGCGAAAAAAATAAATAATTAAAATTTTTTTTAACGGTGGATTCGAATTATGCAGTTTTCTATATTTTAATTTCCCATCAAAAGTGTTTAGGAGCAAGAAATTGTTTTTATTAAATTACCCAACTATTTTTTAGTAATTTTTTTTTTTTTTTGAAGGAAGCTTAAAAAAGGGAATATCGAAGGGAAAACGATTTGGCAATAAATTACTTTTCTAGTAAACGAATAAAAGTCGGGAATATTTTATTCGTGAATAAAACTTATCAAAATGATGATAAATTATGAAAGTGTGATTTAATACACACTTAAAAATGAAAGTCGTCAATATTATAATGTTTGTACGCGAAAGGTGAAAAACCTTTTTTTTTTCTTTTTCAATTGTTACATCACAAAGACAAGAGTGCTTTACCATTTTCATCGAGAGAGGCAATCGTGGTAATAAATGCGGATGCTCTTTGTGGTTTTAAAGTATACTCGTGCGTCCAAAAGGAAGAGTGTCTCTTTTTAAAATGTAAACGTCGAACAGTTCCGGGAAGAGCTTCTTTTACTTTCACTCATTGCACACTACCTCTATATAACATGACGCAAACACATACAATAATATATATTTCGACCCACTCTTTATAATTTTTTTTTTTTCCTCTTTCTCAAATCCCCGAGGCTCCAAAACAATCTTTAAAAAAAAGAAATTCTCTTTGATTCTGAATAAGGATATATGTTACAATTTTTTTTCTCCTGCCACGTAAAATTATATTATACAATTTTCCACACGAAAACTTTTTTTCGGGTTCATCGAACCCAAAGCGTCATCACTCGAGACTATTATGTAAAGGAGGATATAACATTTTCTGTTAATTGTCAAGTTTTCTTAAAGTGACGAATAAGGGGAAATTTTATTTCTCAAAATTTAAAATTTATTTCTTAAAAGAATACAAGAAAAAGTTGTACATTCTGGTAAATATTTTTACACACCACGATATATTAAGTAATCAAAGTTTTCCCCGTTTCCCAATATTCGTGACTAATGATTTTTAACCAAGAAATTATTTTACGGAAATGCGTCATAAAAAAATATTCCCATGAAATCATGGTTGAGAGGAAATTTTTATTAAAACGCGAAAAAAATTATTCCACAATATTTTTGCTGTAAATTATAATAAATATATTTATTACGTTGGAATAATTATTTCCGAACCAATTAACAAATGCATGTTATAAAAATAAGAGAAATATAAATTTGTACAAAATTATCGAAATGATTTTTATCTATATGATTATTTATTTTTATTAAATTCTTTTCTCAAAATGAAATGAAGAGAAAAGTAATTAGAAGAAAAGAAAAATCGAATTAGATGAAAGTGTTGATTAATAAATGTATTAGTTTATATGTATATATATCTATGGGAGTTTGGTGTATAATAATTAATAAAGAGATAGTGTTCTAGTTTTCCATAGATGTTATTTAGTGTTTATTCCTCTAACATATGACAGCATCACTTTCGTTTATATTAACGAGTTATATCTGTCATGACAAATCATTTATCTATTTCCTCTATATTTGAATGAATAAAATGAAATTCCCCCTTTTATTGAGAAACTTTCGAAATTCATGACGATGCAGGAAGTTATAGTTTCGATATAAGGAATTTCCAATCTGTGTGTTTTTATTAGTGTTATTGAATTTATTATTCTCGTATTTGTAGAAGTAAATTACCATTCTGCTTTAATTTTTAAATTGATGTTTTGGTGATTAAAGGTACAAGAATAAATAAAATGTTAGACTCGGATTTAATTGAGAATTTAATTTTTATTTTTAAGAATTTTTAAAAGAATTATGCTTGTGCTCTGGACGGAAGCGCAAAAGGTACTGACTCTATGCAATTACCAAAAAGGGTCTCGTAGAGGTAGAAAAAAAATGACTCATCTGTACTACACATGTACCGAGCTCAAAAAGTTTGCAAGTCTCAACTTGCAACGAGTTGAACAAAACAGAGTAATAAAAAAAGGTTTCAGGTATTTACCTAAAAGCGAAAAAGTGTACAAAACTGTTAAAAGTAAGAATTTTTGAAACATCTAGAATATTCCGTCCAGAATACAAAAATCACAAAAAAAATATTAATTTTTTTATTAATAACAAAAATAAAACCTAAAGTGTATACATTAATTTGAATGTGTGTGTGTGTGTTGTGTATTTGTTTGTGCACTAAGTTATATATGTATATGCATGTATGTATATAAAGATATATTTATAAAATTAATTTAAATTTAACGAAAAATATTAAGTTTTATAAATAAATAAATAAATTGTTTTTACTTTTTTTTTCGTGTATGTGTTAATGTGGGTATGTGTAAACAATAGCCACAATGTTAATTAACAAATGATATTAATTCATGATTAATAAGCGCGTGGGTATCGTTTTGGGAGCATAAATTAATTAGAATGATGGCAACTCCCAATTCCCAAAAACATTTCTATTTTCGAGAAAATTTCTTTGGAATAATTCATTTTAATTGCTTTATTATTTTTAGTCCGGAATTAGCTAATATCAAGAATTAAAAATAAAATTCGATTGGATAAATTACAAAATCCTTTTTTGTAAAAAATCTCCAGAGTTAGTTTGTTTTATCTTAGATCATCATTCTTGAATAAAGGATGCTTGCTAAATGTTCTTATTATATTGACGTCTGACAATGATCTGTCATATAAATATTCGATTGTATGAATTAAAAACCCTTTATTTATAAACTATTATAAAAGTTAGTTTGTTCCAGCTTAGAACTTCTTTATCAGCAAAAGATAAATGCTGACTGTTATTTTTGACACCCAACTATGGTCTACTATCTAAATATTCGATTGTATAAATTACAAACCCTTTTTGTAAATTATCTTGAGAGTTAGATTATATTGGCATCCAACCATGATCTACTATCTAAATATTCGATTGTATAAATTACAAACCCTTTTTTATAAATAATTAAGAAAGTTAGTTTGTTCCATCTTAGAACTCCTTCCTAAGTAAAAGACAAATGCTGACTGTTATTATTGACACCCAACGATGGTCCAGCATCTAAATATTCGATTGTATAAATTACAAACCCTTTTTTGTTAATAATCTTGAGAATTGGATTCTTCCATCTTGGATCATCCTTCTTAGGTAAAGGATGTTTGCTGACTGTCATTAATTATTGACATCTAACAATGATCTGCCATCTAATTATTCGATTAGGTAAATTAAAAAACCTTTTTTTGTAAATAATTTTGAGTGATTGATTTATTTTAGATCATCCTTCTTGAGTAATGGATGAATGCTGACTTATACGATCGTATAAATTACAAACCCCTTTTACTATGATTATTCGGATTGATCAGTGTTCCTCTGTTGATGGCTAATTGCTGACTGATCCACAAATCATTTCTGTATCCATAATCTATTCACTATCTTGTACCCAAAATTAAAAATAAAATTTGATTGATATAAATTACAAACCTTTTCTAATTATGATTACTTCGATTGATCAGTGTTGTTCTGCTGATGGTTACTTGATGACTGGTCCACAAATTGTATCTGAATCCATAGTATATTCACTATCTTGTACCCAAAATAAAAAATGAAATTCGATTGTATAAATTACAAACCCTTTTTGTAAATTCTTGTAAATAGTTTGTTCCATCTTGGATACACTTTCCTGGATAAAAAATAACTACTGACTGTCATTTAAATATTAACACAGCCTAGCATTTAATGTTTCGATTGTATAAATTACAAATGAATTTTTTATTACCACCGTTGGGACTGATCAGTGTTACGCTGCTAAATGTTATCTACAAATAACATTTAAACGTCTAAAAATTTTTTCCCCTTATTTCCAAAAGTTGTTAATAAAATTCGATTGTATAACTTACAAATTCTTTTTAATTAAATGTATTCGTAGGAAAGACTGTTATTCCGCTGAAGATTTTAGGACGAATGATAAATAAATCATTTGTGAATCACTAATGTAATGTTTGCGTTTGCACCCAAAAATTAAAAAGAAAATACGATTACAAAAACTTTTAAATTAGATTGGTCCAATTTGGATCATCCTTATTTTGAGTAAAAAATTATCTTATATCCAGAATTAAAAGTAAAATTCGATTGTATAAATTACAAGTTCTTTTTAATTAGATTGGTCCAATTTGGATCATTCTTGTTGAGTAAAGAATTAGCTAATACCCAGAATTAAAAATAAAATTCGATTGTATAAATTACAAGTTCTTTTTAATTAGATTGGTCGAATTTGGATCATCCTTGTTGAGTAAAGAATTATCTAATATCCAGAATTAAAAATAAAATTCGATTGTATAAATTACAAATTCCTCTTAATTAGATTGATCCAATTTGGATCATCCTTCTTAAGTAAAGGATTAGCTAACATCCAGAATTAAAAATAAATTTCTATTGGGTAAATTACAAAACCCTTTTTTGTAAATAATTTTTAGTTTTAGTTTGTTTCACCTTGGATCATCTTTCTTGAGTAATGGATAATTGCTGACTGTTAATTTTGACACCCAACCATGGTCTGACATGTAAATATTCGATTGTATAAATTACAAACCCTTTTTTGTAAAAAATGTTGAGGGTTTGTTTCATCTTGGATCATCCTTCTTGAATAAAGGATGATTGCTGACTGTTATTAATGTATTGGCACCAAACTATGGTCTGCCATCTAATTATTCAATTGGGTAAATTACAAACCCTTTTTTAGGAAACTAACTTGACGATTATATTGTTTCACCTAGGATCTACCTTTCTGGGTGTAGGGAATGACTACTGACTGTCATAAATATATTGACACCAAACCGTTATCTAGCATCATTTTTCGATTGTATAAATTACAAAACACTTTTAATTATGACTATTCGAACTGATCAGTGTTACTCAGCTGAAGGTTAATTGATGACTGATCTACAAAAGACATTTAAGACATTTAAAATGGAGAACCACCTTTAATAAAAATTGTTGCACCCAAACTGGAAAATAAAATTCAATGATGTAGATTTCAAACATCATTCGTTGATAGTATTCTAATGAAGTGTCCACTGAAGGTTGAACCTCCACTGAAGGTTTCTTGTAGATTAGCTAATCATTCTGCTTAACGATAAACCATGACAAGAAGATCCCCTAAAATAAAAATTCCCCCATTACCCAAAATTCCCCACAACTAAATCTAAAACAATGATTTTCTTTCAGAAATACTATGATGGTGATGAAGTCGTGCCACTGGTTTCTCATAGGAATAATCCTGACTCTTCGTACAATTTGCCAAAGCACAGAAGAAAGTACATTCATAGCCGAAACAAAATTGTCCACTAATTTTCCCAATCCAGATCCATTTCTCGGAACGGTTGATCTTCAAGATTCATCACTAGCCAGAGAGAGCAATCGAACTGATTCAAATTTTCATTTAATTCGAAAACGAAGATTCGTGAGATTTCCCAGTGGACCTGGATATGCATTCGAGGGCCAACATCCCAGGTCAATTGGCTTGGCAAACATGCGTTTTGGACCACAGGCACAATTCTCCAGTTGGAGACAGCAGAAGTCATTTTGGCGTCCTCCCGTTTCGGGACCGCCTATAGCTGAATTAACAAGACCAGTCATGGGTCATCGGACGCCGAGATTAATATTTCGCGACAATGACTTTCCGGCGGCGACCGGAAATGGCGTCAGCAGCAATTTCTTTCAATCCAATCAGCTTCCTGATCTTGAAGAGGAAATCCGAGGTACGTAGCGGTGAATAATTAAATTCTTGATTATCCGGGGTGGGGAATAATACAAGAAGTAATAGAAGCTGAATAATTTACAATATTGAGTAATTTTTGGCCTACATTTTGAAGTCAGCATTGTACGAAAATGGAAAATTTCTAATTTCCGTATGGAACCCTTTTGAAGTTGATTAACAATTGCTTATTATCCGCTTAGCACTAATATTTTTATTAACATCCTAACCCGCAGCTTTAAAGTAGTTCTCGATTAATGGTTTCTGAAATTCTTCGAAGAGGAATATCAAAGAAAAAATTTACCACACTAATATAGGTACGGTCCGCACAGGCGAGTACTCCCAATAATTAAATCCCTCGTTGGACAACGTCGATTAAAATTTTTTACAGCTGAATTTCTGAGCTATCTTGACCAGCGTCAATACTTCGGTCAATATTATTTTATTAATACTATTTATTAATACTATTTTATTCGTCACCTTTTGTAAATTTCTCTACATCAACTTTTATTACTTGCGAAAAAAATTTGCACATTCTACTTTTTTAATTAGTCAACGAAGAAAATTAACTTAACTGCAATTTTCGGGCAGGCAATTTTGATCTCAAGTGTCTATGAGAAGAGAGAAAACAAATTTAGTGGATTCACATAATAATTGTCGATTGTTATCGAAGGTCAACTGATTGTTCTCCAACTCAAGGCTATCATTTAGCGAGAGTTAAGTGTAGTGAAAATGTTCACTAGAATGCATCCAAAGAATTGTTTCCATTCTATGTAAATCTTTACAGTCAAATGATAACAATTCAATTTAATTAGGACGCATTTATTCACTTTCACTAAATGGAAAATTTATACTCTCTAAATGTCCGTTAATCAAAAACCGCACTATTTCGAATAGTGTGAAATCAAATGCTAATTTCGAATTTCATTTATTTTCCCATTTGCTAAAATGAAACATGGAATAATTATTTATCTACAATGTCTATTTATTATTTTAATGCATATTTTATACAACGTTCTCTCCAAATTAATTTTTTGCAACTACGGATTACAAATTATAAATTAATTTTTTTACTAATGCGTCAAAATGATTATACGAGGGTATCTTACATAAAAAGAAGGATATTGAAGATTGGCAATTTTAGAATATCTGGTTCTAATTCCAAGAGAAAGTTTTGTCTCTTAAAATATTTAATTTCTGTTTCAAAAAATTTGATAAGACTTTCATTAGACTTCATTAGACACGCCTGTCTTGTCAGTTCAAGTTCATCTTATTTCACATTGTCAGACAATACGTCATTCGTTCCAGTGGAGAACAAAGATTTTGATCAGACACTTTTTTTTCCATATCTGATTCTCCGTATTTTACGAATTCATATTTTGACACACATATTTTCATTAAAATTACTAATTTCATTTTGTTATGCTTGCGTTCTTTAAAAACTGTGGGATTGCAAAAAGAAAATTTGTTTGAATTGTAGAAAAGAAAGAGGGTCAATTGGGTGGTAATTTTGGGACATTGGGTTGAGCTTAAAATTTTTTTGTGTCAAATTTGATTGTATAAATTACAAAATCCTTTTTAAATAGGAGTATCGGGACTGAACATTGTTAGTGCGCTAAAGGTTCAGTGCTAAATGATTCAAAAATCATATCTACGTCTGTAATTAATCTTTTGGTTTTGTAACTATAAGAAGAAAATTAAAAATCATATCTGTGTCTGTGATTAAATTTTTTGTTTTCGTAACTAACAGAAAAGAATTCGATTGTATGAATTAAAAAACCTTTCTTTCAATTGGAGTATTCGGTTTGTTCAGTGTTGCTTAGCTGATAGTTAATGGATGACTGATCTACAAAAGATATTTGCATAATTAATGTAGTTTCCAGTCACATACCCAAAGTTAGAAATAAAATTCGATTGTACAAATTACAAAATACTTTTCATTAGGACTTTTCGCAGTAAACACTGATGAAGGGTACTTACTGACTGATCTCGAATAATGTCTGCATCTCTCATCAAATTTTTCCTCGGCTATCTGAAACAGAAAATAGATTTCGATTGTATAAATTACAAACCCTTTTTAATTATGAGTATTCGTAGCGAACAGTGTTACTTCGCTGAAGGTTTGCTGCTGAATGATTTACAAATCATTTCCGTATCCCTAATTAATTTTTTCGTTTTGTATATCCAAAAGTAAAAATAAAATTCGATTGTATAAATTACAAACCCTTTTTAATTATGACTACTCCGAATGTTCATTGTTCTTCTACTGATGGTTAATTGCTGACTTATCCACAAATCATTTCTGTATCTCTTATTAATTTTTCGGTTTTGTTTCAAAGTATGAAAATAAAATTCGATTGCATAAATTACAAACCCTTTTTAATTAGGATTATTTCGATTGATGTTGTATGTTGTTCTGCTGATGGTTAATTGATGATTGATCCACAAATCATTTCTGTATCCATAATCTATTCTCTATCTTGTACCCAAAATTAAAAATAAAATTCGATTGCATAAATTACAAACCCTTTTTAATTATGATTATTTTGATTGATGTTGTATGTTGTTCTGCTGATGGTTAATTGATGATTGATCCACAAATCATTTCTGTATCCATAATCTATTCTCTATCTTGTACCCAAAATTAAAAATAAAATTCGATTGTATAAATTACAAAATACTTTTTACCATGATGAGTCGGAATGGTCAGTGTTGTTCTGCTGGTGGTTAATTGATGACTGATCCACAAATTGTATCTGAATCCATAGTCTATTCTCTGTCTTGTACCCAAAATTAAAAATAAAATTCGATTGTATAAATAACAAACCCTTTCTAATTATGATGATTCAGATTGATCAGTGTTGCTCTGCTGATGGTTAATTGATAACTAATCCATGTATCGTACCTAAATCCGTAATCTATTCACCATCTTGTACCAAGAATGAAAATAAAATTCGATTTTATAAATTACAAACCCTTTCTAATTATGATTACTTAAATTAATCTTGTACCAAACCTTAGAAAAATTCAACTGCATAAATTACAAATACTTTTCAACTAGCACAACTCTGATTAAACATTGTAACTTTACGCTGATGCTTCATTGCTGAATGAACCATCTCTAATGAAATGTTTTTTTTTTCTACAAAACCGAAGTTTTAAGTTTTTTTTTTAAGTTTTTAACCGAAGTTGAAAGCAATATTCAATTTTAGAATTTAAAAATATTCAACTAGGAGAAGGAAAAGATTTTAAGCTCGATCTAAGGTGATTCGAAATGTCCACCTTATTGATTCTCCTCTCTACTATTTTTAATTGGCAAACATTAAATATCAAAATAAAAATATTATTTTCAAATTTTTTTCCAGATCACCGAAAGCAATTAATCAACGAATACCCGCGACTTGAGACCGGTATGTTTTTTTAAATATGTTTTACTATTTCATAAATTTTCTAAATTTTTTCTGCTATTAAAGGAAAAGAGTAAATGTTTTTAGGACCTCTAATGGGCATTTTTTGTGTTTTTCATTATCTTCTCTTAATTATCATTACATTATATCGTGATAGAGTAATTATTCCATTAATTGAATTCATCGAATATTTACAGAGTTAAAAGAGAGAAAGCTGTTTAAACGAGCCTTTAGAGATAACCAAGAACGGAGAATTGCAATTTTTACACATTGAAATGAATTTTTGCTTATGAAATCTCAAGTGGAAAAAAAGGCAATAATTTTCTATTAATACTAGAAAATTAATAAACAGATATAATAATTAATTATAATTAAGGAAGTAATTGCTTTGGAAGACTTCACGTTTTTTTTTTATTGAAGATGAGATTTTCATTACAACATACATGATAGTTTTTTTATTTGATTTTTTTCAAATTTATTCACTGATTTTTTTTTGTTTTGTTGATTTTATCACTTTTTAATGAACGCGTACGGTGACTTTTGGCAAATTTTGTGCAGAATCGCGAATTCAAAAAAGACCCGTTTGGGAAGGTGACGATTCATTGTGCACTGACGGACGGAGCTGTGAATTTTTTCTATTATGCTGGATGTCTTCCGGTTTCTTGGACGGAAGTTGTGGTGGATTAATGTACGCGTGTTGTCATCGAAACAAAGAATCCGCAAAGGCAAGTTCCGATTATAATCTCGCCGATGCTGCTAGAGAAGAGAATCTACTTCTCTCTACGGATTCTTACTCCGAAGAGTCGCCAAATGACGATCGTAAGTTTTCTTAAAACCAAAAACCAAAACAAAAAAAAAACAAAAAATCAATATATCACAATAATAAAATTTAGAAAGAGAGAAAAATGAATGAACGAAAAATCGGGTAAGAATTTACTGTCGCATGCTTTGTTTTTAATTTCTATTTAAATCGCACTTTCGCACGTTTGCTGCACGTAAATGAAATTCGATTGTATAAATTATAAATATTTTTTTTTTGAATTAGGAGTTTTCGGAGTGATCGCTGTTATTCCACTGGAGGTTTGTTGAAGAGGATTTCATTTCTGTTGTTCGAATATTATTTTTGATTTTTGTAACCATAGGAAGAAAATTCCATTGTATAAATTACAGGGCTCGAACCAGTGAAAGTATTTAAAAATACGGACTTTACGGACCAAAAATGAAAAATTACGGACCATTTACGGACCAATTACTGACAAAAACATATAAGAGAACATTTTAATTAAAACTATAAATTAGATTTTTTCATAACTAAAAAAAACATGAAGATATCGATAACTCCGAGTCTTCATGTTTTATAATAATTAAAGATAGAGTGATAAAATCATTATCAATTCAATTATTATTTTCAAGAATTTTTAACTAAAATTCTTCTTAAAATTGATTATTTTTAATAATTTTCGAAAAAGTTCTTTGACAATTTTCAAATCTATTTCTTTACAATATTCGATTTTTCAATTATTTGTAAATTCTTCAATTAAATATGTATTAGAAAATAAAAACTTCAAATAATAAAGAAAAATTCCCAATTAAAATTTCTCAAAAAAATTAGTTCCACAGAATTGTTACTTAGTTAAAAATATTAAAAATTCAAATTTTCAAAGATTTGAATCTGAAACCTTTTCAAAATTTAATTATTTCTAAAATTTTACGCTCTAATACTTTTAATATTCAATTATAATCTAAAATTTTAACTCAAATCCATTTTTAAATCAATTTTTATGAGAAAATTCTGCGAGAATTTCATTATTTAAATACAAAAAAACAATTTATTGAATAATTACATATGTTTCTTAAAATTGAATTCTTTTAAAGAATTGTATCAACCAATTTTCAAATAATTTGAATTCTTTTGCAAAATTTTATTAAAATAGATATTAAAAATAATTAAATTAGGGACAACTTTTGAAAATAATTTAAATTTTGCCAAGAAATTTATTAAATTTTTTGAAAATAATTTAATTTTAGAGAAGAATTTTATTTTTTATAAAGATAATTGATAATTCACGCAAAGAATTGCATTAAAAATTTTGAATGCAATAATTTTATTCTTTAAAGAAATTTAATAAAAAATTTATTAAAAATAATATTTCAATTCTAATAAATAAATTGTAGCAAAGATTATTAAAATGATTGAATTTCTTTGATAAATTTTAATAAAATTTTTTAAGAATAATTACATTTTTCGAGGAATTCGATTAAAATTGTATTAAAAATAATTGAAATTCTGCAATTAGCTTTATTATTCATCAAAATAATTGTATTCCTAATAAGCATTTTATTATTTGCCAAAAAAATTAAATACCTGTAAAAATTTTATTATTTATGAAAATAATTGAATATTGCAAAGAAATTTATAAAAAACATTTGTAAATAATTGAATTCTTTTGGAAAATTTTATTAGAATAGTATAGAAACCTATATTAAAAATCATTGAATTAAGGGAAAATTTTGAAAATAATTGAAATTTTTCCAAGAAATTTATTAAATTTTTTGAAAACAATTCAATTTTAGAAAAGAATTTTATTATTTATAAAGATAATTGATAATTTACGCAAAGAATTGCATTAAAAATTTTGAATGCAATAATTTTATTCTTTAAAGAAATTTAATGAAAAATTTATTAAAAATAATATTTAAATTCTAATAAATAAATTGTAGCAAAGATTATTAAAATGATTAAATTTCTTTGATAAATTTTAATAAAATTTTTTCAGAATAATTACATTTTTCAAGGAATTCGATTAAAATTGTATTAAAAATAATTGAAATTCTGCAGTTAGCTTTATTATTCATCAAAATAATTGAATTCCAAATAAGCATTTTATTATTTGCCAAAAAAATTAAATACCTGTAAAAATTTTATTATTTATGAAAATAATTGAATATTGCGAAGAAATTTATAAAAAAAATTTGTAAATAATTGAATTCTTTTGGAAAATTTTATTAGAATAGTATAGAAACCTATATTAAAAATCATTGAATTAAGGGAAAATTTTGAAAACAATTGGAATTTTTCCAAGTATTTTATTAAAATTTTTGAAAATAATTGATATTTCGAAGAAGAATTTAATTATTTCTAAAGATACTTGAAATTTTGACGAGAATTTTCAAAAAATTTTGAACATAATTGAATTTTTGCGAAGAATTTTATTACTTTTGAAAATAATTGAATTCCTTCAATCATTTGTGATTTCTCTAAAATTATCTAAATTATATCGTATAATTTACGTACTTTACGGATCTTTTTCAACCACGAATTACGGATTTTACGGACCTTTTTTCAAAAAAACGGACTTTTACGGACTTCAAGCAAAGTTACGGACTTTTACGGGATTTACGGACCTAGTTCGAGCCCTGAAATTACAAAATCCTTTTTTGAAATTGGAGTATTCGGATTGATCCGTGTTGTTCTGGTGAAGTTTAATTGATGACTGATCTGCAAAAGATATCTGCACCTTTAATATAGTTTCTTGACATCTATCAAAAATTGGAAACAAAATTCGATTGTATAAATTACAAACCCTTTTTAATTATGATTACTCCGAATGATCAGTGTTGTTCTACTGATGGTTAATTGATGACTGATCAACAAATCATTTCTGTATCTCTTATTAATGTTTTGGTTTTGTTTCCAAAAATGAAAATAAAATTCGATTGTGTAAATTACAATCCCTTTTTAATTATAATGATTCGGATTGATCAATGTTGCTCTGCTGATGGTTTATTGATGACTGATCCACAAATCGTATCTGAATCCATAGTCTATTCACTATCTTGTACCCAAAATTAAAAATAAAATTCGATTGTATAAATTACAAACCCCTTTTACTATGATTATTCGGATTGATCGGTGTTCCTCTATTGATGGCTAATTGCTGACTGATCCACAAATCATTTCTGTATTCATAGTCTTTTCACTATCTTGTACCAAGAATGAAAAAAATTCGATTGTATAAATTACAAACCCTTTTTAATTATGATTATTTCGATTGTTGTTGTATGTTTTTCTGCTCTGATGGTTAATTGATGACTGGTCCACAAATCATTTCTGTATCCCTAATTAAATTTCTGGTTTTGTATCTAAAATTAAAAATAAAATTCGATTGTATAAATTACAAACCCTTTTTAATTGTGATTACTTCGAACGATCAGTGTTGCTCTGCTGATGGTTAATTAATTAATGACTGATCCACAGATAACATCTACACCTCTGATAAAATTTCTCAAAGTACCAGAGTCCTTTGTCTACTCTCCTCTTCTAATTTTGGTGTATTAAGGAATTATATCGTTAAAATCGATTTCACTCTTGTGCTCGTTTAATCATTGCACTTTCTAAAAATAACTCCCAACTCTTTTACACCCGCACAGCAGCAGCAGCAGCAGTTTATTTTGGTTTTTAAAAATATTTATCTGCTCTAAGTGCAATATATAATGTCGATCGAGGCAAAGAGAAAAATAAAAGGTTAAGTGCTACAAGTGATGTTGGTAATAATTTACAATTCAAAATTACTTTATAATGAACGATATAAATTTTTTTTTGTTCTTGTTGTATTTACCTCGAGAGACTGGCATTATTAAAAAGGATAGTATAAAATCGCTTGATTACCGTTGCGTATCCTTTTTGGTTACTCGAATACAAAGTAACATTTTGCAGTCATTGACTCGATTAATTGACGATTGACTGAAAGTTACGTCCCTCTACACTCTCTTTTTCGCTCTCAATAATTGCATGCAACTTTGCTCTATTGTTATCCAATTAGAACAACTTTTAATAATACGAGTTTTGGAGAAGTTCAATTTCCTTTCGAATTTCATGAATTTTTGAAACGAACTGCAGCTTAATATGTGTTAGTATTTTTTTACGAGACTAATAACAGTAGCACAACAGCGTAACAAGGAAATTTTTATCTTTACCAAAATTCAGTTCAGTAAGATAACAATATGTTTATAGCTAACGAAAATTGTGAATTATTTAAGAATATTATTTTATGAAACACTTCGGTTAGTGCAAAGGAAACTTTTTTACGTTTGTCAGGCGCACAGTGCATTGTCACCTTAATTATTTACAAAATAACATATTTAATAACCGTCATTTTTCATTATATTTAAGAATCATTTGCGCATGTATCATACACACTGATTATACATCCATTTGTTGTTACAATTAATGTTTCATTAATATTTTAAAAATTGTTTTAAAATTATAAAATGGTTCGTGTAATATGTAAGTTAGATTTTTGTGGTTTGAACTTTGCAAAATAATGTATTATCCAAACTGTTTTGTTTATGAAAACAAATTAGAACGTTAATCTGTAAAAATCTAATCATAGTGTAAAAACTAATTATTCGATTTGAAATTGTAAAACCTTTTTTTGAAAAATTGTTCCATTTTGGATCTTTCTGAATAAGTTTGAAAACACAATGACGTCTATCGTCTAATTATTCGATTGTGTAAATTACAAACCCTTTTTTTCGAAAAATTGATCCATCTTGGATCTTCTTTTCTGAAGAAAGGTTGATGGATGACTGTCAGAAATATGACGTCTAGCATCTGATAAATAATTCGATTGGGTAAATTACAAAACCCTTTTTTTAAACGAACCTTGATGGCGTCTAGCATCTAATAAATAATTCGATTGGGTAAATTACAAAACCCTTTTTTTGAAAGAACCTTTCGGACGTCTAGCATCTAATAAATAATTCGATTGGGTAAATTACAAAACCCTTTTTTTAAACGAACCTTACGGACGTCTAGCATCTAATAAATAATTCGATTGGGTAAATTACAAAACCCTTTTTTTTGAACCTTGTGAATTAGAATTTTGGATCTTCCTTCGTATATAACACCTGACAAATGAGTACAATAAGTACTCTTCAAATGAGTATAAATTTTAAAATCTTGTAAGAATTTGATGTCATCCAGTTCACATACATTTAGGTCCCCTCACTGTTCGGCTCTAGTGAAGAAACTGCAAAAAAACCACATCATATTTTTTATGATAAAAATAGATTATTTTTTTCCCTAGGTTTGCAAATGTTTTAAATATTTAAGTTTCAATGATGTTGCAGGCTGTGGAATATCGGCCACGAAACAAACCGCTCAAAGAAGAATTGTCGGTGGTGACGAAGCTGGTTTTGGAAGTTTTCCATGGCAGGTATTGAACATTGAATATTTTCTTTTTGACAAAATTCAATCCATCTAATTGTTGCCAATTGAAAATAAATTAACTATAAATATTAACTATAAATATTAATTATAAGTAAAAATGCTTCTAGGCATACATTAGAATTGGATCCAGTAGATGTGGAGGGACATTGGTGAACCGTTTTCATGTGGTAACTGCTGGTCACTGTGTTGCAAAGTGAGTGTTAAACTAGTAAATACTAATAAAGCCCTCTCCGAATCTTGGTCTGAAAAAAAATTCGGATCAAAGAACACAAATTCTGCCTTTTTCCAAAAAATAATATTTTTCTACAAAGTAAAATTTTTCTCTAATAAAATCTAGAAAGACTAAGCCAAATTCTGTCTTTTTCCAAATATAATATTTTTCTACAAAGTACAATTTTTGTCTCTAATAAAATCCAAAAAGGCTAACTTCTCTAAAAGTATGGCAATAGATCTAAGGGGAAAATTTTCTAATCGTCTGTGTAATGAAATATTTTGAAATATTTTTAAATATTTAAAAAAATTTTTCAGAGCATCAGCAAGACAAGTACAGGTCACACTTGGAGATTACGTTGTGAATTCTGCATCGGAATCACTGCCAGCCTACACATTTGGAGTGAGGGAAATTCGAGTGCATCCTTATTTTAAATTCACTCCACAAGCAGATAGGTAAATTAAAAAATAATTTTGCAATAAAAGGCCCCGTGGAAAAGTACATTTATTTTGGGTCCCAGTGGATTTCTTCGTAACTTTCAGAACAACTTTTTTCTCCTGGAAAGCCAAAATATATTTTTTTCGGGGTACTTTCGGTAGACAACTCTTAATATTTTTGTTTAATAAAATGTTCAAGATGTTAAATTTCAAAAATTTAAAAGTAAATTAAAAATTTATTAGATATTAATAGTGCAAATCAATTTTAACTATACACATTCACTAAAAACAATTTTTAATATTTTTTATATTAGTTGTGGAGAATTTACAATAGTTGACTATTTTTCCATCCTTAGGTTTGATGTTGCTGTGCTCAGATTGGATCGACCGGTTCATTACATGCCTCATATAGCACCAATTTGCTTACCGGAAAAAAATGAAGATTTCTTAGGACAATACGGGTGGGCTGCTGGTTGGGGAGCACTTCAAGCGGGTAATTACTCATTTGTAAAAAAAAAATTTTCTTTATCAAGAATCTCGACATTATACCCGCCTATAAACTCTCTTTACTGCTTAGATAAACAATATTATACTTGTGCTAGGTGTTGAAATGTTTTTCCTCAATTACTACTATAAAAAGAAACAAATAAAACCGATTTTTAAATTTCAAAATGGCGGAACCAATATGGAGGACAAATTTAAAAAAAACGATTTATATTCTTATTAAACTAGGTATATAAGGGGGATCGCTCTTCAGGGGGGTTTTTGGGGTCTCTGATTACGAATCTAAGGTCAGATATTCAAAAATAAAAATGGCGGATCCAATATGGCGGACTTATTATTATAAAGTAGTTACATTTTTACGAAATTAGATATATACGTGTTTTGAGGGTCGCTGTTTACAAATCTAATGTCAGACTTTCAAAATTCAAAAGGTCAGATCCAATATAGCGGTATTATTTTTAAAAACTAGTTGAATTTTTATGAAATTATGTATATAAGGATTTTTAGGGTATCTGATTATAAATCTAACGTTAGATTTTCAAAAATCAAAATTTTGAAACCCAAATATCGGACAAATTTTAAAAAAATAGTTAAATTACAATAAAAATATATATCCAGGCGTTCTTAGGGACTTCGTTTACGAATATAAAGTCAAAATTACATAATTCAAAATGGCGGATCCAATATGGCACTTAGTGTCTATGGGTTTTAAAGTCGCTGATTACGAATTTATTGTCAGATTTTCAAAATTCAAAATGGCGGATCCAATATGGCTGACAATTTTTTTAAATCGTTGGATTTTTATGAAATTTGCTGTCTATGGGTTTTTAAAGTCGCTGATAACGAATCTAATGTCAGATTTTCAAAAATCAAAATGGCGGATCCAATATGGCGGCCTTATTTTTAGAAACTAGCCTGGTTTTTTATGGAATAAAGTATATAGGCATTTTAATTGTCGATGTTTATGAATTTGATATCAGATTCAAAAAATTCAAAATAGTGGATACAATATGGCCCTCTTATTTTTAGAAACTAGTTAAATTTTTATAAAACTTCCTATCCAGGGATTCTTAGGGCCTCTAATTACGAAAATAAAGTCAGATTTACGTAATTCAAAATGGCGGATTCAATAAGGCTGACAATTTTTTTTCAATCGTTGGATTTTTATTAAACTTGGTGTTTAAGTTTCTAAACTTGTTTCTAAATTCGTTGATTACGAATCTAAGATCAGATTTTCAAAATTCAAAATGGCGGATTCAATATGGTGGCCTTATTTTTTAAAAAATAGTTGGATTTTTATTAAACTTAGTGTCTAGGGGTTTTTAATGTCGCTGATTACGAATCTAAGGTCAGATTTTCAAAATTCAAAATGGCGGATCCAATATGGTGGCCTTCTTTTTTAAAAAATCGTTGGATTTTTATGAAATTTAGTGTCTAGGGGTTTCTAAAGTCGCTGATTATGAATCTAAGGTCAGATTTTCAAAATTCAAAATGGCGGATCCAATATGGTGGCCTTCTTTTTTAAAAAATCGTTGGATTTTTATGAAATTTAGTGTCTAGGGGTTTCTAAAGTCGCTGATTATGAATCTAAGGTCAGATTTTCAAAATTCAAAATGGCGGATCCAATATGGTAGACGAATTTTTAGAAACTACTTGGATTTTTATGAAACTTAGTGTCTATGAGTTTTTAAAGCCGCTGAATACGAATCTAAAGTCAGATTTTCTAAATTCAAAATGTTAGAGTGAATATAAAAAGTAAAAATCGTATATTTAAGGTAGAACAACTAGTTTACAATTAAAAAAACCTATTTTTCATGTTCTATTCTACTTTAATTTAAAAAGATAAATTTTTCTGTCAAGCAATTCAGAAGCCATTCTTAATATGGCAGGCTTCCTTTGAGGGAATCCTCATTTTTAAAAAAAATTAGTTGCCATTTTTGACAAAAGTAATGTGGAAAAAAAATTCAGCGACATTTTTTTTCTGCACAATGACTTAAATATTATTTTGGAACTTTCTTTCAGGCTCGAGATTAAGGCCAAAAACGCTTCAAGCTGTGGATGTACCAGTTATTGACAATAGAGTTTGTGAAAGGTGGCATCGTTCTAATGGAATTAATGTTGTCATTTATGATGAAATGATGTGCGCCGGTTATCGTGGCGGTGGCAAAGATTCTTGTCAGGTAAAGTGAATGTGAAAACAAGAGGATGTCTTTGAAATTAACAATTGGATATGAATTATTCAAATATATTCCGTTTCCGTTTTTGTTTTGTCTTAAAATTTCTTTTTTTTCTTCTGCAAAGAAAATAAACAAGTCTGTATATTTCTATGAATGAATCTTTTATAATCGTTTTATCTCTTTTCACATCTGTGACATTGTAATTTATAATTTGAATAAAGAAAATAAAAACGGTGACACGTTAAGGAAGTGCAAACTTGTCTGTTCTGTTTTGTATTGATTTTATCGTTTAAAAAGAATTGATAACAAATTTTTTTTTAAATGGAAAAAAATTAAAGAACATTTTTTTTAATTGGAGAAAATTAAAAAACATTTTTTTTAATTGGAAAAAATTAAAAAACATTTTTTTTAAATTGGAAAAAATTAAAAAACATTTTTTTTTTATTCGAAAAAATTAAAAAACATTTTTTTTAATTGGAAAAAATTAACCAACATTTTCTTTTAAATTGGAAAAAAATTGAAAAAAAATCATTGTAATTTTATTAATATTGAAATTAATTTTAGGGCGACAGTGGAGGACCACTGATGCTGGAAAAAACGGGAAGATGGTATCTGATTGGAATAGTATCAGCCGGATATTCTTGCGCTCAACCAGGACAGCCAGGGATTTATCATAGAGTAGCCAAAACCGTTGATTGGATAACTTACGTCATAAATTCTTAAAAAAAAAAAAAAAAAAAAATTCGAACATAAAAAATAGCAGTGATTTTAATTAAATGAAACTAGGACTTTGAATTATTTTTCAACTATTCAAGATTATAACATAGAATGGATTTCCATTCCGAAGACTGCCAATATCATTTTTTTTCTGAGAAATGGACTAAATAGAAATAATTTTAAAAATGAAATCGAAGCAAAATACATTTTTAAAGAAAGCTGACTTTACAAATTATATAGGTAACAAAAAACGAAAAAAAGAACTTATTTATTTTTGCAGAAAAAAATTTCCAAAGACGAAAACGTAAAATATTTATATTGTTTCAATGTTTTTTTTAAAATTCTCTTTTCATTTTCAACACACCATCTTCATTATTTTCGTTATTTAATGACTAAAACAAAAAGAATATTTAAATAATTAAAATTATGTAAATAAATGTTTTTTTTTATATAAATCCGATGGATTTACAAAATAAGTGATTTACTTAAAGGAATCTTAAGTATTATTAAGTAGTGGAAAAAGGTTTTGAAAATCAAAGAAGGTATTATGTAATAATTTAAAAAATTAAACTATGTCTTTTATTTATATATAATATTATATGTTCTTAATTTAAAATTATAAATAAATTATTTTTCGTAATGATTGACAAAAATTTTTCTAAGAAAAAAAAATAACTATTTCAAAAAATGAAAAGATTAAAACAATTGTTATTATGTATTTAATAAGTTATAATTTATAAACAATAGTTCTTGATAGATTGTGAAATACGATTTTTGTTAAATGGTAAATAAGACGATGTCAATGATAACATAAATATGAATAGTAATTTGACTTGTCAATTTGTGATGTAAAAAAATTTTTTTAAATATAATGCCTTTTGTAAATGTGTAAACTTTCGTATATGTGAATGAGAGAATGTTTTTTAATATTGTGTATAAATTTTTGTAAACGACAATTTTAAACATCAATTGTAAAAAGATAAAAAATACTTTCCACCAAGAATATTTACTTTAATTAATTGTAATTAGTTACTTGTTATTTCTATTTTAGAATTTACTTTGTGAATATATATTTTTCTGTAGTTTTTCTATCTTTAAAATATTTTCCTGTATTTTTTTTTCCTTTAAAATATTTTTCTGTATTTTTTTTATCTTTAAAACATTTTTCTGTATTTTTTTATGTTTAAAATATTTTCCTGTGTTTTTTTATCTTTAAAATATTTTTCTTTATTTTTTTTATCTTTAAAACATTTTTCTGTATTTTTTTATGTTTAAAATATTTTCCTGTGTTTTTTTATCTTTAAAATATTTTTCTGTATTTTTTTATCTTTAAAACATTTTTCTGTATTTTTTTATCTTTAAAATATTTTCTAATATTTTTTTCTAGTTGTAAAAAAAGTGACGCATGTATTAATTTTTAGAGAAAAATTAGTAATAAATCCGAAGGCATGTTTTAAGCAGTGAAATATTGTTTTAAGGAGTTATTATTTTATTTTAAATTGGCGAAGAAAGTTCGAAGAAAATTTCTTTATCAACTCAAGGTAGAAATTATAGAATTTAAGAAGATAAGGTAGAAATTATTTTTCAACATTATGATTGAATGATAACGTTCTGTTCGGACTTCGAACTCGTTAATTAATTTTTTTAAAAAAGTAGCAAAAAGTGGCTTTTAAACTAAAAAAAAAAAAAGTGCTCTGAAAAATTAAACTTTAGAAAATTGAATTTCTAAAAAGTATTTTATTACTTACGAAATTAATTCCATCCTTGCAAAACGAATTCATTTGAATTTTATAAATAATTGAATTTCTATGGAATAAATTTATTACTTTTAAAAATAATTTAGTTCTTCTCATAAATATTATTATTTTTTAAACTAATTTTATTTTCTGATAAATATTATTATTTATGAAAACAATTGAATTACGCAAAGAATTTAAAAAGAAAATAAAAGCAAAGTGTTGAATTTAAAAAACTTTCAAGTTTGAAACAAGTGATCAGCAATTTTTTTTTTAAAAAGGTAAAATTCAATTTGAAGTAAATAAAATAAAAAATTCAATTTTAAGTAAATAAAATAAAAAAATTTAAGTTTTGCATAATAAATTAAAGACCTAAAGGTTGAAAATTGTACAGAAAGAAAAAAAATTTATGAATGACACATTTTTCAAAAAATTAAAAACATACCATTAGTATTTATAATATTTTATTGTTAAAAAATTTCTTTTCAAGCTTGGTAAGAACAATACAATAGCCTAATACATAATTATTTAAATTGAAAATCGTTCAATAGTAATAAAAGCCAGAAATTGGAATACAGGGTTTAAAGTTGTTTTTTTTTTTTTGCTTTTGTTTGCATTCATACCGCAAAAATTTGTTTGATAACATGAATCTTTATTCTTAATTTGTAATTTCATGACGAAAGTAATGTACCTTCGAGAAAGTGTTTTACATATTTTTTTTTCATTTTTATAATTCGAATGAGATAAGGTTTATTAAATGATGTTCGAACTGTTTTTTGTATTTTCCAGTGTTTTTATTTTTTTTAATTCGCTTTTGTTTTTATTTATTTATTTTTTTGCATTTCATTTTTGAAATATAATATCCTGCAATATTGATTTTTGAATCGACAAATAAAACCAATAGTAGAGTAAAGTTTAGATACTTTTAAGATAAAATGGACAAAAATTAATGAATGGCAAATGTCGAGGTTTTGTAAACGGTCGACTTTTATTTTTTTATTTTTTTTTTTTTTGGCGGTTAACGATCCTCGTTCGCATTGTCGTTTCATCGATCAAAAGGAAAAATTTATAGGAAATGCAGTAATTGGCAGAAAATCGATATCGACTCGTTCTCGAGGAGAACACGTACGACTTGAGAGGAACATGAGATTTTACATTCATTCAACTTTTTTTCTCTCTCACACACTTGCTTTCTGCTTTCATTCGTCATTTTTTTTCTCTTTTTTTACGCTTTTCATTCGTCTTTCTCTCCTTTCGGGTTAGAAGTGGGGGAAACCACTCTCTGCGCATGCCTTTGGACTAGAAGAAGAATTATGCAATCCGATTGGTTGAAATAATTGTCCACCAATCAGATTTTTGTATAAAAGAATGCGCAGTTGATTCTCATCTTTCTTTTTCTTTCGTACGTCCCTCGCCCTGAAACTCGAAGTTTTTCATGGTGATAATACATTAGCAATTTTAATTTTCCAAAAAAAAATTTTTAATCTTAACTTAGATAACATTCAAGTTTGAATAAATAAAACAAATTTTTCCCTTTCAGAAAAATTTTTTCAAGAATGCCTAATTAACCCAGACACGAACTGTTTGTTTCTTACTAATAATTTAAAAAAATCACCGAGCTACTTTTTCGAAAACCAGGACCCTAATGTATTTCCACCATTGCTAAGAATCATCTTTCCCTTTCCTTTCCTTTTTTTAAAAACAAAAATTCACATTCCAGAAAGAAAAATATTTTTAAAAAAATAAATTTAAAAAAAAAATTCTTTCCTTCTCTTGAAATATTTCTAATATTATTACATAAGATTTTGGAATGCAGGAATTATGGTATAAAAAGAAAAAAAATTCTGGAACCCCTCTTTTTTTGGGAAAAAGTAGGTCAGTACATGTTTTTCGATAAATACGTATACATATATATATATATATATATAGAACTAACGGAGAGGAATCAACTAACAATTACACGAAAAAACTTTTTCCAGGGGCCCTGTACATATTTATACATGATACAAACGTGTAAGTCTTTCGAGTTTCAATTGCACCTGTTTATATGAGATCGAAGTTAATCGACGGCCGGTTCAATAAAAACAAAACATAAATGAAAATAATAATTTGAAAAACTATACATTTTTATATAGATGTACGATTTTTCAACTTACAGTAGAGAAATAAAAAGTCGTACATAAATATATTTCTGTATATTTGTATTTATATACATGTACGTCATGTCGATTGACTCGATTGTTTTGCTAATATAATTAATAGGGTGGTTCTTCTTCTTTTTCATATTAAACACGTCAATCAAATTCGTACTAAGCAACCCCAAAAACCCCCGAGTGACAAATTTTAGGCTAATTTTGAAGATTTTTTATTTTCGTCGTCCGACATATTGGATCCGCCATTTTGAATTTTGCAAATCTGACATCAAATTCGTCATTAGCGACCCCAAAAACCCCCGAGTGACAAGATTCAAGCGAATTCGGCAACTTTTTAAAACTTCGTCCGCCATCTTGGATCCGCCATTTTGAATTTTGAAAATTTGACGTCAAATTCTTAATCAGCGACCCCGAAAACCCTCGAGTGTCAAATTTCAGACCAATTTTGCTGATTTTTAAATTCGTCATCCGCCATATTGCATCCGCCATTTTGAATTTTGAAAATCTGACATCAAATTCGTAATTAGCGATGCCAAAAACCCCCGAGTGATAACTTTTCGACCAATTCTACTGATTTTGAATTTTTTCGACCGCCATATTGGATCCGCCATTTTGAATTTTGAAAATCTGACCTTAGATTTGTAATCAGCCTCTCTTCAAATTCTTATGTAGATAGTTTCATAAGAATTCGGGTGCTTTTTTAAAATTTGGCCTCCATATTGGTTCCGCCATTTTCAATTATGTGAATCCCAAATCAAATTTGTAATTAGCGATTCCAAAAAATCCCGAGTTATTATTTTTAACCTAATTTTGCTAATTTTTTAATTCATCAGCTGTTATATTATAGCTAAAGCTAAAAAGTTATCTCTCAGATGGTTTCGAAGTTGATAGTTACGAATTGGATGTCAAATTTTCAAAATTCAAAATGTCGGATCTAATATGGCGGAAGAAAAAATTAGAAATCATTAAAATCAACGGAAAATTTATCAGTAGTAAGTTTTTGCGGCTACTATTTACGAATTTGACGCCAGAAATTTTAAATTTCAAATAGCGAATCCAATATGGCGGAAAATTTTAAAAAACCAATTGAAATCATTTGAAATTAAATATCTAGTGATTTTCAAGATCAGTGAATTCAAATCTGATGTCATATTTTCAAACTTAAAAATGGCGGAGTGAATATAGTGGAATTAGATATCAGTAAAATAAGTTTAAAAGTTATTTTTCGAAAATTTATTTGCGTCTCTTTGCTAATTACAAATTTAAAGTCAAATTTTTAAAATTCAATATGGCGGAACCAATATGGCGGAGAAAAAAAATAAAAACAGCTGGGTTCTTATGAAACTTGGTATAAAAGGGTTTTTATAGTCTCTGATTGCGAATTTAAGGTCAGATTTTTAAAATTAAAAATGGCGGATTCAATATGGCGGACGAGGAAATGAAAATTCAGTAAAATTAGCTAGAAAGTTATTTTCCGGGGGTTTTTAGGGTCAAAAATTTCGAAATTGGTGTCTGATTTTTAAAATTAAAAATGGCGGATCCAATATGGCGGATGACGAAAATAAAAATCAGTAAAATTAGCTAGAAAGTTACCTCTCGGGGGGTTTTAGGGTCAAAAATAACGAATTTGGTGTCAGATTATCAAAATTCAAAACGGCGGATTAAATATGGTGGACGATAAAATAAAAATCAGTAAAATTAACTAGAAAGTTACCTCTCGGGGGTTTTTAGGGTCAAAAATAACGAATTTGGTGTCAGTTTATCAAAATTCAAAATGGCGGATCCAATATGGCGGACGATAGAATAAAAATCTGAAAAATTGGCTAGAAAGTTACCTCTCGGGGGTTTTTAGGGTCAAAAATAACGAATTTGGTGTCAGATTATCAAAATTCAAAATGGTGGATCCAATATGGCGGACGACGAAAATAAAAATCAGTAAAATTAGCTAGAAAGTTACCTCTCGTGGGTTTTTAGGGTCAAAAATAACGAATTTGGTGTCAGATTATCAAAATTCAAAATGGCGGATCCAATATGGTGGACGATAGAATAAAAATCTGAAAAATTCGCTTGAAACTCGTCACTCGGGGGTTCTTGGGGTCGCTTATTACGAATTTGATGACAGATTTGCAAAATTCAAAATGGTGGATCGAAAATGGCGGAAGTAAAAATTACAAAATTTGAGAAACGACCTTGAAAAATTAAAACCACCCTAATAATTAATCATTTTTCTTTCCTCTCAAAATTTTACAACTAAGTTTTCCTTCTCTCTCTTATCTCTCACTCTCTCTCTCTTTCTTTTCTTCCATTCACTTTTTTTTCTCTCTCACAATCGCTAACACTTCCATTCTTACAAATCTGAATACGAAAATTTTCTTGCACTCACATTTTTTTTTTATTTTCTCGCAATTATTATCACTTTCTTCCGCTTTTTTTTTGTTTAATCTTAATGAATTAATTAAATATTTTTTTTTATTTAATTGCTTTTCTTACATACTGAGAGTATCATTTTTTTTGGTATTTTTTTTTAATTTTTTTTTTTTAGTTTTTTGATTTCTTATTAAGTTTCCTTTAGTCAAAAAAGCCGAGGAATTAGTCGAAAGCCGCGAATACTTCGTTTCATTTTGTAATAATAAGTTTAATGTAGCTTTGTGTGTGTGTGTGTGTGTTTGTGTTTTTGTGTTTTTTTCCCCATAAACACTTGGTTTGTGACATTTTTTTTTTTATACAATAGTTAATTTTAGGGAGGAGGATTGGGAAGGGAGGTGTGGGGGGGAGGTTAAATGGATCATTTGGATCTCGTTAAACAATTAATTGCGCTTGAGCTTGTAAAGGCTTCAAAAGTGTTTGTTTTTTTTTTATCGTCAAATTCGTTTAGTTTTTTTATTTTTATTTTTTTTTTTTATTATCTTAGTTCTCTTTTCGCTTAAATTTGCCAAGAATATTCCTTAAATTTTTTTTTTTATTTTTTTAAAAGGAAAAAAGGCCATTTTTTGGAAATTTTTCTTTAGAAAAATCTTTCGTTAAAAAAATTTTCTTTTTTTGTAAAAATTCGTCCTTTTTCATTGAAAAATTATTTTTATTTTTTGAGTTTGGAAAAATTCTTCCTTTCCTCTACTCCCGTTTTGCTTAGCTTATTTCTTTTTTTTTAATCTTCCTGTTACTTCGTGTCCATTATCCGTCATTATCAATTCTAATATTTGCAAAAAATTTTTTTTCGTTCTGTAGGTGCTTTTTAGTAAATTTCTACCACAATATGAATTTTGTTTTCTAATATTATTTTTTGTTGTTGTTATTTTTAATTTTTATTTCTCTTTGCTCTTCTTTTCAAGGGAGGGGGTTTAGGGTTGATTTTTACACTTTTATAC
Organism: Leptopilina drosophilae; assembly: GCA_032873175.1. Taxonomy (NCBI): domain Eukaryota; kingdom Metazoa; phylum Arthropoda; class Insecta; order Hymenoptera; family Figitidae; genus Leptopilina; species Leptopilina drosophilae. Next base: position 44,397,212 of record CM065482.1, read on the forward strand.
ACATTGATATTTTATATACATTTCATTTTTGTATTTTTTTTTTTTTTGGTAATTATTTTTACAATTTGCCTCTATAATAATAATAATAATTTAGCGAGAGTTTTCTAAATCATCATAAATATGATATATAAATGTTTTATTTAAGAAATATTTTTTACGCTTTTTCTTGATCAAAAATTCAACAATAATTTCATTGCAGTAAAAATTTGAGAAATAATGCTCCTTTAAAGTTGAAAGAAATTTTTTTTCTTCACCATTAGAATTGATAGTGGGGAAACTTAAGGGAAAGTCACTGGTTGTTGTTTTAACGAATCATTGCCTCTGCTGGCAAAAAATATAAATTACAATTCTGAAACATTTTTTTAAAAATTAAATTGTACATCAAATTGAATTTTTTAAAAATTGAACCTTTAAGAATATCTAAATTTTTTCATTTTCTTGTTTCATAATAGAAAAATTTTTTTTCAAAACCCCTTTTCTTCTGGTACAACCAGTGAAGTCCCCTTAGTCATTTTTTTTTGCCATGTGTCCTTTATACTGTTCGTAACCGATTTTTTTGTCTTCTTTAACAGTATTTGCAACCATTCGTAATAACACTATAAGAATTGAAAGTCGTTCTTAATTTTAACAGTTTTTTTTTTTTTTTTTTTTTTTTTGGACGCAATGGTTTCCTTATCTGGCTATAAAAACCAGAAGACTTGGCATGTTTTTTTTTGTGTTATTACTATTATTATTATTATAATTATTATTATTATTACATTTTTTTTTTGTTTAACAATTCGCATGTTCTCGTTCAGAAAAAAGTCGATGATCAAATATCGCTTATAAGACGGTAGTTTTAAGTTTAAGTTTTTTTTTGCGCTGGGATATTGAAGTAGCGTAAATATTGTAATTTTTTTTTTTCGTTTATTTTAAATAGTAATTTAGTAATTATGCGATAATACCTTAATAAGGCCCAGTAAGGCTGCGTGGGTAACGAACTATCCCACAAAATTGAATATACCTTTAAAATCACTTTTATAACTTTTGCTCTTTCGCTCCTTTTTTCTTTCTCTCTTTTTCTTTTTCTCCTTTTTTCTTTTACTCTTTCTTTCTTTTTCTCTTTATTTATTTTTCTCTTTCTCTCTTTTTGTCAATAATAATATTGAGATTTTTTTTTTAAAGAACATTCAGAAAAATTTTCCTTAACATTTTCTTTATTAGAAAAAAAAATTCTCTTTCGCTCTAGCAAAAAAATTGTTATCATCGTTCATTCGCACACGGACAAAAAACATTGACACACTCGTCGCGCTTCTCTTCTTTTTTTTATTTTTAATTATTTTTTTCAACAATATACACATGTTTTTCTTTTTGTTTTTATATAAATTTGAAAAAAGAAAGGAATTCGAGTCCAATTTGAACGAACGAAAAAAAGTAAAAAGTCAGTCCTACGAGCCTGTATGTCCTCATATTATTGTCACGTGTTTTCTTCGTTTATTATCAACTTTGCTCTTTTTTTCGATTATTTAAAGTTTTACGTAGAATCAGTTTTTTGACCATTAATTTTTTTTTAGATTTAAGGGTCATTATTATCTTTTTTTTTGTTTTTTGCAATATATTAGTTTTTTTTCTCGTACGTATAAGTTAACTTACTTACGGAATGCCCTAAAAATTTATTTAGAGTGCAGACTCGATCTTTGAGATGTCGGGTAATTCAACATGCTTTGTAAAATTTTCAAAACTTACTTATTACGCTGCTTAATCCCTATAAAAGGTTGTTGCTTGTTTCTCCTTTCGCTTTCAATTATTCATAAATTATTATTTAATAATTTTTTTTTCTCTTAGCTTTTTGAACTCTTAATTATCATCCGCCCTGCCGCGCCGAGTTTTTTTTTTTTTTTGAATCCTCGCGCATATATATAATATATTTTTATATATATAGACTTTTTAATAGTGTTCCGACTTTTTTTTGTTTTAAATCGTTACTCGATACTTTCATACGTTTCGCATAAAAAACAAGGCAATTAGATTGAGTTTTTCATTGTTTACACTTAAATCTTAATCGCATTTTCTTTATGTATATAATATATATATATATATTTATATATAATATATATCATTATTCAGATGGATCACCTTGTATATACATATATACTCGTGAATTACTTTTGCAAACTAATAGAAAAACACTAAGCTCTCGTTAAAGAATTCTTTTCCTCTTTTTTTCTCATCATCATTTCACAGCTTTTGAATTTTTTTCGATTTTCGTTCTTTTTTGCTCGTGACTTTCAATAGGATAACTGCATTAGTTGGGAAATTTTCAAACATTTTTCTTTACATAAATATCACACCAATTAATGTGGAAATTTTATTTTTCTGCACAAACAAATCGAAGAGTTTCCATCTTTTCTACTTTAAGATTAGTTAAAGAGAAAAATGCACCTACTACTAATTTTATATTCTTAGAAATGAAAAAATAAAAAAATTCTCTACTTACACTATTCAGAAAGAAAATTTAAATTCGAATTTGTTTTCTAATTTTTCTTTTTGCTCAAAAATGTAACCGAAAAATCCAATTTTTCTCTAAACTATAGTTTTTCATTTATTTTACAATCTAAACAATTTAAAAACAATGCCTAAATTAATTACTAGGATTATTTTTAGTCTTTTAAACGTTCTCATTATTTACATATTTCATTGGAAAAATAACGTTACAATTTAATATATATTTATTTTTATTTATTTTTTTTTTTTTTGATTGTTTGGAAGAACTCTTAAGAAGTATTCAAAAAACCTAGTTTTTTTTTAATTCTAACATAGTTTATTTTTCTAAGAAGCACAATTTCATCTACTATTTTTTTTCAATCTAGATTTAAGATAATTTTCCTGTCGCATTAAAAAATTGTTTAAAATTTAATCAAAACTTTTGCTAATAATACAACAGGAGGATAAATAAATTATCTAGTCGAATTTTCAAGAAAGAATCTAGATATTTTTTCGTTTCCGAAAATTCTAGATTTTTCGAAACAAAACGTTTCAAAACTGTTTTTGAAACGCAAACAATTTTGCTAAACATTAAATCTAGTATTGTTTCATTCAGACTAGGATTAAACAACTTTTCATTAATTAAGATAAATTTGATGCTTGAATACTTTTAGTGGATTGGAAGAATTGTTTATTATCAAAATTTTATTTTCTTTGAAAAGAGAATAATTTTTTTCCAAAGTTTACCAAAAAACAAGAAAAATTTAAGTACTTTACTGAATTTTCTTTTACTAGCCTAGTAACAATTTTTTCTCGCCCCCGAACATACAATTTAGAACTAACCATTCGATGTAATATTGTAATATGAACAATTTCGAACTAGAATTTTTATTTAAAGAAACTTTTTTTCCTATTAGAAAATTGATTAAATTTTTTTTCACAATTTTTCATAACATGGGAACAGAATATATTCCACGATTACAAAAGCACATAATCAGTCTTGATGAAAAAGAATATATAGAGATTTTTTTTTAAAGATTTAAAACTTATCAATAAAGTAACTTTTTAAAATATTTCTTTTATTTTTAAATTTCAATAAATATCGCACTTAACAGTAAAAACAGAAGCTTTTCGATTTTAAATTAATTTTACTTTCCACTTTAAGATTAGATTGAGAATGATTTTAACTAAAGAACTAGAAAAATGGAAAATATAGTTTAATTGAGAAAATTAGGAAACTATTGCAATTACCCTATTTATTAATTTGTGATTTATCCACTCCGTTAACTTGTTCAACATTGAAAATTTTAATTCGCGCTCAAATTCATTATTCTAGCTACATCCTCTCGGGACAAAAATGAAAATTGTCCTACACTCACGAACGAATCGCCCACTTACCTAGAATATCCTAAACTTCTAGCGATTCGCTCGTGCGAAATGGGGGATTTCACGCAATATTTATTAATTTATTGCCAGAGTGCCTGGTCCCTGGCAGTTCCGAACCTCCAAAAATCTCTCTCATTTCGTATGCGCGATAAAGAGGAAATTATTTACAAGGGAAGCCAAGGGACCAAAAAAAAGAAAAATTCATGCTTTCCTGGTATTCTTAATATTCTGCACCCAGCTCACTTATAATCCCAATCACTTCGACACCTTTTCTTTCTATCTCTCGAATTCCATTAAATTCTTAAATCCTCATTTCTTTTATCTTTCCCTTTCAAATCTATTTTTTCTACCATTTTTTTTCAACGTCTACCATTTTTTTTTCTTGTCAACTTTTTTCCAAAAGATCCATTTTTTTCTTCTTTCACTTTTCTTTACTTGAAACCTTAATTACTCCATCAAGGACCAACGATTCTACTAGGACCGTATTTTCAATAGGGTCACGTTTTCGAATCGTAAACATTTTTTGGACCTTCTTCTTCTTCTTCTTGATCGCTGAGGATCGGATTTTTTTTTCCATTGGACAATGAAGCACTTGGAGCCTCTGTACTGAAGTCTCTTTAAGGACAGCCGCACTCGTCGACGACCATTTTTGGCAAATCCCTTTTTATAATGTTGGAATCGGGTCCGTAGTAGATGAGAGACATTGGAGAGAACTTTAGAGGCGCACAACATGGCTGCATACCGGCTAGTCGATCCATTTTTCTGTATTCCTCAATTACGTGCGTGTAATAGTTGAGGAATGTGTCCGGCGTCCTGTGACCTGAGGCGCAATCCCCTCGGCAATAGTTCGCGTAGTACCTGAAAACAATGAAAATTTGATGAGATTGGAAATATAAATTAGATGCAATGAAGGAATTTTAGATATGACTGTTTTGGAAAGATGATCCTGGATATTTGGAGGGTCTCAGGACTTATTTCTAGACTGTAGGACGCAAGGGAATCGGTACTGATTGTTTTGGTGTTCGAAGCTCCCAAGTTTGTCTGAAGAAGAAGCTAGGGAATAATTTGTGTCATCGATTAGCAACGGGACGTCTAAAAGACACCTACAGACGATTTAAAGTCAGTACAGCTTGTTGTACTAATTAGGGAATTTAATTCTTGTTCTGATCAACCCACTAAAAACCACTCCAAAAACCACCAGTCCCAATCCGTAGGTAATGCTCTTCTGCCGGAAAGCCACGACTACGTAGAATTAATTGGTCTTGTTCTGGTCGACCCAATAAAAACCACTCCTGTACCCTATGGTGACTGGGACATGGAATATCGTTAAGACGTCCTATAGGGGTCCTCAAGATGACTATTCGTCTAATGGACGTCTAAAGATTATCTAATATCCTAGGGGTACCCTTCGGACATAGAATGTCTTTTGGGTATCTTTAGAACCGACAAAGAAGTCCTAGGAATGTCCCAAAGAAATATTCCAGTCTCCTAAGAAACATCACACTACCCAATGAGTAGTTTGCTAAACCCACGAAAATCTTCGTAGGTAACTGTTTAGACGCTCTTGTTGCGGACACCCAAACCAAAATCCACGATTATGTGGAACTAATAACTCTTGTTCTGGTCGACCCACTAAAAGCCACTCCCATACTTTGCTGGACTGTTCTTCAATCCACAAAAATACCTATTGGCTTCAAACTTCGTAGGTAATGGTCCCGATTCGTAGGTAATGCTCTTCTTCCAAAAACCCTAGCCACGATTATGTGGAACTAATAGCTCTTGTTCTGGTCGAACCACTAAAAACCACTACCATAGTTTGATGAAATGTTCTTCAATCCACAAAAATACCAATAGGTATCCCAATTCGTAGGTAATGCTCTTCTTCCGAAAACCTAGCCACGATTATGTGGAACTAATGGCTCCTGTTCTGGTCGACCCACTAAAAACCACTCCCATAGTTTGCTGGACTGTTCTTCAACCCACGGAAATACCTATCAGCTTTAACAGTTTTAGGACTAATTCCACCAACCTCAATTAAAAGTTACCTAATGATCCCAAACCCACTTTAACTGTTGATGGTGGATTGATTAAGGATTTCATCACTGATTAACTTTTAATGAATGTTGATGAAACTGGTCCTTAATGATAGTTAACAAGCCGTGAACATGATCCACAACTGGACCTAAAGAACGCACCTAATTTGTCTACCGGATGACAAACTATTTCTATGTTGAAGTATTGGAAGGATTTCATCACTGACTGACTTTTAATGGGTGTTGGTGAAACTGATCCTTAATAAATTAAACTGATAGTTGACAAGACTATGATCCACTTAACTAGACCTAAAGTACGCACCTAATTTGTCTACCGGATGACAAACTATTTCTATGTTAAAGTATTAGAATCATCTATTGTACCTAATGACCATACATCTTTTTCTGATTGGGCACGACATAAAGTCCACCTTTAGGCTTCTTGTTCTTCTATTTCTCGTCTTCTGGCTTTTTAGCTTCTTTTAAGTTCGTGACTACAACAGGCAACTTCATACTGATGATTGTTGGAGCACTTTGTAACATTCTATGATGATTGATGCTCCTAAAAACTGCACCTTGATTTCGCTATTCTTAGGAAGACCCGTCTTAGGTTAACCCGTCTTTGGCTAGACTTTTCTTCTTCTACGAAACTAGCACATGACTCTAAACTTGTTTGCAGTCTGATGAGATATCTGGATTAAATGCTGATTATAATATAACATCTGACTAAAAATTCTTGTTCTGGTCGACCCACTAAAAACCACTTGAATTTTTGACTGGACTCTTCTTTTCCTTTGCAACCACCATCCGGCTTCATACTTCGTTGGTAAAATCCCTGGAGTCTAGCTAACGTGACCTATTCCGTCACCAATCAGCCTTGATCTGTTCGTTTTTGGTCCTTACGAAAATCTTCTTCACCTCCTCTAGGACTTTCCTAAAGATTCCGCAAACTCCTGCTTCGACGACATGGTTTGTATTAACTTTATCTTTGACTTTTTCCTTGTCCACGAAGTCTGACTTGATGACAACAAACAACCTGGACTTTTTCCGAATGGGGTAGCAGATAAAACCAATTTAAACGTTAGCTAACGTCTTCAGCCTTTCCATTTCCATTGGGTTAATGACTACAACCGCGAGCTTCATTCCTGGATGGTTGGGTCCCAAAACCATCACATGTCTACATGTTGACTCTCCTAGAACGTCTGTTAACACTGGTTGGTCCTCTTTTATCTGGGTAGGTCAATCCAAATTTGTCGTTTTTTGCGTTTATGGTACTGATAAACTTCTTGGTGCCTAGGATAAACCTTGGAACAAAAATTTGTCGTTCTCTTTTGCTTTGAGCTTACATTCTGAATGAGCGATTTTAGATTTTTCAGTCCTTTCTTGAGTGTCATAAGTTATTTTTGTCGGAGTTATCTCCATGTGTCGAAAATCCCTTTCTTGGTGGGGAACTGTACAATTATTAATCAGTCACTCACCCAAAATTCTAGTATAATGTTCCAAAAATATACTCTAGCAGCTTCCCATCCAAATAATCATTAGCGTACTGTAGAAAGTCTTTTGCAAACCAAAAGTTCCTTCCAGTGCAACTAATCACAGTAGACTAAAGTCAATATATTATAGAAACACTTTGTAATTTTTGTATAAACGCATTTATTGTTTTATGTCGTAAAGTTAATTAAATTCAGTCTTTTTGAGATCACTTTAACCTTTTGGCTGTGGGGGTGGTCGATATATCTACCAGACATCGGGTCGGGGACTCTACCTGATATTCCAATAACTTTGTGTATAAATTTTGAATTTTATAACTAGTCGATTTGTACTGAAATTTTCCCGCAGCTGAAAGGTTAACACTTGACAATGTCAGATTTACAATAAAGAGAATTTCTAGTTAAGAAGGAGACCCACTTTTATAGAAAATTATCAATGATATTTATTATATGAAGAAGATATTAGAGCACAAATTTTATCAGCGATGATCAAAGGTTCGCAAAGGACTGACTTTGAAGTGATAGGAGGTAAAAGAGGGGAAGTGGAGACCCAGATCTCTAAGAAGAAGAGGGAAAGAGAAATGGCAAAAATTACAGAAAGGCGATTATGACTCACAGTTATGTTTAAATGCGAAATTAATTTGACATTATCGAATCTACTTCCTTTTTCAACACCCATAAATTTTAATACGTAACAGTATTAAATTCACGAAATCTGGTCAACAATTTTCAGTTTCAAAATTGTAGAATCACTTAAGATTTATTTCTTCAGAAATATATCAGATATTTCAATATATCCAGATGTATGTGTCCATTATTCTCTCGACTATTTATTTGAATGATTTCTCCGCGCTTCTCCAAACATAATAATTGTTCAACAATCCGCAAACTCGCCAAGCGGCCATTGCTCTCGTGTGTATGGCATATGGATTTCATGATGCCTTACGAATGACTCTTACGTGTAACTGACATTGATAGTAAAACTATTGACGAGATTCCCCCGAAAAGAACACAATTGTTTTCTCTTGCATTAAGGTACAAAACATATCCAAGCACCCCTTTTGTGGTAATACTAATCATCGATCCCGTGGCTTTTACTTGAAATTTATTTGTTTTGAATTATCGTTATTGCGAGAGAAACTTATTGCAGTCCAGTCAGTATATATAGCTCCTTTATTTACAGTTGAAATTTCACAAAATTATTGTCTATTACAAACTTTGAGGATTGTTTTTTTTTATTTTTTTAAATAAATTTTTAGGTAAAACATCGTCAAAAGAATTAACATAGTGAACAACTAAATTCAGACATACAAAATTGGTGGCTTATTACACTAGAAAAAAAATGTTTACTTAACCTTATTGTCAATGTAAAAGTCCCTTTTACCCAAATTTCAATTAGAAATTACTGTTTTAATTTTTCCTAATGATTAAAAGTACGCTTTTTTCAACAATGTTAAAGTATTGAAAATTCAAATAGCGAATTTTAATGATAAATTTTTCATTGCATAAAGTTTATCTTCGATGCGTTATTCATTTGAATTTCTTTGATGTTAGAATTGATTGATTCCTTTGATGTTAAAATTCTTTTTTTTTTGGGGGGGTACCCTTTGATGTTATATTTTACATATATTTTGAAAAATTTGCTCACCCTTGAGGAGCGATTATCCAATCGTCCCATCCGAGTTGCGAAAAGCTAACGTAGAACCTCTGTTTGCAACATTGACCCCTAACGGCGCCGCTGCACTCGACAGCTCGTCTTCTAACACGCTTCACAGCCGCTGGATCCGTTCGAACGACTAAAAACGGTCTGTCCGGATCTTGAGCACCTACAAAAATAAAAATACAAAAAAAAGAACAATATGTAATAATTGATTAAAGCAGAAAATTTTTTCTTCTTTTTTTAGCGGCGTTTTTTATTGAAACGCATTTTGAAAAAAATTCTCAAAGGTTTAAAATTTAAATAGAACAAAAAGGATAAAAATTGAAAGAGGGAAAAAAAGTGTTTGAAAAGTTGTCCAAGTGTGAGTTTGATTATAGTTTTTTGTTAAGGATGATGCTGGGAGGAGTGTTTGGAAGAATTAAAGTCTGGTAATTTTCAAAAATTGTTGTTGGTTTTTATGTTAATAAAGTGGTATATGGTAGAAGTATGAAGTGGTATGTGGTAGAAGTATGAAGTGGTATGCAGTTTTGGAAATTACCTTTGGTATTCAAGGTCGATTCGACAACGTGAGGTGAATGACCTCCGAAAGTGGAAATGTGCACGTGCGATCCGCAGCCCGTGCAATCAACCAGGAGCGTTAGTTTGTCCTTTGGCGAATATCCACTCCCCTGATACCAATTGCTGACGACTTTTGTCACCTCGAATTTTTGCCAACCCAATTGGACAACGTTCAATCCTAAAGACGTCACCAGCTCTAAATGTTGTCCCAGCTCCTGGAATCGTAGTTTTTTTGTAATTTCACTCAGTAGGGATTATTTTTTTCAGAAATTATTGTCTGCTCCCCAGGGTCCTCGTTTTATCATAAATTATAATCAAAAAGTAAGTATCAGGTGGTTGCAAATCCGAAAATAAAATATTCCGGACTTGGGAATGGAAACCCTACGTTCACCTAGGGAGTTACATCAAAGAATATTCTGAAAGATTAGCACAAGGTGAAAGCGGATTAAATACTAGCTGGAGGAGCAGATTGTCAGTCTTGTTCTGAAGCTCTAGCAGAATGTTTGCGTATCAGCGTAAGGAGTAAGTTTTTGGTTATAGATTGGAAATAAATTTTAATGTCTGTTTTTGGAAAACTGAATCTTTTGAAGATGGGGAAGTATCGAGTATGTTAAATATTTTTTTAATGATTTGGTATCTCACCTTTCCTCGCAAGTGCGTCATGTTACCACAGCGTACCCTGAACACCCAGAGAGTGATATTTCTTTGGTTACTCTGACTGTGTTTGTGATGCTGATAGTGATGATTATGTTTTAATTCGACCCTGGCCCATAAGGTCGCTCTTTTAATTTTTAAAAGCCCTAAAGCTTGATCCCCACTGGACATGGAAAATTCCAGGAGAGGCTGACCATTTAACGTACGCCCTGAAACAGAAAAAAAAAATTTTAATGATCCACAATTATTTGAAAACGAATTTTTATTTATGAAGAACAAGGTAGGATGGTACAGTTTTTAAATTTATCACTTTGGATCAAAGTGTATGTACCGATTAACTTTTAGTTTACTTTCGAAGTTTTAGTAATCCAAGTGAATACACTTTAGATCCTTCGAACACTGGACTAAAAGAAACACTTCCAGTGTCTGTAAAATCTTTCTAGGTGAAATTCTGAGCTAATGAAACGAACTGAAAATCCAACGGATTTTTTTTAAATTTGCTTTCCATTTTTTACAATCGTACCCCTTTTGGGTTATCGCAAAAATCTCAAGGACAAGAAATTTTTTTTTTTTTTTGAAGGTATTTGTGTTAAAGTACCTCCACGAGTCCATATCCCCCTTTTAGTTGATTGCGAATATTTTCCCTGGGAATAAATTGGTTTGTAATCGACGACAGTAGAGAGGGAATTTATTCCTATGCACTTTCTAGATGCCCTGGCAGGATCGCCAAAATGTTATCGTCTGATTCAATAAAATACTTTCCTTTTATAATTATATCACTTTTTATACTGCAAAAATTTACTAATACAAAACTATTTTCTCCAGAACATTAATAGTCCCATAACACGCGAACGAAATACAGAACTAGCATTTACTCGACACCTTTAAACTTTTCAATTTCCAAGTAGAAAAAGATTCACCTCAGACTGAAAGAATCTGTCCGACTATAACTGAGTATCACTACTGAAATTATTATTCCCTCCTTCGTCGTTGTGTAAAATAGCTTCCGAACCATAATTTTTAATTAATTGCCTATTTGGGCAAGATGATTTTCATGATGATTAGATGATTTTCATCATCTAATTTTTAATGTAATGCATTTTTTTAAATACAACAATTTTTTTGAGACGCAACAATTTTGGTAGATGGGAGAAGACATTTTTTTCTAATTCGACGAAAAAAAAATTGTTGTAACCATTTTTGAGGAAAAAAAAATTCGAGAAATGTTTTCCATTTGAGATGAAAGGATACTTTGAGCTGTCCTCATTTATTTGTACAACGTATAAACGCGACATTCGAGATCAGATATCTCTATAGGATAATGGAGTTATATGCCATTATCCGTCCTTGAATTCGTTCTCATTTGCTCGTTACTTCGTAATAAAACTCAATTTAGGATTTTGGATATACAAACTCTCTCTCTGCACTGCGGGAAAGAACAAACATCCAATTTTTTTTAAATTCATGTTCATAAATGCTTTATACATATTCCTTTTGGTTATTCCTTTTAATTGACATTAAAGGAAAAGAAGGCAAATACAAAAATTAAACTTGGAGCTGCTGAGAACTTTCGCAGCTGTAGTTGAGTTGAAAAATTGAAGCCTAACGATTATTTGGTAAATTGGCATCATGATCTCGTAATATGAAATAAATTAAAATAAAATTTAAAAAATTTTTTAAAAATGTTGAAATTAAATTAAAATAAAATTTAAAAAAAATTTTTTAAAAGTTAAAATTAAATTAAATTAAATTAAAATAAAATTTTTAAAAATAAATATAGTTGAATAAAATTAAATTCTTTAAATTATTAATTATTTTATTCTTGATTATTTTTAAAATAGTAAAGTATATTTTTTGAAGTGTTATCTAAATCTAAATCTAAATTTAAAATTTGAAAAATTAACACATAAACTTCATAATTAACAATTATTTTTCGCAAGGATTGAATTATTTACAAAAAAGTTCAATAACAAAAATTAATTATTTTTATAAACAGTAAATTCACTGCAGGAATTCAATTACTTTCAAAACCATTTTAATAAGATTTCAAAAAAATTGGAATTGTAGAAAAAAAAATGTTTAATGGAAGTTATATCATAAAATTAAATTAAAATTAATGGGATTTTTGCAAAAATTTTACTGGTTATAAATAAAATTAAATTTTTGCAATGATTTTACTGGTTATAAATATAATTGAATTTTTTCGAAGAATTTATTGAACTTTTTATAAAATAATAATTAAATTCTTTTGACAAATTTTATAATAAACAAAGAAAAAAATTTATTTCTTTAAAAAAGCATAATTTACTAAAAATAATAATTGCATTTTTGCTAAGATTTTACTATTAATAAAAATTATAGAATTGTTTCGAAAGATTAATTAAAATTTTGGAAAATAATTTAATTCTTTGGACAAAATTTTACAAAGAAATAGAGAAAAATTTTACGAAATTTATTAAACATAATTGCAATGTTTGCAAATTTTTGGCAAATATTTTATTATTTGAAAAAAATTAGTTGTTGCAAAGGATTTATTAAAATTTTAGAAAATAATTGAATTCTGAGGAGAAAATTTATAAAGAAATGAATAAAAATTGAAATCTTTCGTGAAACTGAAAAATTTACAAGATTTATTAAATATAATTGAATTTTTGAGTAGATTTAACTATTTACAATTGTCTTTGAATTTTTTTAAAGGATTTATTAAAATTTTAGAAAATAATTGTATTCGTTTGTGAAATTTCATTAAAATTTTGCTTAAAAAATTAAATTTTTGCATTAATTTTATTATTTATAAAAATAATTGAATTTTTCAAAAGACTATTATTATTTACAAAAATAATTTAACTTTCGTGAAGATTTTTATTAAAATTTAAAGTTTTTGTCATTTTCTAATTTGAATAATAATTTTTTAACAAATTCTTCATAAGAATTAAGTTATTTTAAAAAATTTTAATAAAACACACTTTTAAAAAATTCAATTATTTTTCTAAACAGTAAAATTTATCGCAAAAATTCAATTATTTTAAAAACAATTTAATATAATTTCACGAAAAAATTCAATTATTTAAAAATATTTTAAATAAAACTCTTGTTAAGAATTAAATTATTTTCAATAATTTTAATAACATTCTTTGTAAAAATTTGATGTTTTTACAAATAATAATTTTTTTGTGAATAATTCAATTATTTGCAATACGATTTTAATTAAATTTCCTGACAAGAATTCAATTATTAAAAAAAATTGTTATTAAACATCTTCAAATGATTTCAATTATTTTCAAATTTTTTGGTTAAAACTAAGTTTTCACTATAAAAAAAGTAATTGAGTGGTTTCGAAAGATTTATTAAAGTTTTAGAAAATAATTTTACAAAATTTATTTATTGTAATTGTTTGCAATAATTTTATTACTGAAAAGAACAATTGCTTTAAAGAAGTTATTAAAATTATAGAAAATAATTTAATTCAGTGGGCAAAATTCATAAAGAAATTAAGAAAAACTGAAATCTTTCGTGAAATTAAAGAATTTACAAGATTTATTGAATATAATTGAATTTTTACGGAGATTTAACTATTTACAATTTTAATTGAATTGCTTTGAAGGATTTATTAAAATTTTTGAATATAATTGTATTCGTTTGTAAAATTTTAATAAAATTTTACTTAAAAGAATTGCATATTTGCAATAAGTTTACTATTTATAAAAATAATTAAACTCTTTCGAAAACTGTTATTATTTATAGAGATAATTGAATGTTTATAAAGAATTTTATTATAATTTTTGAAATTTTCTAATTTTCATAAAATTTTTTCTTAAAATTCTTAATTAGAAATAAGAAAAATAAAAATTTTAATAGAACAAACTTTTGAAAAATTCAATTATTTTTGTAAACAGTAAAATTTATGACAGGAATTCGATTAAATTTTAAAACCATTTTAATGTAATTTTAGGAAAAAATTCAATTTTTCAATAATATTTTAAATTGAAATTCTTGTTAAGAATTAAAATATTTTCAATAATTGTGAAAAGTTTAATTTTTTTGTAAACAGTAAAATTTATGACAGAAATTCGATTATTTTAAAGCCATTTTAATGTAATTTCACGAAAAAATTCAATTATTAAAAAATTTGTTTAAATTGAAACTCTTGTTAAGAATTAAATTATTTTAAATAATTTTAATAACATTCTTTGAAATAATTTCATTCTTTTTACAAATAATAATATTTTCTGTGAGAATTCAATTATTTGCAATACAATTTTAATTACATTTTCTCGGAAGAATTCAATTATTAAAAAAATTCTTTGGTAAAATTCTTTAAATGATTTTAATTATTTTCTAATTTTTCAAACAAAAGTTTAGTAACTTTGCAAAAATTTAGTAACTTTTAGTGCATTAATTTAACAATTAAAAACATTGAAAAAGAAAATTTATTAATAAAGTTGAGAAGCAAACAAAAACTAATCTTTAAACTGTGAACAGATGCAAACACAACATCAATTTATTTCTTAAAAATTGTTTCTGAACTTTAATTTCATTTATTTTTAGAAAAAATTATACCCAAAATGGGAATAATTTTTTTTGTCTAGTTTAAAAATTTCCGAAGTTAGAAAAGAAAAGTTTGAAGATTTGTATTTTTAACTATCTGGCAGTACTGCCTAAAACTCGTCAATTTTAATTTAATTGTCCAATAATTAATTTAATTTAATGAAAAAACCCAAATTTAATTTAAATTTAACGAAAGAATAACATTACAAGTTATTAAACACAATATAGAGTGATTGCTTGACTTATGGGGTCGTTGGCATAAGTAGCTTTCCCCGATGTTCTCTACAGTTATTCACTCCTTAGAATATACCACCCAACACACATTGGCTATAGTTGTTAAAAGGTTTACTAAAAGGTAATGTACAACACCTGACATATAAGCGAACATTCACTTTTTCCATTTGTCATACACATTAGTTTGGTAGGCCTGCAATAAAAAAAGTTTCCAACATGCGAATTGATTATGAAATTCTGACGTTACTGAGCTTTAAGCAGTTAATACAATTTAGTTTAATAGCTCTCTTATGAATAAGAACGATGTCTATTTTCTTTTCTTTTTAATTAACTAGAATATATTTATAACGGCATTGATTTTTTTCTCTAAATACAACACTATGTAATATTCTTCAATGCGCAGTTATTTATTTAAAAAATTGTTTTTATTTTTTTTTTCGTTTTTTTCCCCATGTAGCTTCTTTTGAATAGAAAAGGATCTTTTTTTTTTATTTTTTCCAACACGAGTTCTTTACTTTTGAACTATATGGGTTTTGAAAATTTTTTGGATTGAGTCTGAATGCCACTTAAAGCAACGATGAAACACTGTTTATCGACTGACAGCTAGCACAGTCATAAATTTGTAATGTCTTGTAATGCCAGCAGTTTATCCGACGGACTGTGAGTTACACCGAGCAAGCACATTATTGCTGCAAATATTTCATCAACTATATTTCTCAATAAAATTCCCATTGTATTGACAAAGAAAGAATTTAAAAGAAATTCAACATTTACATCCTGGGATTTTATTTTTGAATTTATACATTTGAGATGAAAGTTATTTGGTGCTGACATTAAATAATTGCTTTCTGTTTGTTTCTATCTAGTTTTTTGTTTCCTTTCAAACAATCAGGATTGTTAATAAATTGATTTCGAATGTTTGAAATCGATTTGGGGATCTTAAAAAAATTTTCGACTAAGAATTATTAATTGTTCCAAAAACAATTGCTGTACATGTATTTAATTCCGCTGATTTCATTTTTAAATTAGGAACGAGTTCAAGAAACCAATTTCAATTGTTAGAAAAAGAAAAACAAACGTGAGTGAAATAAATTTACAAAGAAAACTGATAGGTCCCCGCAGTGAATTCGTATCTTTACGCTGAAAATAGATTCGAAAATAATTTTTAGATAGGTGCCGATTTTTTCAGTCAAATCAGATTATATAAAATTCTAAAACATAAAAAAATTATTATTAGTAATAATATATTCTTTAACGTCCGAGTGGTTTAAACAATAATAAAATAAAAACGAAAACATTCAGACAAAGATTCTTTAATGTTACTCCAACGTTTCGAAATCCACGGATTTCCTCTTCAGGAAGTCTAATATGTACAACAAAAAACTATTTAAAACAAAAACGTTAGCTTACATTAAACAAAATATTTTAGAAACATAAAAAAATACAAAAATTAGAAATCAGAAATTTAACGTAAAATAACAAAAAAAATAATAATAATAAAAATAATAATAATAATAATAAATAAAAACTCAAAATTAAATAAATACAATAATAAATAATAAAACAATAAGTAATAAAATGTCAATACATTCTTACCAAATTAAAAACAGTCAAAAAATTAAAATTCGTCCAAGAATAAAAAACAAAGACCCACACATTGGAGACATATAGAATCTGGAGTCAATATTTAAATAAAGTTAAAATAAAAGAAAGAAATGTAAAAAAAAATAAATTAAAAGTCATACAACAAAGAAAATTAAATTATACAAAATTATGAAAAAAAGGAAAATTAGTCAACTTACCAAAAAAATAAGTAATCCAATCAATAAACAACAATTAAATAAATAGACAAACAATATAACAGATAAAAATTAAAAAATAAAAAACTATTAAACCCAATATCGGGACTTGTCACCATGAAGGCACAATTTAAACTGACATCCAAACACTATACTATTAATCACAATGTCACTCAAAAATACACAAACATTTAAGATAATAATAAGAAAATTTAATAAGAAACAGAGAATAACAGAATGAGCATTTTAATTTTATTTAGTTTTTCGAAATAAAATTTAAAATCATTTCATAAGATTTATCAGAATTATCCAAATCAGTGACTTTATTTAAACCATTGTCACCTTCCTTCTCAATAAAAACCATTTCAGCAAATAGACGTTTTCCAAGATTTTGTTCTGTATGTAAAATTTTAAATTCATCCCCACTTTATAAAATGAGGAACACTATTGTCATTATTGTTTTTCAAACGTTGGAGTAACATTAAAGAATCTTTGTCTGAATGTTTTGTTTTTTGTTTTATTATTATTATTAGTAAAATTAATACCAATACTAAATTTTGAAAATGAAAATTCCCAACACGATGTTTTGTATCTCTCTCTCTTCCTGTACATTTATGAATTTGCCAATAAAACGAAAGTATGGAAAAAGTAATTGAAAGTTCGATGAAATTTGTAGGGACATCATAAAAAGCAGAGTAAAATTTTTCGCTCATAAAATTGTCTAAAACAAAATTGAACCAACTTTGTAAGGATGCTTTATTGTTGAAAATTCGCTTTATGCAGATTATAAAGGAGACCCGGCTCTTTCTTACTTTATAATATCAGATACAATTGAAAAAATCAAGTGTTAATTCAAGTGTTTATTAAAATTAATTAAAATTTATTAAAATTAATTAAAATTTATTAAAATTAATTAAAATTTATTAAAATTAATTAAAATTTATTAAAATTAATTAAAATTTCAAACTTATATAACAAAATAAAAAACTCGTGTAGAAAAATTTTAGTTTTGAAAGAAATAAATCTGGAACGAATTGTACCAGGTCATGCGGTGAATATATTATCGCATTTGACCCTCTTTCTCGACAAGAAAGGGAATTTAAAAAAAAATGTACGAATTTAAATCAAGGGTGTCTAGTGTCACGTCCTCGCGACAAAAAAAAAGAGTAAGAATCATAGATCAAACCAGGAAATTTGTCTCCGGGACGTGACACTTGGTTTGTACTATAAAGTTATTAACAATAAGTACGATAGCTCAGAAATTCACCTCAGAAAAACCTTTTAAAACACTGATTTTTACCCGACTGGACTACCAGCTCAACTCAAGGCGTCGTCTGCTAATTGAAACTCCCGTGCGCGCCACCTACAACTTCTGTATTGCTTCACAAAACCGATTGTCGATAAGGTAGAAATTAAAGGAGCAATAATATTGTCGATAATTAAAGGAACGATAAAATTGACGATATGTATCGACATATGATTATCGATATATAATTCTCGCTACTTTGTACACCCAAGATCATATATGCCTTCCTTCCGGTTTGAACAACTTTTTAAAAAATTGTGTGCCTTCTATAAGAATGTTTTAAGTTTATGGCGTATGATGATTGGGATATGTCATAGACTTAAAACATTCTTACAGGAGGCACACAACTTTTTAAAAAGTTGTTCAAACCGGAAGGAAAGCATATATGATTTTGGGTGTATTTATGTAACAGTTTTAATCGAGCTGCAAAAAAAATCACTTTGGGATAAATATCGATGGGGAATTTGACGGAATTCCCTGGTAAAAACTGTTGTACAGTGTGGAGAAACAGGATGAGGTGAAATGTGAGCATACAGAGAGAAGAGAGCGTGTATTGTTGTATATAGATATTAAAAGCAGGGTGGCTTCATCCCTTAACAGTTTGGTGAGTCACGAACTAGAAAAAGGTGGTGGGGAGGGGTAAAGATAAGCATAGGGCGTCTGCCGCCTGTCTGCCTTCCGCCTTTTCTGCCCTGCCATTCCTCTACTTCGCCACCCTGTTTCCCCTCTTTCTCTCTCCCTCACTCTTCTCTCTCTTTTTCTCTCTCTCACTTTTCTCTCTATTTCTCTCTCTTTCTCTCACTTTTCTGTCTCTTTCTCAACTTTTCTCTCTCTTTCTCTCACTTTTCACTCTCTTTCTCTCTCTTTCTCTCTCATACTCTCTCTTTCTCTCTCTTTCTCTCTCGTTCTCTCACTTTTCTCTCTTTCTCTCTCTTTCTCTCTCGTTCTCTCACTTTTCTCTCTCTTTCTCTCATTTTTCTCTCTTTTTCTCTCTCTTTCTCTCACTTTTCCGTCTATTTCTAGTAACCCCTAATACTTGGTGTCCTGCTCGTACTCAAGCTTCCGGCTCCCCATTGTTTATCTCACTCATACTTTTTTCCCAACCTCCCCTCCTCTCAAGGAAGATATTCAACTTACCGCCCTTGTGACAATGAGCTTAAGATCCTAGGGGATGTGCTAGATAGCGACAGTCATCTTGTACAATTTTTCATTTTTCTTCTTTCGAAAAGAGGAAAAATTAACTTTTCATGTAATGAATATCAGTATGTTGGGGGGATTTTTATTTTATCTCTATATCATTTTCGTTCCCCTGACTGTTTCTCCTTTTTTACCAAGTGGAACGACGTTTGGTCAGTTTTTGTTTCGATACTTAACTAAAAAAGGGTACAACGTTCGGTAATTGTTTAGGTAGCAAAACTATAAATGGGTCCCTTCGGTAATTATTTAGGAGGCAAAACCAAAAATTGGTCCCTTCGGTAATTATTTAGGAGACAAAACCAAAAATTGGTCCCTTTGGTAATTATTTAGGTAGCACAACAAGAAAAGGGTACATTCCGTAATTATTTAGGTAGCAAAGTTAAAAATGGGTCCCTTCGGTAATTATTTAGGTAGCAAAACAAAAAAATGTGTCTCTTCCGTAATTATTTAGACACCAAAACTAAAATAGGGTACGTTCGGTAATTGTTTAGGTAGCAAAATTAAAAATGGGTACCTTCGGTATTTATTCAGGTAGCAAAGTTAAAAATGGGTACTTTCGGTATTTATTCAGGTAGCAAAGTTAAAAATGGGTACCTTCGGTATTAATTCAGGTAGCAAAGTTAAAAATGGGTTCCTTCGGTAATTATTTAGGTAGCAAAACAAAAAAAAGGGTACGTTCGGCAATCGTTTAGACACCAAAACTAAAAAAGGGTACATTTGGCAGTTGTTTAGGTACCAAAACTAAAAATGGGTACCTTCGGTAATTAATTAGTCAGCAAACCAAAAAAGGGGTACGTTCGGTAATCATTTAGGTAGCAAAACAAAAAAAAGGATCCCTTCGGTTATAATTTAGGTAGCAAAACTAAAAATGGGTACGTTTGGTAATTTTTAAGACAATAAAATTGAAGAACTAGTACTAATTTGTCCAGAATGATGAAAATATGAAAATAAGGCGACACAAAAAGAGGCGAGTTCTTTTTTTCTTACAGGTAAGGTGTTAATTTCTTTTTTGATCCTTCGACCTTTAAATCTGAAGTCTTGTCTCGAGCGTGTCTAGACCCAGCCCTTCAGAATGAAAATGAGAGAAGCGTGAGATAAGCGTGAAAGTTTTTTGCTTACTTAACACGCGCCTCGGAAAAAAAAGTCACTATTATAAGTGACACTTTCCAAATAGATTTTTTGTTTCCCTCCTCATCCAAGGAACGCAATTTTTAACCAGAATCTTTTTTTTGCCATTTTTTAAATTTTCAGAAAATCAAAAATTCATCCAATCGAACCATGCACAAGTTGTCAATGGTCTATCTTAACTAATTATTATTTTCCCAACGACTCAAATTTTTTCGTACCGACCCTACACCCGTTTATACCCGAACGTATAAACGGTTTTAATACCCTTTAAAAGTAGTGTTAAAAATTTATTCAATTCTCTAAATTGAATAAATTTAGATTCTCTAAATTTATTGATATGGAAAAAAATTGTTTCACCAGGAACCAGGAACCAGGAACCCTTGGAATAGATTGATCCTTTTTCGAAAATTAGCAGATTGTGTCTAATTTTGGTTTTTAAATCTGAAACATTATGGAATTGACGCGTTGAATAATGTTGGTGAACCTGTTTGAAGATTCGCAAGCGGATAGGACGGTGAAGAGGAAAAAATGTAATCATTTTCATTGGTTTAAAAAAGACACCCTTTTTAGTCTGAGGTAGATAGTAAGTAAGTGTTGAGGTGTGATAATTTTGAACATGAAGTACGTCCCTGGGCTTTACTGCATTTTATAACCTGTCTGTCTGACCATGCCAGACTACTTCACTTCGCCACCCTTCACTCTTACAACCCTTGTTCACAATGGGCTTAAGGTCCATGGACAAGCACTCGAGGGTAAGAGACAGAATCGCGAGAGTCATCTTTGCCTTTCTCTCTCTTTCTCCTTCTTCCTTCTTTTCACTCTTGCTCTCTCTCTCTCTCTCTCTCTCTCTCTCTCAATTTTCTCATCTCCTTCTCGCCAGTTCATTCCCATTCTCCTTCTGTCTCACTCTTCCAAAGTGTCTACGGAATTCCACTTACGGTGTCTACGGTGCTATAAATGCGGAAACATACAACAGATTTGTAATCCCAGCGCGGACAAGCTTCTGATTTATTTTCCTTCTATGAATCATTGTTCTTGGAGCTCTTGTTCTTAATCGCTTTTTCTCAGTCTGATTTTTGGAAGTAATTTTAATGTTTAATGTTGGAGGAATAATTGCGATGATAATAATTGTAGTAAAATTTTTGTTACTAGCTAATTGAGATTCCTTTAGGGGTACCCCTGTTGGCACAAAACATCAGGAACGTTTTTAAAACGTTTTAGGAACGTTCTTCAAACGTAAAGTGATTTCTGTGTCCACTGGGTTAGCTAAAGATTTAGATCAAATTCGATTGTATTAATTACAAACATTTTATACCTATAAACTAAATTTAATAGCCGGGGTTACCAATAACTGATCAAAAATCATTCCTAAAAAGCTTCTAGTCCTTGTCGATCACACTGATCAGAGTAATCTATAAAGTCAAAACTTTAATATGAAATTCGATTGTGTTAATTACAAACAAACCCTTTTTACGTACAGATGCTGAATGATTGTTACCCCTCTGAAGGTTCCTCAACAAATCAGCAATCAATCCCATCATCATGTTATCATTACCATCAGTATTTATAATCCAAACTTTAAAATTAAATTCGATTCTGTGAATTATAAACCCTTTTTACGTAAATGATTCTTACCACTCTGAAGGTTCCTCAACAAATCAGAAATCATTCCTATCATCATGTTTGTCCATGTCCATACCATCAGCAATTGTAATCCAAAATTTAAAATTAAATTCGATTGTGTTAATTACAAAACAACTGTTACGTCCCCATGATGAATGATTCTTACCACTCTGAAGGTTCCTCAACAAAACAGCAATCATTCCCATCATCATGTTATCATTAGCATCAGTATTTATAATCCAATCTTTAAAGTTAAATTCGATTCTGTCAATTACAAACCCTTTTTACGTAAATGATTCTTACCACATTGAAGGTTTTTTCAACAAATCAGAAACCATTCTCTATATCATGTTAATCCATATCCATATCATCAGTAATGGTAATCCAAACTTTAAAATTAAATTCGATTGTGTTAATTACAAACTACTTTTACGTCCACATGATGAATGATTCTTACCACGATGAAGGTTCCACAACAAATCAGAAATCATTCCCATCATCATGTTAGTCCATGTCCATACCATCAGCAATTGTAACCCAAATTTTAAAATAAAATTCAATTGTCTTAAATACAAAAACTTTTTACTACAATGTTACTTGAACGAGCAGTGTTCTTCTTTTGAAGGTTTCTCACTAACTAAATTGGAAATCATTTCTTTTCTCTTAGTTCCTGTTGACAACATTGGAAAACGTAATCCAAACGATGAAACCCTTTTCGATTGTGTAAGTTACAAAACACTTTTTTAAAATATTGTAACTTAAGGGGACAGTGTTATCCATCCGAAGGTTCATCACTAACTAAGGGAGAATTTATTTCTATTAACTTCTTAGTAAATGTCGACAATGTTACCCCTCCAAAGGATTCTAACTAACTGAATCAGACTACATTCCTAAGAACCTCTTAAACCATGCTACAAATTATTTTTAAGAATTTAACTTAAGTGAACAGTATTACCCATCTGAAGGTTTGTTAGTAATTAGAAATCATTACCAATAACCAGTCTTTATTTATTTATTTAAATTTTGAAGTTCCTAGGGCTAATTTGCACTCCAAGGAACATTACATGATACATAAATTTAAATGGTATAACACATCAAAAAAATGGTAATAATAACAGTAAAATATTGAGTATTAAAAATAAAAAATAATTACAATCTAATTATATAATATACTTTTAGCTTTGATAGCGCAATTCTTTCGTTGTAGGTAATAATTATAACTGAAAAAAATTTACCAATAAATTATTTCAAATATGTTATTTTTACATTTAAATAAAAATTCGAAAAATAGTTCCTTAAATGAAAGTTATTGTGAAATATCTCTAAGCGAAGCTGGTAGTTTATTCCATAACCTCGCACCTGTAATCATAAAAGAACTTTGCATTTTGCAAGTACGATGAGCAGGTATCTTAATAACAGATTTTCTTTCTCGAAGCCTGTTAAGATTATGTTCATCCGAATCCCTAAACTCAAACAAATCATAAAGATAAGAGGGGCTCTTATTATTAAATATTGAATAGAGCAAATTTCCTATAAAAAATTGTCTTCTAGTTGCAACGTTCAATAATCCTGATTTGACTCTATATTGTGTAATATGTTCCGATTTACGAAGATTATAAATAAAACAAATACATGCGTTTAATGCTCTTTCTAACTTACCATTTAACTCATCACTGATGTCATCATAAACAGGACAACAGTAATCGAAAAAAGGAAGTATGAGAGATTTAACTAATAACAAACGTGTAGATGTTGGAAGAGAATCCTGGTTTCGATTTACTTGTTGGAGAACCATAAACGTCTTTCTTGAAATTCCAGAAACAGGCTCTCTCCATGACAGGGTTCTATTCAATGTTATACCGAGATCTTTTACCGATTCCTTGTATACTATTGGAACTCCCCCACCAAAAAGCTTTGTCGATAGAGTCTTTGTCGATAAGATTGGTATGCGTAACCCAAAAAATTCGATTGTGTATATTGCAAAAACTTTTTATATACTAACTTTAGTGGAATGTGCTGCCACTCTGCAGGTTCATCACAATTAAATTAAAATTCATACCTTTGAACGTCTAGGTCCACCTTCAGCCCATGAGATTACTTCCTAAATATTTTTAAAGTACTTTAATTGTATTTTTAAAATATTTAGGGAGTTGAAATACTTTAATTGTGTTTTAAAAATAATTAGAGAGTTATCTCCACCTTCAGCCCATGAGATTAATAAATATTTTTAAAACACTTTAATTGTATTTTAAAATTATTTACGAAGTAATCTCATGGGTTGGATTTTTAAAATACTTTTTATTGTATTTTTAAAATATTTAGGGAGTAATCTCATGGGCTGGAGGTGGACCTAGAGGTTCCGAGGTATGAATTTAAATTCATTTATCTATAATTTATACAGACGACAAAAATTCATCGTTGGGTATTGCTCAAATGACAAAATCCAACGACGACGAAGAAAAATAGATTGTCAGATTAAAAGACAAAAATCTCTTCCAAAAAAAAAAAAGTAAAATATATCCACACACGTAAAATTCTCAGTCACAAATCAGCATGTAACGACCACTCGTTGACATTACTCGAGAGGAACGAAACGAGTTAAGAGACTCCCCCTTTTCGATTGGACACTCGATTAAGTTCGACCCACTTGAAGGAGTTGCTCTTCTTATAAAGAAAATGAATTTCGACGGTGACTCAATCATTGAAATACACACATGTATATATATATACACACACATTCAGTTAAAGATATACAATGTGGTAAGACGATAAAACCCCCTTTTACAAGGACCGCTGAATCTATGAAATTGTATCGTTCGCCATTGAAATTTAATGTTCACATAGTATACCTCATCTCTCGTTTGGTACTCTCCATCTCCATCAAAGAGTCTATGAATTACGAACAAAGCATATTGCTGAAAAATTTTTAGTACAATAATGGTTGCTGGTGCGGTTTTCGATATTAAACGGGTGCTGTGGTTATAATCCATTTTTCGAGGCCTTTAGCTCGTTTGAAAGATGAAGAAGAACAAGGCAGTGGTGAAAAGAAAAAAATTCGATCGATATGCGATACGTATTTCATATTTATTCCAGAAAACGACGCTGGATAATACACGCGAGCTTCTCGATGTATCTAACTTTCCCCTTGAATTATTCATGACTTCAAATCGAGTTCTTGCCTTTTTCCTTCTTTTTTAGAATTATATATAAACTATTTCTTTTTTCATATTTTTCTATATTCATTTTTCATATATTTTTATACTTTATTAGGTTTCAGGGAACTATGATTCTTTCATTTGTTTATTACACTCCACCATTCACTTAAAAACCAGTCATTTCAGAAAAATTTTTTTTAAATTCGTCCGCCATATTGGATCCGCCATATTGAATTTTGAAAAACTGACCTCGAAACCGTAATCAGCGACTTAAAAAGCCCCTAGATACAAAGTTTCATAAGAATTAATAATATTTTCGAAAATTCGTCCGCCATATTGGATCCGCCATTTTGAATTTTGAAAAACTGACCTCGAAACCGTAATCAGCGACTTAAAAAACCCTCAGATATAAAGTTTCATAAGGATCAATAATATTTTTAAAAATTAGTCCGCTATATTGGATCCGCCATTTTGAATTTTGAAAAACTGACCTCGAAATCGTAATCAGCGACTTAAAAACCCCCCAGATACAAAGTTTCATAAGGATCAATAATATTTTTAAAAATTAGTCCGCCATATTGGATCCGCCATTTTGAATTTTAAAAAACTGACCTCGAAATCGTAATTAGCGACTTAAAAATTCCCCAGATACAAAGTTTCATAGGAATTAATTACATTTTTAAAAATTCGTCCGCCATATTGGATCCGCCATTTTGAATTTTGAAAAACTAGCCTCAAATTCGTAATCAGCGATAATTAAAACCCCCAGATACGAAATTTCATAAGAATCAATAATATTTTCAAAAATTCGTCCGCCATATTGGATCCGCCATTTTGAATTTTGAAAATTTGACATGAAATTCAAAATCAACGACCCCAAGATATCAGAACCCCTGGATATTGAATGTGCTAAAAAAATTATTATTATTAAAAGATTAGAATAGTGATAATTGTAATAAACGACATCGTTACAAATGAAACAAAAAAATCTACATAAATAATTCAGCTTCAATGTATGAAGTATACTTAAACATAATTTAACAACTTAAGTAGTATAATTTAGATTTAAATAATAAATATCCCTATAAATACTAACAAGTTAAAAAGTCCTTCAGTAAATATCTAATAATCAATAAGAAAAAAAAATTGTCACACTTTAAATGTTGAGTTTCAGTAAAGAAGAAAAATTATAAGCTTACAAATTTTAGAGTGTAAACGGAACAAGTTGTTTTTTTTGAGTCAACTTTATGATTTTTGGTAAAATTTTTAGCAATAGTAAAACTGGCATCGTATGAAATTTAATATCAAAATTGTGTCATTTGCAAAGTCGTTTCTGTAAAATTTCGAGGTCAATATTGGGTCCTATTGAACGTAACACCGCAATGCGACACGATCACAGTTTGACCTGATGATGCACTACTACAATTCAAGTTGTAAAACTTTCTATTCGATTCATCAAAAAAAAAGAAAGAAAGAAAGAAAAAACGAAAAGAATTGCACGTGAAACTTTTTTTTATTTCAACTTCATTTGAGTCAGTTAATTGTTTAATACTTTCTACCAGAAAAAAGTAGTTAACAAAAATAGATTTTGAATTTATTTTTAAAATGTATTTTAAATTTATTTCAAACATATTTTTTACATTTATTTTAAAAAATATATTTTAAAATATATATTTTAAAAATGTATTTTAAATCTATTTTTAAATTATATTTTAAATATAATTTCTAATTTATGAAATTTAATTAAACTCACATCACCTAGTGAATTTATTTTATAGAATTTATTAATTTTTTATAGATTTAAAATATATTTTAAATATATTTTCTAATTTATGAATTTTAATTAAATTCACATCCCCTAGTGAATTTCTTTTAATCTCCCCAGTCACTAAGAATCGGAAATAAAATAAATTTTTGAAGACCATCCAAAATATAACGCGATTTAAAATTTCAATGAACTTAAATCTGAGATAAATTTGTTTCCAGTACTTTGAATTTTAAAGTGATCTGATTCACAAGTTTTTCAGGCAATCGAATATAATTCTTGTAAACTTGTTACTGTTGCGAGTAATATAAATCATGGATTTTGAAATAAATTAATTTTAAAGAGAAATTAAATTCGTCTACAATTTTGGAGTGGAACCAAGTTAAAAAAGTTTTTTGGAACAAACTCCAAAGAGAATGGTTCGAATTTTCGAAAGTTTTGCAAAAAAAAGCAAGGTATTGTCATTTCAGGGTCGTCTGTTTTGATAAAAAAAAAATGTTATAATAACTATTTATTGCTTAATATTGGGAGAAAAATTACAAGAAGAAATTTTTTTACTGTTTCCAGAAAACTAAATGTTTTTTAATTTTTCTAAATAAATTAAAATGGAATGAAGGTTTAGTTGAAAATTGTTGAGGGTACGTTTTTGTGGACTATTGTTCAAACTACTGGAATTTTGTTTGTTGATGTTAGATTGTTAACCATGAATTTATCAATTTATTTGTTTAAACGTTCCCTACTCTATGAACTTAGGAATCAGATAATACACAATGTCGAGTGCACAGCAAGGAGGACACTATCGAGCGAATCAATCTATTAGCACGGCCAAGGTTTGAATGTTATAGGCCTTTGGTGAGGCGTTTTACTTATAATATCAGAGCACAATAAATTCCCAAGGATGTCAGCGATCATTCAACTATTTTATGGAGGAAATGTTTGGATTCCTTGCATTCAGTGCGTCACTTCGAAAGCAAATTATTCTGATGCTGAAAATTTACTACTTCTTGAATCAAGAAAGTTATTATTAAAACAAATACTTTCTCTAAAGTAGATTCTTTCTCTAGCAGATCATGTGGACTGTCCAGGTAAAGGATTATCCAAACTTTAAAGTAATATTCGATTGTGAAAGTACAAAAGAACTTTTTTGTATATTGTCTTGATTTTTGAATCAAGAAAGTTATTATTAAAATAAATACTTTCTCTAAAGTAGATTCTTTCTCTAGCAGATCATGTGGACTGTCCAGGTAAAGGATTATCCAAACTTTAAAGTAATATTCGATTGTGGAAAGTACAAAACAACTTTTTTGTATATTGTCTTGATTTTTGAATCAAGAAAGTTATTATTAAAACAAATACTTTCTCTAAAGTAGATTCTTTCTCTAGCAGATCATGTGGACTGTCCAGGTAAAGGATTATCCAAACGTTAAAGTAATATTCGATTGTGGAAAGTACAAAACAACATTTTTGTATATTGTAACTTGAGAGGAGTTAACCTCTCGAAGGTTCCTCACTAACTAAAATGGATTTCGTTTCTAATAATCTGTTTGTAAATGTCATTGTTAGTAAATGTGCTTGTAACCACTCCGGAGGATTCTAATTCACTCACTGAGTAAATTAGAAAACATTTTTAATAACCTCCAAGTACTTGTCGAGAATATTTGTAAGAATCTGTTTTTTTTGTTTTTGTTTCAAGATTTATAAGAATATTTATCCAAACATTAAAACAAAATTCGATTGTACAAAATTAAAAAATACTTTTTATACACCAACTTGAGTGGAATATGTTGCCATTTGAAAGGTTCATCACCAATTAAATTAAGATTCATACCTTGGAAACTCTATGTCCACCTGAAGCCCATAAGCTCCTGAAAGTTTCCCATCCAAGTTGAATTTAAAATAAAAATACATAAACTGACATGAACATTATGGAATCGTTCAAACGAGTTATAATTTGAAAAAAAATTGTTACGAATATTTTTCTATTCTGCAAATTTAAATTGTGTACTATACATAAGCGTTAAAAACTCAGTAAATTATTACTCTTTTATGGATAAGAATCGATAGTAAAGTTTTGAACATTATTCCAGTCATGCAATCACTATTCTCAGGTATAATTTTGCAAGCCCCTCAATTCATCTCATGATCGATAATACCATCGCAGAAGTTATATTCGAGTATTAATGTTCTGTAAGTTTCTGTCCCTGAAAAACAACTGAATACTTTTCTAAATGTACAAGTTTGAAAGAAAAATAATAACAACGAAAGAAAATATTTTTAATTTAAATTTCCATTAATTCAGAAAAAGGAAAAAAAAACTGTTCCTACACTAGAAGTCCTAAAATTTATTCCAATACCCCCTCCGGAAAATACTGATAAAAAGAAATAGTATGGAAAAGGTCTTGAGGTTAAAAGAATTGCCGATAGTTGATCGTAACATTCAGTGAATGGTTGGCTTTCTCACACAGGTGTGTATATATGTCGAATCGAAAAAGAAGGGGAAGGTATCTCCGATAGAAATGTAATTTTCGTTTCTAGTAATCGCGTCGTAAAACTTTCGACAGGCGTTACCCGCAATCGGTACACCGTAAAGTTCACAGACTTGGCAAAGTCTCACTAGTACGTCTTTTGAAGGTACTCCGGTATAATGCCAAACGTACTCTTGATTTATCGTACAATTGAGGATTCGTTGAACAAAAGTTTATCGTCTTGTATTTAAAACAAGATTTTATTTTCTACCTTTATTTTTTATTCTTACCTTTGGATGTATCGATAATATCAGCTCAACTTTCCATAAATTATTATTTATGGAAAGTTGAGCTGATATTATCGAGAGCTTTAGAGAAGAAATGGAGCAACTATGGAATATTCTGCGGAGGACCAATCATTTTGATGACTTGCGATATTATTGAAGTAATGAGTCATGTTCGATTCTTCGCGCAACAAAAGAGTACATTGAATTGTAATCTGTTTCAATGATGATGATGATAATTCTTTGGGAAGAATTAAAAATGTTTCGTCGTGACTGACGCTTCTCGCAGCAAGAGAAATAGGGTATTTTCAGTAAGGAGTGAAGTTTTCATGCATTAAAGTTTCATGGAATGCTTTTGTTAAATCGAATCGTTGATGAAGGGGGGAATTAGCAAAAAAAGCAGAAAAACGAATTTTTAGATAATTACTTTTTGATCTTTAAATACATTTTTGATCATCTAAGCATTAAAGTTCTAAGCATTAAAATTCAATTGTGTTGATTTCAAAACTCTTTTTTAAATACATTGTAGCTTGAGGGAAACCCTAGGAGGGTTTCTTCCTAACTAAATTAAAAATCATCCCTATCCTTTTGGTCCATGTCGATAACATTGGTAACAAATACTGAAACACTTTTCGATTGTCTAAATTACAAAAACCTGTTTTGTCCTGAAAAATGTTCCCACTTAGTAATAAGAAATCACATTTTTCGCCAACACATACTATATCATCCAACAATCTAGAATAATATTTAATAAAATTTAATAAAATACACGATAAAATTTTAATTAGGTATTTTTAACATTTTTTTTAAAAATCTGTTAAAAATTTCAATTATTTTTATAAATAATAAAATTCTTTTCCAAAATACAAGTATTAAAAAAAAATTTAATAAAATGCCTGTCATAAATTCAATTATCTTTGAAAATAATAAAATTCTTCTCAAAAAATTTATTTCTTTTCAAAAATAATGAAATTTTTTTGCAAAAATTCAATTACATTCAACATTTTTTTTAAATTTCTTGTCAAAATTTTATAAATAATAAAATTCATCACGAAAATTCAATTATTTTCTTAATTAATAAAATTCTCCCCAGACTTTCAATTATTTTCAATTTTTTTTTAATTTCTCGTCAAAATTATTATTATCTTTATAAATAATAAAATTCATCATGGAAATTTAATTATTTTCAAAAGTTTTGATAAAATTCTTTCCAAAATTCAATTATTTAAAAAAAATTTAATAAAATGCCTTTCATAAATTCAATTATCTTTAAAAATAATAAAATTCTTCTCAAAAAATTCATTTATTTTAAAAAATAATGAAATTTTTTTGCAAAAATTCAATTACATTCAACATTTTTTTTTAAATTTCTCGTCAAAATTTTATAAATAATAAAATTCATCATGAAAATTCAATTATTTTCAAAATTAATAAAATTCTCCCCTGAATTTCAATTATTTTCAAAATTTTTTTTTAAATTTACAAAAATTTAATTATCTTTATAAATATCAAAATACTTCTTCAAAATTCAATTACTTTTAAACATTTAAAAAAAAATCTGTTCAAAAATTCAATTATCTTTATAAATAATAAAATTCTTCTGTGTAATTCAATTATTTTCAAAGAATTTTTATAAAATTCTTGTCAGAAATTCAATTATTTATTTATTTATTTCTGTACATTTGTAATTATCTTTATAAATAATAAAATTAAACCTCAAAATTCATTTATTTTCAAAAGTAATAAAATTCTTCGCAGAAATTTAATTATTTAAAAAAATTTTTCTTAATTTGTCGTCAAAATTATTTCTATCTTTATAAATAATAAAATTCATCAAGAAAATTTAATTATTTTCAAAAGTTTTGATAAAATTCTTTCCAAAATTTAATTATTTAAAAAAAATTTAATAAAATGCCTGTCATAAATTCAATTATCTTTAAAAATAATAAAATTCTTTTCAAAAAATTCATTTATTTTCAAAAATAATGAAATTTTTTGATAAAATTCAATTACATTCAAATTTTTTTTTTAATTTTTCGTCAAAATTTTATAAATAATACAATTCATCATAAAAATTCAATTATTTTCAAAATTAATAAAATTCTCCCCTGAATTTCAATTATTTTCAAATTTTTTTTTAAATTCTCAAAAATTTAATTATCTTTATAAATATCAAAATTTTTTTTCAAGATTCAATTACTTTTAAACATTTAAATAAAATCTGTTCAAAAATTTAATTATCTTTATACATATTAAAATTCAATTACTTTTAAACATTTTTTTAAAAAAATCTGTTCAAAAATTTAATTATCTTTATACATATCAAAATTCAATTACTTTTAAACATTTTTTTAAAAAAATCTGTTTAAAAATTCAGTTATCTTTTTAAATAATAAAATTCTTCTCTGTAATTCAATTATTTTCAAAGAATTTTAATAAAATTTTTGTCAGAATTTCAATTATTTATTTATTTTTGTACATTTGTAATTATCTTTATAAACAGTAAAATTATTCCTCAAAATTTCTTTTATTTTCAAAAGTAATGAAATTCATCGCAGAAATTCAATTATTTTCAAATTTTTTTTTTAATTTCTCCTCAAAATTATCATTATCTATATAAATAATAAAATTCATCATCGAAATTTAATTATTTTCATAATTTTGATAAAATTCTTTGCAACATTCAATTATTTAAAAAAATAAGAAAATTTATATCAGAAATTCAATTATTTTCAAATTTCTTTTAATTTTCCCCACAATTTCAATTATTTTTAAAAATATCAAAATTCTTCTTCAAAATTCAATTACTTTTAAATATTTAAAAAAAAAATCTGTTCAAAATTTCAATTATCCTTATAAGTAATAAAATTCTTCTCTGAAATTCAATTATTTCCAAAGAATTTTAATGAAATTATTATCCAAATTTTAATTATCTTTATAAATAAAAAAATTCATCCTAGAAAATCAATTATTTTCAAATTCATTTTTTTATAAAATTTTACAATATAAAATAGTGATTTTCTCACTCGGTCATCTTTAATTATTATAAAACATGAAGACATCGATTGCTCCAAGTCGAATACTCGGAGTGATCGATTTCTTTATGTTTCATAACAATTTTTTATAAGTAGTTTAATTTCAAAAAGGTTTGATTTTGAATCTTTTGCAGAATTTTAATTCTTACGGATGAATAATAATGAAATATTTATTTAAAAAAGAAGTTATTGATGTTTTTTGGAAAAATTTGAATGAAATCTGTAAATAAATTTAACAAAACATTTTTTTTGACTAAAACTTTTTCCTTTAACTTTAATTTTCTGAAAATTTTAAAAATTTCACTCGCATTTTGCTAAAAAAATCTCAAAAAAGTCGATTAGTCGCATCTTTTCACAAAAAAGTCGAAAAAAGTCGCCTTTCTTTCACGGTAAATCGTTAGGTATTAAAATAACACCAAAATGGATTAAAATAACACTAAATTGGATTATTTTAATCCTTTTTGGTGTTATTTTAATACCTAACGATTTACCGTGTTAGAAAAGTCGAAAAAAGTCGAAATTGTCGCACAATCCGAGCCCTGTTAAAGAGTGTAAATTTATTATTGACATCTAAGACTCTACATTGATGAACAAAAGAATTTCATCCAAAACTTTCCTCAACGTGCCAAAATGAAGTAAATGGCTACTTAAAACGTCAACAATGTCTGTCGCAGGAGCAAAAATAAGTACATTTTAATACAAATCCTTACGTCTTCATAGCATCGCGATTTGTGACAATATTCCGCGGTTTTTCCAAGTCAAAAACCTTTACACAAGACTTACAATTTCCAACAAGAGAATTTGATATTATTGTGATTTAGGGCCGGCCATATTCCCTGTCCACGCACAAGCCAAGTTTCTTTCTCATAGTGATACAGTCTATACGAACCACTTAATCTTCCCTTTTTCTACTCTCACAGATCAGTTTATTTTATTAAACCTTTCCAAATGTTCCATTATCCATTCCGCTTTTTTTCCTCCCCCTTCAACATTATCCAAATTGTACAATTTTTTTTTTCTTTGCGAAAACAATATTGTACTCAACAATATTGTACTTTTTAAGTTTGAAAATAACAACAAGAGCTGAATGAAAATCATGTTGACATTGTTTGATCCGAATAAATGTGGCTTGTTTTTTTTGTGAAAGATTAAAAGTCAGTTGGATCACAGTTGCGGTATGTGGGAGGGGAAAATGTTTATCTTGTCAAGGGATGTACAAATGTTTGATTATATCTCTTTACAAGGAAACCAAATCCATATTGATTGAATTTTCTTTCGGCACACTTGGGTCTATAAAGACATTGTGAACCTACAAAAGTGTTCGCGATTTCAAAATAGATTCTTCGGTGAGGGGGAAATATGTAATAAATCGCAGGAAATGTATCCGACAAATATATCCCATACCCTTATTTCCAGAATGCTTTTCCCTAAACGTTTGATCAAGTACCGTCACCATACAATTGTTGTCCTTTTTCATATTCTCTAAATAGAAAAAAAGAAAATAGAATAGAAAAATAAAATAGAAAAGATCAATTTTCTAAAAAATCCTTTTTCTAAAAATTCGTTTTCACTTGGAGTTTTATTTGCAACTTTATTTCTTAATTTTAAAAGTGATGGTAAATTTTTTTTTTTTTTTTTGCAATCGATGCAACGCGATTGTGAAAGAATCGTAAATTTTGCACGGCATATCAACAGTCTTTGCTGAGGCTTCTTGCCAAGCCGTCAATTTGATCTTCGTGCAGAAACGACAAAGTCCTGTCGAGATTAAGATTCTGAGCTGGCCAGACATGGCGGAAGGAGAAACCAGCAACCATTATTCAAATCGATATTAAACATTAATTGAGAACTTTAGTTTATAACAAATATAGACAGGGTTGCCACGCTTTTGCTCCATTCAAATTCCCTGACTTTTCCAAGTTTTCCAGGTTAAAAAACGGAATTTTTCCAGGTTTTTAAGACAATATTTTTATTTTATTAAATTAAATAACTCCTTGATTTTCAGTCAAAACTTTTACATTTTTTATTTAACTATTCGTTTCTAAAATGTTCAACTAAAATTCATCTTCATATCAATGTTTTTTTAATAATTTTTGAAAAAGTTTTTTTCTCAGAATTATCAAATTAATTTGTTTACAATTCAATTTTATGTGAAATTTCGATTATTAGAAAATTCTTCAGTTAGATATTATATGTATTAGAAAATAAAAATAAATATAATAATAAAATAAAATAAAAAAATAAATAAAAAAGAAAAAAAAGAAAAATCTTGAATTCCATTAAAGAATTTTATAAAAATTCCTAAAAATAATTGAATTTTGCAAAGCATTTTATTAACATTTCTGAAAATTGAATTCTACAAAGAATTTTATAAAAACTCCGGAAAATAATTGAATTTTGCAAAAAATTTTATTACAATTTCTGAAAGTAATTGAATTTTAAAAAAATTTTAAATAACTCAATTGTTTTGGTAAATTTCATTAAAGTAGTTGATAATAGAAATTATTGAAAACAGGAAAGTTTTTTAAAGTAGATGAAATTTTGTCAAGAATTTTATTAAAATTTTTGAAATAAATTGATTTTTTACAAATACATTTGTAATTTTGCAAAGAATCCTATTAAAAATCTTGAAACTAATTGAATTCCATTCAAGAATTCCTAAAAATAATTGAATTTTTTAAAGTATTTTATTAAAATTCTTGAAAAAAATTGAATTTTTTAAAATCTGTTTAAAAATCCTAAAAATAATTGAATTTAATTAAAATTCCTAAAAATAATTGAATTTTGTAAAGCATTTTATTAAAATTCTTGAAAAAAATTGAATTTTTCAAAATCTTATTAAAAATCCTAAAAATAATTGAATTTCATTAAAATTCCTAAAAATAATTGAATTTTGTAAAGCATTTTATTAAAATTACTCGAGAAAATTGAATTTTGCAAAAAATCTTATTAAAAATCTTGAAAATAATTAAATTCATTGAAGAATTTTATTAAAATACCTAAAAATAATTGAATTTTTAAAAGTATTTTATTAAAATTCTTAAAAATTATTGAATTTTGCAAAGCATTTTATTAACATTTCTGAAAATTGAATTCTACAAAGAATTTTATGAAAAACTCCCGAGAATAATTGAATTTTGCAAAAAATTGTATTACAATTCCTGAAAGTATTTTGAATTTTAAAAAAATTAAAAAAAAATTAAATTCTTTGGTAATTTTTATTAAAGTAGTTGATAAAAGAAGTTTTTGAATAGAGGAAAGTTTTTTAAGGTAGATGAAATTTTATCAAGAATTTTATTAAAATTTTTGAAATAAATTGATTTTTTACAAATACATTTGTAATTTTGCAAAGAATCCTATTAAAAATCTTGAAAATAGTTGAATTCTATTCAAGAATTTTATTAAAATTTTTGAAAAGAAATTAAATTTTTCAAAATCTTATTAAAAATCCTAAAAATAATTAAATTTTATTAAAATTCCTAAAAATAATTGAATTTCGTAAAGCATTTTATTAAAATTACTGGAGAAAATTGAATTTTGCAAAAAATCTTATTAAAAATCTTGAAAATAATTAAATTTCATTGAAGAATTTTATTAATATACCTAAAAATAATTGAATTTTTAAAAGTATTTTATTAAAATTCTTGAAAATTATTGAATTTTGCAAAGCATTTCATTAAAATTTCTGAAAATTGAATTCTACAAAGAATTTTATAAAAACTCCTGAGAATAATTGAATTTTGCAAAAAATTGTATTACAATTCCTGAAAGTATTTTGAATTTTAAAAAAATTAAAAAAAAAAATAAATCCTTTAGAAATTTTCATTAAAGTAGTTGATAATAGTAATTATTGAATAGAGAAAAATTTTTTTAAGGTAGATGAAATTTTGTCAAGAATTTTATTTAAATTTTTTAAATAAATTTATTTTTTTACAAATGCATTTGTAATTGCTTCAAAATTTAATATTTTTTTAGGGTTTTTGTCTAAAATTCTTCTGTAAATCTATCATTTTGGATAATCAATTAAATATGTATTAAAGAATTTAACTAATTTTAGAAGAACTTGAATTATTAAAATTTTTCAAAAATCTACGTCCCTGAAGATTAGTGATGCATTACGAGCGAATATCGTCTCGTGAGAACGAGAATCTCGCGAAAAATACATTGAAAACAATTGAATGTTATAGTTTCATCTCTTTCTTTTTATGAAAGGACAGAGTCTCGTTATGCATCACTACTGAAGATTTCTAATGAAATTCAGTTAAAATCGAAATTTTCTAAAATTGTAAATTGAAACCTTTTGAAATCGATCAACTTATAAAATTTATAAACGCAGTTCTTCTAAATTCGAATAATTATGTTTGAAATATTTCAACGCCCAAATTTAGATTTTTAAGAATAAGATATAGAATAACTTTAGAAAAGAACAATTTTCCAGGATTTAGATCAAAATTCCCTGACTTTTCCAGGTTTTTTCAAGATTTATAAAATTCCCTGACATTTCCAGGTTTTTCAGGTTTCCAAGTTGCGTGGCAACCCTGATAGAGAATATTTCCCACTAAAAGTACTACAAAAAAAATTGTAAATTTAAAAATTAATTATCTTAAGATTGATGAAGTGTTCTGGTTGTACTAAAAAAATAAATTGATTATCAATTTTGCGGAAAGTTGCCATTTAAAGTGAATGGTTATTAAGGATATGTTGTAGAAGGGTCGCAGTAGTTCAGACAAATGCGGAGATTTTTCCCTTGAGGCGGCGTCATGGAACCTTGACCTGTCACATCCCTTCCCCTTATTTTTGCCTATTCGTCTCCATCCCCTTTACGATTTACTGAATTTTCTTCCTAACAGTTATCTAACCTAATGGTCGTTTCTAGTCTTATTCAAATAAGCCTGGCACGCTCACCAACACAAAACTGCCTCTTATTTTTATCTTCACACCAGTATCGCGTGTACTATATATCTTTCATTTCAAGTTCACACTGCTCTTGATTTCGGAATAACTTCAATATTTTATGACCAATATATCACAGATTTATTTCAACCTCAATCTTATCAAGTAGAATTCTATTTGTTAGAAAATCCCAAATGAAAAAAGTAAGTGGGACAAATATTAAGTTGCTCCAAAAAAAAAAGAAATTCCTTTCGCAAATAACGTTTATTCCGCAACTGACATCAAATTCGATTGTATAAATTACAAAATACTTTTTTGTGTCTATGCCTATTGGCATAACAAAAGGTTTCTCCTAAAGGTTCCTTACTATACACGGAGAGAAATTTCGTTTTAATATTTCGTATTATTATATTAGTATTTAGTAAAACCGATTGCAATTTGGGGAAATCGTGCACTTTTATTATAATTATTATTACCATT
Source organism: Leptopilina drosophilae (assembly GCA_032873175.1). Taxonomy (NCBI): domain Eukaryota; kingdom Metazoa; phylum Arthropoda; class Insecta; order Hymenoptera; family Figitidae; genus Leptopilina; species Leptopilina drosophilae. The sequence goes on from CM065482.1 coordinate 44,435,365, forward strand.
TTTAAGAAAATTTATAATCAAATAATAAAAAAAAAATAAAAAATATTAAATAATAATAAATAAATAATTAAAAATAAATAAAAAAAAATTGTAAATAATTCAAATTATTACTTTGTATTATTCTGAAGTAACAGAAATTAGAATAGTCAGTAAGAAATTTTAATATTCTAAGTAAGAAAGTCTACAATAGTAAAAAGTATTACTAGAGAATTATACTAAATACTATCGAAGTATTGCATAAATTGTAAATTCAGTAACGAATAGTGTTATCGACTATATTAAAAATTATGACCAGCCTAGTAGCAGGCTTTCGGCTGTCGAAGAGTGGTTACGAAACTGACCGAGATTAGCCGAACATTTTAGTCGAGCAGTTCCGAAATTATCCGAGCCAAACTTCATGGCATTTCGGACATTTTAGTTTAATTTGTCTTTAAATATAAATAAGTAAAAATTAACGATTAAATTAGTGGAAAAGTCTATTTATTAGTAAAATCAGCTAATTCAGAAGCAAAAAGTCAGTTGCCAATTCAAATTAGTAAATATTTTTACTAATTAATTTAGAGAGTTTTCAATTATTATTTAAAATTTTAACTAAAATATTCATATTTAAATTAATTTTTATCAGAAAATTCTACGAAAATTCAAGTATTTAAAAAAATAAGAAAATTTATATCTGAAATTCTATTATTTTCAAATTTTTTATAATTCTCCCCACAAATTCAACTATTTTTAAAAATATCAATATATTAATTTTTATTAGAAAATTCTACGAAAATTCAATTATTTAAATACAAAAATAAATAATTTATTGAATAGTTGAATGTTTCTTAAAGATGTTGAACTTTTAAAGAATTATTTTGACTAATTTTAATAAAATTTTTAAGAATAATTTCATTTTTAGAGAAATTTTGATGAAAATTATATAAAAAATAATTGAATCTTTGTAAAAAAAAAAAAAAAAAAAAAATTCATCATGGAAATTCAATTATTTTCAAAATTAATAAAATTCTCCCCAGAATTTCAATTATTTTCAAATTTTTTTTTAAATTCTCAAAAATTTAATTATCTTTATAAATATCAAAATTCTTCTTCGAAATTCAATTACTTTTAAACATTTAAAAAAAAAACTGTTCAAAAATTAAATTATCTTTATAGATATCAAAATTCATCTTCAAAATTCAATTACATTTAAACATTTAAAAAAAATCTGTTAAAAAATTCAATTATCTTTATAAATAATAAAATTCTTCTCTGTAATTCAATTATTTTCAAAAAATTTTAATAAAATTCTTATCAGAATTTCAATTATTTATTTATTTATTTCTGCACATTTGTATTTATATCTTTATAAATATTAAAATTAATCCTCAAAATTCATTTATTTTCAAAAGTAATAAAATTCTTTGCAAAATTCAATTATCTTAAAAAAAATTTCATAAAATCCCTGTCATAAGTTCAATTACCTTTAAAAATAATAAAATTCTTCTCTAAAATTCATTTCTTTTCCAAAATAATGAAATTTTTTGCAAAAATTCAATTACATTCAAAAATTTTTTTTTAATTTCTCGTCAAAATTTTCTAAATAATAAAATTCATCATGGAAATTCAATTATTTTCAAAATTAATAAAATTCTCCCCAGAATTTCAATTATTTTCAATTTTTTTTTAAATTCTCAAAAATTTAATTATTTTTATAAATATCAAAATTCTTCTTCATTATTCAATTACTTTTAAACATTTTTAAAAAAATCTGTTCAAGAATTTAATTATCTCTATAAATATCAAAATTCTTCTTCAAAATTCAATTACTTTTAAACTATTTTTAAAAAAATCTGTCCAAGAATTTAATTATCTTTATAAATATCAAAATTCTTCTTCAAAATTCAATTACTTTTAAAAATTTTTTTTAAAAATCTGTTCAAGAATTTAATTATCTCTATAAATATCAAAATTCTTCTTCAAAATTCAATTATCTCTATACATATCAAAATTCTTCTTCAAAATTCAATTACTTTTAAACATTTAAAAAAAAATCTGTTCAAAAATTCAATTATCTTTATATAATAAAATTCTTCTCTTTAATTTACATTATTTTCTCTACATACATTTATTTTCAAAGAATTTTAATAAAATTCTTCGCAGAAATTTAATTATTTTCAAAAAAATTTTTTTAATTTCTCGTCAAAATTATCATTATCTATATAAATAATAAAATTCATCATGGAAATTTAATTACTTTCAAAAGTTTTGATCAAATTTGTTGCAAAATTCAATTATTTAAAAAAATAAGAAAATTTATATCTGAAATTCCATTATTTTCAAATTTTTTATAATTCTCCCCACAATTTCAACTATTTTTAAAAATATCAATATATTAATTTTTATTAGAAAATTCTACGAAAATTCAATTATTTGAAATTTGGGAAATTTTATTAAAGTACTGGATATTAAAAATTCTTTATTTCAGAACAGTTTTTGAAAATAATTCAATTTTGGAGAAAAATGTTATTATTTATAATAATAAATGAAATTTTGATGAAAATTTTTTTAATTTTTTGACTGTATAACTGAAATTCTGCGAAGGAATCTATTACTTTGAAAAATAATATTAAATTCTTAAGACGAATTTTAATAATATATTTCTTTTTAAATAATTGGATTTTTTTTGTGAAATTTTATTGAAATAGTAGATATTGAAAATAATTGAATTTTGATAAATTATTGAAATTAATTAAATGTCTACGAAGAATTTTTTTAAAATTGTGTCAAAAATAATTGAAATTCTGTGTTGAGTTTTATTATTTATAAAAATGGTTTTACTTAATTTAATTTTTGCAATCATTTGTAACTTCTTCAAAATTCAATTTCTTTTAGAGTTTTTAACTAAACTAGTTCATTAGAAATTATTAAAAAATGATTTAAGAAATGCTGCATTTTATATAAAATGCATAAAAATTCTTATGCCGATAAATTAATAGATGAGTTTTTTCAAATAACTTTAAATTGGATATAACTTTAATAGAAATCAGTTTTCAGAAAGAAACAATTTTAAAAACAGTATTATGAGGAACATTTCTCAATAAAATTTTGACCCAGCATAGAAAATTATTTTTTTATAACTTAAAATAAATTAAGAACTTTGTTTAACAGAATATTGAGAAAATATTACTTTCTCGCAAGTTGAGAAAATTTCTCGAGTTTAGTATATAAGGAAGTTGAGAACTGTATTTGTGTGTATGATAATCTTTAGTATTGGCTATATTAAAGGTATTCTTTCGATACTTTCCCGGACTATGATTTTAATATAGTCAGTTTTAAAAATTATAACTCTTTTACTAATTTTTCTAAAATACATTAAGAGCTGCCTACTAATATGGACAAAATTAATTTTTAATATAAAACACGATTTCCCTAAATTGAAAAAAATTATATTAAATTCTATTACCAATTTTAACAAATGTGACGCGATCTGAAGAAAGGGACCTTAGAAGCAAATCACTTTAAGGTTATGTTTGCGCCATTTTTTTCTCGATTAAAAGTTTTTTATCACTTATTGAAACTTAAAATTAGTGTTTATAAAATATTTTAATTATAAAGAAAACTTTAAAATCAATTATTTACATTGGCAGTAAATCCTTTTTTTGTATTTTCATTTAAATAATTGCAAACATAACCTATACTTTTTTGCTTCTAAGGTCCCTTTCTTCAGATCGCGTCATATATATTAATACAAAATCTCTCTCCGTGTAACGTTTATTCCAACTGATATCAAATTCGATTGTATAAATTACAAAATACTTTTTTGTGTCTATGCCTATTGGCATAACCAGGGAGCGCTGCTAAAACGAAACTAAATAGAAAATTACTTTCGTTTTAGTGTTTGAGTCGACACGAAACTAAATTAACAAGCTGAGTTTAGTTTCGTGTCGTCCCGAAACTAAATTAACAAATTAGATTTAGTTTCGTGTCAACTCAAAACAAAATATTAAAAAATATAATAATTTAGTGTCAATCACAAAAAAATTGTTTCTTCTGACTCACATAACTAGAGCAACGTAAATAATTAATGTAAGTTACGTAACCAGAGTAAATTACGTAACTATAGTAACTAACGTAAATGGTCAAACTTACGACAGAATTCTTTTAAGAATTCCAACCAAAATTCTCATTTCTGATGGAATTCCGTTCCCATCAGAGTTTCCAGAATCCAGATCGGAATTATGACAGAATTCTTATAGGAATTCCAATTAAAGTTCCAATCGAATTCTTTTAGGAATTCCAATCAAAATTCCGATCGAATTCTTTTAGGAATTTCAATCAAAATTCCAATCGTAATTCATTTTAAAATTTAGATCCCATTGGGATATTCAGAATCCAGATCAGAATTCTTATAGGAATTCCAATTAAAATTAAGATCGGAATTCTTTTAGGAAATCCAATCTATTTTTGTAGGTATTCCGATTCCATTGGAATTTTCAGAATCTAGATCGGAATTCTGACAGAATTCTTATAGGAATTCAAATCGAAATTCCTATTTCTGAAGGAATTCAGATACCATTACAATTTTCAGAATCCAGATCGGAATTCTGACAGAATTCTTATAGGAATTCCAATCAAAATTCAGATCGGAATTCTTTTAGGAATTCCAATGAAAATTCCGATTACGGATGGAATTCCGATTCCATCGGAATTTTCAGAATCCAGATCGGTATTCTGACAGAATTCTTATAGGAATTCAAATCGAAATTCCTATTTCTGAAGGAATTCAGATTCCATTAGAATTCTGACAGAATTCTTATAGGAATTCTAATAAAAATTCAAATCGGAATTCCGACAGAATTCTTTTAGGAATTCCTATAAAAATTTCGATTTCTGACGAATTCTGATCCCATCGCAATTTTCAGAATTCAGACCGGAATTCTGACTGAATTCTTACAGGAATTCTAATCAAAATTTCGATATGAAATTCCGACAGAATCCTTTTTGGTATTCCAATCAAAATTCCAACAGAATTCTTTTAGGAATTCCAATCGAAATTCCAATTTTTGACGGAACTACGATCCCATCGGAATTTCTGAGTGTAGGTAAAATTCCCTGTAGAAGACCGTCGAATTTGCACCGAATTTAGTCAGATTGTTGTTGTGTATAAAAATTTATGAAATTTTAGTTGATACGAAATATTTCATATATTATTTTAGTTTCGTATTGACACGAAACTAAATTAAGGATTTGAATTTAGTTTCGTGTTGACACGAAACTAAATTCAGATTGTTAATTTAGTTTCGTGTCGATTCAGAAACTGAAACGAAACTAAACTTTGGAGACGGTCCCTGGGCATAAGAAAAGGTTTCTCCTATAAAGGTTCGTTACTAACAGATTTAAACCTTGACGCAGTAAACTGTAATTCGGGATTTGGATTCGTGTTGGCATTAGCAAAGAGTTACAGGAGAAAAGTTCAAAAGGTACAAATTACTGTTATTAACAAAACAACAATATTACGAACGAACATATGTATATAAATGAATAAATATTTAAATTGTGTATAGGTTTTTCCATTTCATTTCTATACGATACTGCACAATCGATATTAATGTAATAGGGCTATTAAGTGAACGTAAACTGTTCGATAGGTTCGTGCAACATCATCAATACATCCGATGTGAATCTAATTATGGCACGGCATGTCACTGACGTGTTCCAGACATAGTCGCGTACGTGCGAATCCCTCCTATAGAACTCTGAGGCGATTGACCGTATTACGGTCAGTCAAATAAGAGGGTCAGATATAGCCGAGGTAACCCTGATCTAGATCTATTACCACGTGGTGGTTGGCGCACTACAGTTTGTTGCAAAGCACGTGTGTGTCGAATGCAGTTCCGTCATCTACATCCGGTGTTAATCCGTTTGGAGAGGTGTCAAAAAAAAAGAAAAAAAATACAGTGCTCAAATTCACACGTGATGAGGATCCGCGAGAAGGAATTAATTTAGGATGAGAGACTTGGAGGAGAAGAAGAAGAAGAGAGGTTTGTGCAGTATCATCAGACGTATCAAGCAGAAACGTGCAGGGAACTCCCCGGGGGGTACTCCCTATAATAGAGAGTACACGGGAGGCGAGACTCGAGAGCTTAAGTGGTTACAACCACTTCAGACAGACAGACGAGACAGCCGCAGGTGCAACGCACTTTCAGCGCGCGCACACACAGCTTTCAAATTCCCTTCGCTTCAGGCAAACAACATCACCATCCCAACGCACCCTTCAGAAGAGGGTGCGAAACTCACAGATTTTCTCATAATCTCTAGGGTTTGCAATTTTAACACTGCTGAGGTCTCTTTTGCTTAAATCTTCTCGACGAAAAATTGCTTTCAACCCTCTGGAAATTTTTGAAAGGAATATTTTTTAATTGCAGTGAAACAACTTCCAATGACTGGTGTTCCGGATTCATTATATTGCTGAAAATTTTAATTTCTAAAGGTGCAACTTGGACGGAGACCTTCTTCAAGGTAAGATGCTTCAAATAATGAACGTTGAAAAGTATTTTGTAATTTACCCAATCGAATTTTGTTTCCTTGCGAGTGGAAAATTGAAAGTCTACGAAATGTAGAAATAGTAAGGTGCTTCAAATAATAAACATTTAAAAGGGTTTTATAATTTATACAATCGAATTTTGTTTGCTTGACTGGAAAATTGAAACTCTACTCTACGATTAATTAATTCTGAGAAATGGTAAGATGCTTTAAATAATAAACATTTAAAAGTATTTTGTAATTTACCCAATCGAATTTTGTTTCCTTCACTGGAAAATTAGAACTCAATAAAATGTAGAAATGGTAAGATGCTTCAAATAATAAACTACAGCGCACTCTTCTACTAAAAGCTACGATTTGCTACTTTTTTAAAACAAGGCTACTCTTTGGCAACTTTTTTGAGCCTAATGCTACTAAAAGCTACTTTTCTGAACCAATAGTCAAATTTAGATTTTTAGTTTTCACATTTCCATTTAAAAACAGTGTTAAAAACTAAAATCGTTAATGAAAAACGACCGCCATTAAGATGATAGGAAATAATTTTACCGACATTTACTTTATCAATAGTGACTGATCATAAATTGTGTTTAATCTTTAAATTACCCGTTTTTTCCGCCTTTGTTCCAATTTTTACGGCTTTTATTTTTTCATCAAATTTAAATTTACTTCATTTCGAACATAAATCTACAATTTGAAAAATAATTGAATTAAACAAGAAATTTTTTCAATTTTCCAAAAAACATTTTGTCTGTTCATAATTATAAGAGAAAATTTGATTAATTCAATTTCATTAAAATTTATTGACACTAATTGAATTTCTGCGAAGAATTTTACTATTTATAAAAGTAATTGAATCCTTCCAATAAATGTTATTACATATTTATAAAAATAATTTAATGTTGCGAAGAATTTTATTAAAATTTTTGAAAATAATTTAATTGTAGAGAACAATTTTATTATTTATAGAGATAATTGAAATTTCGGAGAATTTCAAAAAAATTTTAAACATAATTGAATTTTTGCGGAGAATTTTATTACTTTTGAAAACAATTAAATTGTTTTTTCAACTTTATAGAAATTTATGAAAATAATTGAAAATAATTGAATTCTTGTGAAGAATATTTTTCAAAAATAATATTCAAAAGAATTTAGTAAATCGGACAATTTTTGCTATTTATAAAAATAATTAAAGTAATTGAATTCTTTAGACAAAATTTAATCAAATTTTTAAAAAAACTTGCATTTTTGGACGAATTTGATTAAAATTGTATTAAACATAATTCTGTTTCTGTAATGAGTTTTATTATTTATGAAAGTAATTTAATTATTGCGAGGATTTTATAAAAAAAGGTTCAAATAATTGATTTTTTAGAAAAAAATGTTAAATAAACTATTTTTAATTATTCAATTCCTATGAAATTTTCATTCTTTTAGGAAATAATTGAATATTAGTGTAGAATTTTATCAAAATTATTTTTAAATAATTATTGCTACTAATTGAATTTCTATAAAAAATTTTACTATTTATAAAAGTAATTGAATCCTTCCAATGAATGTTATTACATAATATTTATGAAAATAATTAAATGTTTGCGAAGAATTTTATTAAAATTTTTGAAAATAATTGAATTGTAGAGAACAATTTAATTATTTATAAAGATAATTGAAATTTCGGAGAATTTCAAAAAAATTTTAAACATAATTGAATTTCTTCGAGAATTGTATTACTCTTGAAAATAATTGAATTGTTTTTTTTAATTTTATGGACATTTAAGAAAATAATTGAATTCTTGTGAAGAAAATTTTTTAAAAATAATTTTTAAAAGAATTTGATAAATCGGAAAAATTTTGCTATTTATAAAAATAATTGAAGTAATTGAATTCTTTAGACAAAATTTAATCAATTTTTTAAAAATAATTGCATTTTTCGACGAATTTGATTAAAATCGTATTAAACATAATTCTGTTTCTGTAATGAGTTTTATTATTTATGAAAGTAATTTAATTATTGCGAGGATTTTATAAAAAAAGGTTCAAATAATTGATTTAAAAAAACTTTTAAATAAACTATTTTTAATTATTCAATTCCTATGAAATTTTCATTCTTTCAGAAAATAATTGAATATTTGTGTAAAATTTTCTAAAAATTGTTTTTAATTAATTGAATACTTTTAGGAAATATTATTAAAATACTAGACATAAAAATTATTGAATTAAGAAAACTTTTTGAAAATAATTGAATTCTTGTGGTGAATATAAAAATGAATTTTTGTTATTTATAGAAATAATTGAACTTTTACAATAAATTTTAATAAAATTCCTAAAAGTAATTTAATTTTGTCCAAGTTTTACTGTTTATGAAAATAATTGAATGTGTTGGGAATAAATTCAAAAAAATAAAATTATAATTAATACGATGACTAACTTCCATTGATTATCTAGAAAAAGTTAAATAAAATTCTTTAAAAGAAGTAAATTATTTGGAATAGAATGTACTGAAATTTCAATTACATCAAAAATTTTCAATCATTTGTTTATAAAAATTCAATTATCTTGAAATAACAATTAAAAAATGTTATTTTTCAAAAAAAGCTGCGAAAATTCAATTTTATTGAAAAATTTGCAGCGTGTATTTTTTTTAAATTAACTAATACAAATTTTAATTGTTAATCTTCACACCAAGAAACGTGAGTACATTAGAATGTGACTCCTTGTAAAATTTAATTATTTATCAATTATTAAATTAAAATACTTTGAAAATTCGAATTTAAAAAAGTTTTTAATGAAATTCTTTAATTCTTTTTTTTTGTCACCGAGGTTACTATTTCCTACTTTTTTTGTCATCTAGGCTACTTTTTCCTACTTTTTTAAAACTCATAATGGAGTGCGAAGCCTGTAAACATTGAAAAGGGTTTTTTAATTTACCCAATCGAATTTTGTTTCCTTGACTGGAAAATTAAAACTCTATGACATGTAGAAATGGTAAGATACTTCAAATAATAAACATTTTAAAGGGATTCTGTAATTTACCCAATCGAATTTCGTTTCCTCGACTGGAAAATAAAATGTAGAACGTCCTGTAACTGCTTTTGATTTTATTCCCACATTTCGGAAATCTGGACCTACTCTAAATATTTCAGGTGTTTTGCAAAACGTCCAGAAAGTAGTAAAGGAATCCTAAGGCCCATTAGTTTTTCCCCAACGTTAAACATAGTTCTAAAAATATAAACCGGAAGAAAGTAGCACTATTCCTTTGAATAAAACTTTACATCTTGTAGCAAGAATCTAGGTATGGAGATTGACATTGAATGAATGGATAAATGGAATGAGAAAGGTGACTGACATAGTAGATTTAACTATTGATGAGGTGATAGATATAACTTGATTGAATAGCCAGTTAATAAACTGTTCTACAGATTAGCTAGCTCTATTGATTTAGAGCCGATTAGATGCTAGGATAAATTGATGATGAGAGTAAAGAACTTCTAACCGTTTGTTTTTTGCATCCTACAAAATTTCCCTATTATTTTACTCCATTCTTCGCAAACTTACTACACAAATACAAATACAATACTGTCTAGTAGAAATTTAATCCAAAAATTAATTATTTAGAACATTTTCTATTGACTCCATACTTTTTCCCCCAACAATCGAAAGTTCTTGACAGGAAATAAAATTTGTTTTCAGAAAAAAAAAAACTTCTGATAACTAAAGCACTGCCTATCTCTGACGCATTTACCTCATATATTTTTTATCTTATAATAAGTTTAACACTATCTATAGACATCGATTAGTATAAAAAGTTCTATTCATATGAAAATTTCAACATCGTTATGATATTAAAAAGAGGGGTAAATTTTAAAAAAAGGGAAAATAAGGTGTAAAAAATTATGACGAGGGTTTTAAATCATCGGCTAAAAAGGAGGGTTCTATTAGCTTATGGTTCATGATAGTAAAAGTACTTCTTCAAAAAGTGCTACTGAAATAGGATCAAAGGAGATAAGAATTCTTTATCTAAAAACTGGAATACGGAGGAACGACTTGTGATGCATTTAGATCATGTACATGAATAGTAGCGACACGTCTAAGAGTAATCTGTGAGAATTGTGAGGTTAGGTTAGTTGTTCGTTGGTGCGTCGTAGCATGGAGTAATACAACGGAAAAAGAGAGTACTACGTTATACAATCTTTCACAAGTGCATACGTGTATAAAGGAGCAATTGTATTTGTCGAATCTACAGACACACGAGTAAAGTTGGTAGCTGGTAGAAGAGCTTATAAGGGTTTTGCACGCCGGCGCGTCCTATCAACGTACGTACTACAGATAGAAGAGAGAGAGAGAGAGAGAGAGAGAGAGTAGCAGTACTACACAGGCAGAAAACCCAACCCGATATATCCCATCCTGGATTGGAGAAGTGTGTGGAAACGACATGATGGGAGTCAAGAGGGAATAAAGGGGGTGCAGGAGATGTACGAAGAGCGGCGCCCAGCTGGAGCCACGTGCATCGATCTGACTAGAGGCGCCAGCCATCCTATCCGTCGGCTCGTTCGTCCATGAGTTCGACCCTGCCTGCCTGCCCCACTCCAAACCCATCTCGAAACATTCCATCCCATTCCATTCTATAGTATTCTTTTCCCGAAGCAAGTCAGCTAGATGCTGATAGTGATTCTGCGAGGTGGTTCCTGCTTCTTTATCCAGATACGTATATATATACAGAGAGACACGTATATAACACACATACATGTTAGAAAATTTCTACAGCTGGATAGGGACATTCTGATGCCTCTTTGGAAGGTCGAAACCTTAACGCCCTTAACCCCTGCTCCATCTAGAATCATGAGAGGGAGAGAAATTCTTTGAGTTTCGACTCATGCAGCCACCTACAATTCGAAATTCGCCGCATTTTCGAAGCGATCTTGGTTCAACGAACTCCATTACACTCTCCACACTACTGCATCCGTTTTACGCTAACGCGAACTCCTTGGACACTTTTGGTCTACTAGTTCTTTGCTCTCCTTACCGGGAGATCGAAATCTTTTTGGGAAATTGCAATTTTCTAATCTCTACTTCGATAAAGAAGAATTAATGACGCTCTTGTAGGAAAACTTCTCTACCCTACATACATGTATGTACAGAATGTAAATTTCAACACAGAAATTCTTATACCTACATCCGCACATGGTGCAATAAACTTAACCCCATTTTGTAACATATCGAGGTCCTACATTTGGGTCCTACATTTGGGTCCTTCATTTAGGTCCTACATTTAATTCCTAGTGACTTAATTAACACCATCGCAATAGCAACACAAATCGCAATTCCATACTTTTAGAGACCCTTGTCCTAAAACTATTAAACGGATTTTTATCAAACTAGATATTCATTTATACAAATGTAGAATGTCATATAATATTTTTTTAAAGGATGAAGCCTCTGAAAAAACACGATATCAGTGACTCAATGATGTCAGAGTTAATGATTGTGAAATCAGAACATGATTTAGGTAACCCTCGACCTATATGTTACCATCGCTTCATCAGAGGAACAGTCATCCAAACACCTCCAACAGGGTAACATCGTGTTGCCAAAACACTCCTAATTAAAAAATTTGCAATTTATGCCATCGACTTTAATTCTCAATTTAGAAGACAAAACCAAATCTTTCTATTAATTATCTAAATATTCTTAAATAAGTTTTTTTGTAATTCATACAATCGAATTATAATCTTGACCTTTGGCTAATTCTGAGCACAACTGTCGTTACTAGTCACCTAGGAATGATTTGGAATTCAGTGGGGAAGAAACCTTCAGTATAGTAACACTGTTCAATCAGAACGGCTCTAAGTCAAAATAATTGCCACAGTTGAATCTAATTTTTGTTTAACACTAAACAGTTTTATATTAGAAGTAAGTAGAAATTTCGATCCATGGAAGATATAAGTATAGACATAGTGGTTTCATGTCACATTTTTTTATTGATGTCAATAATTAAAAAAGGCGACGATTCGATGACTTGGTTTGTCATCATCATCCGGCTAAGCCTAGATAAATAAATTTTACACCATAAATAAATTGAAAAAAGAAGAAAGAACAATAACAAAAAATAACAATTTAAACTAAAAAATTAATTTTAACTAAACAGTTTTAATTAACGATCGAGTAGTAATTTTGAATTCACTCCTCAAAGTAAAATACCCTTAATAGAACACTGCTGTATTAAAAGGTATTTTGTAATTATACAATCGAATTTTATTTTTCATTTGGAATACAAACAGAACCTTTCTAGTAATTGTAAGGATCCAAGTTTGATCGAGTAGTAATTTTGAATTCACTCCTCAAAGTGAAATGCCCTTAATAGAACACTGCTGTATTAAAAAGTTTTTTTGTAATTTATACAATCGAATTTTATTTTTCATTTGGAATACAAACAAAACCTTTCTTGTAATTGTAAGGATCCAAGTTTGATCGAGTAGTAATTTTTAATTCACTCCTCAAAATGAAATGCCCTTAATAGAACACTGCTGAATCGAAAGGTATTTTGTAATTTATACAATCGAATATTATTTTTCATTTAAAATACATACAAAACCTTTCTACTAAGGTTCTCGGTGTGCTTTGTCATTTAATCAGCTAGAACCTAGAGCAAAGTAACCTAAACCCCTAAATGTAAATTAATTTGAACCAAACATTTAAATAATTAACATCTGTTTTAATTTCCAACAGTGTTAAAGTTTAGTAATTCCCCCAATCATCTATAAAGGGTTTTTTGAACTGGAAGCAAGAATGTTGTCACGATAAAGTTCTTAAAAGTAGTTTGAATCGATTCCTGTGATTTCTTAAGTGTCCAGGGTGAAGTAGTTCGACCCTGCTCCGTTCCAAACTATCTGCAACTAGTTCATCTGTTCCTGGACCGTCAGCCTCGATGTCGTGACCTTCTGGAGACTTTCAAATCCCTTGGCATGTGGCTTTAAAATTCCCTCTTCGTATCCACTATTTCTTTTAATGATACAATCAATAGTTCGACTCGCTAAACGATGTTGAATTTAAAAATTAAATTGTTTTTATCAACTTATAATTTTTCGTCAATATTTGCTAATATATATTTGATCACAGTATTTATAACAAATATTTAATAATATTTTTTAGTTTTTATTTCAAAAAATGTTAAGTCATGTGAAATTATGCTCCACTACTACTATACAGAAATCTGTCTCAATATTTTCTTTCCTTTGTAAAAGAAATATAAAAAATCTTTTTTTAAGCGACCTTCAAAATACCATTTTCACCACTAGGAGCGGTAGTAAAATGCAAGCTCTTAAAATTTTTTACAAGCTCGTTTAGCGATACTTCGTATTCGTAACGATTCGTTGAATTCCCATGAAGCTAAATCCTTATAATAATTTGCACATCTATTCTTTGACAACACGAGCATGTAAAAAATTCTTCTACATAAGAGAAACTTCCCTTACACTCACTACACTTCGAGAAAAAATCATTAAACATTAATTCAGCTAAAATCTTCTCGAAAATTACGTACCACTCGTTTTAATAATATTCAAAAATACACCGATTATATTTATTTTCATCAATAAAATTTTTTATCAATAAAATTATTTTTTTCAGCAAAGAGTAGAAATTACTTTTGATGAACATAAAGGGTTGAACAGAATGACGGCTTCTTTTTTTTTAATATACATTGCAAGGCAAAACATTACAGCGAAAGGCACTTTAGAAAGTTGAAGCATGTCCGAAGTTTGAGGCAAATGCTTTTGCGGGCGTGAGTCCGAAAAACTTTGCATCATCTTATGTGCGGGGCATTGACTTTTCCAAGAAAAGCAAAATACATAATTCGTCCTTCGAGTCCATCCAACTTACACATGGCTTTTGGAAAAGTTGCTTTCATACGCGCAATACTGCGGTAGTAAAATGTACACCACTAATCCTCGCATCACATGCTTCATGAAAATCCTTACCGGAAGTTCGATAACCCCATTGACCTACATGCAAAACTAAAAAAAAGGACATTCACAAAATTTTGTTCTGAATTTATATTTGGTAACATGAATAAGCTAAGTTGAATAAAGTCATCTATTTGGAATGGGAAATTTGAAAAAAAGGATTTTGATTAATTAAGTGTTGTCCTTCGTAGTGGTAACATTAAAGAATGTTTAACAAAAAAAAGTAGTTTGTAATTTATACAATCGAATTTTATTAAGTCTGTGGTACCAGAAGGTACCCTAATGTTTTTCCAGACATGCAAAAATTGACCGAAAGGTCTTCAAAGATACATGTAGTAATTCAGTCGGCAGGAAACCATCAGCAAGGTAAGTAAAACTTTAATTTAAGTTATTATAAAACAAAAGTAGTTTGTAATTTATAAGGTAATCGGTACAACGATTGGCCCCTTAAGAGAATTTTTATGTTTAACTGATTGCCAAATTTACTGTACCTGTCAAAAATGAATTATGAAAACACAAAGTGGAAGCAAATTTATTCTATTTTAAATGTTTGATAATGCCACAGGAGTAGGAAATTGTAAATAATAAATATTTAAATAAAATAACACAACTGTCAAGAATACATTTATTGGCCCGATCTGAAGAAAGGGACCTAGAAGCAAATAACTGAATCATTGGCCTATGAAATTATCAAAATACAGTGATTAGCCGCCTTACAAATCATAATACACTCAGATGCATTAATGATGTCCTTCCGGTTTAAAGAAATTTTGAAAAGTTGTGTCATTTCTATCAATTATTCTTAGTTAGTGACATACTAATGTGTTCTTATATGTCATGAACTGAAAACATTTTCACAGAAATCATACGACTTTGCAAAATACCGTCAAACCGGAAGGACAGCATTAATGCATCTGAGTGTACCTCTACATTTATTTTTTTTCAATGATTGGCCTCTGCACTTGTACAAACATTGTCAGTGGCCAAAAATTGTATTTCGAGGGTTTTTAAATTTTTTATTTCCAAAAATGTATTTGAAAACATTTATTTAACTGTTATATAATGTTCTTTTTACTATTTAATAATATTTTTGAAAAATACAGTCATTGGCCTTTCAAACCAACCTGGCCAATCATTGTGATTTCATATAATTGAAAGAGAGTATCATTGGCCTACTTATAAATTAGGAAAATGTAATATTTTTTAATAAAACAACCATTTATTATTAGTTTTAAACACCTTCAAGCTGTTCTTTCGGAACACGTAAATAAATAATTACATTAAAATTAATGACAATAGACAACATAGGTATGATTGTCGAAACGGCTGCTCGATTGCATTAAGTTTATTAACCACGGTTGATAAAATGTTTTTATAGAAGTTATTTCTTATTATATTTATATTTCAACTAGACGGCCAACCATTGTACAGATTACCGTACAATCGAATTCTATTAAGTCTGTGATACTAAAAGGTACCCTAATGTTCTTTTAGCCTTGCAAAAATTGACTGAAAGGTCTTCAAAGAAACAAATAGTAGTTCAGACGAAGAGGTACCATCAGAGAGGTAAGTAACATTTTAATTTAACTTTTTTTAAGACAACAGTAGTTTGTAATTTATACAATCGAATTCTATTAAGTCTGCGATACCAGAAGGTACCTGCGATATCCTAATGTTTTTCCAGCTTTGCAAAAATTGATTGAAAGGTCTTCAAAGAAACAAATAGTAGTTCAGACGAAGAGAGGTAAGTCATCAGAGAGGTAAGTAACATTTTAATTTAACTTTTTTTAAGACAAAAAGTAGTTTGTAATTTATACAATCGAATTCTATTAGGTCTGCGATACCAGAAGGTATCCTAATGTTTTTCCAGCTTTGCAAAAATTGATGGAAAGGTTTTTAAAGAAATAGTAGAAATAGATCTTCAAATATTAGTTCAGACGGAGAAGTACCATCAGAGAGGTATGTAACATTTTAATTTAACTTTTTTTAAGACAAAAGTAGTTTGTAATTTATACAATCGAAGTCTATTACGTCAGTGATACTAAAAGGTACCCTAATGATTTTTCCAGCCATTCAAAAATTTACCGAAAGGTCCTCAAAGTAACATATACTAATTCAGTCGGCAAGAAACCATCTGAAAGGTAAGTAAAATTTTAATTTAACTTTTTTTTAACAAAAAGTAGTTTGTAATTTACACAATCGAATCGTATTCCAATCCTCACAGTTCTAAACCAGAACATTCTTTGAAGTCAAGAGTTTAGGATAAACGCTAAAGATTCACGTCACTAGCATAAAATAATAGTTTCCTGTTTATTTGGTTCGAAATCGAAACTAGAGGAAAATTTTAAATTCAAATTCATAGAGAAAATTGTTAGCGTACAGCATCTAAAAGTGATATTAATGCCTCTCATAGGGAAAATTGTTATCCGCGCTCATACACAGATAGAGAGAGAGAGAGGGTGAATTTCCTCAAAGCTTGTGCATGAGCTGTAACCGGAAATTGCCACGAAACATCGGAAATAATGTAAGTTGGTGTTTGCTGCGATTTGCGAGAAACGAGCACTTGGGGGTTTCATAAAGAAACGCTGAAAAGATTCGTCGCCAAGTTCTTTTAAGAGATATAGAACGAGAGGTGAGAGGGAGAAGGTTAAGGAGGGGGTTGAATAAAGTGAGAGCCTCTCTCTCATAATGGCCGCTCGAAGCGACATTATTTTCGCGCATTGCCTTGTAAAATTCTCCTTTATCCTTTTCCATCATTATCCCCCCCGAAAAGCGTCTGTCACATAACTTTCTTTATTTTAAAATCCACTGTCGATTGATTTTTATATATCTCACAGTAAAATTTTTAACAAGGTATGAAAA
The DNA here is from genome assembly GCA_032873175.1 of Leptopilina drosophilae. NCBI lineage: Eukaryota > Metazoa > Arthropoda > Insecta > Hymenoptera > Figitidae > Leptopilina > Leptopilina drosophilae. Next base: position 44,452,710 of record CM065482.1, read on the forward strand.
ATACAAAGTTTTACATTTTTTTTTTATTTTAAAGCTTTACCAAAAAAATATATGTGGTAAATTTTAAAATCTGTTTGAAGAAAAACAGCGATAATTACAAAATTCGTCGTGTCTTTAATTTTTTCTTCAAATTTTGGCTAGGAATTGTACAGTTGGTAGAATAACCTTTCAACTACGTCCGCTATCACGAAGAGCCTGGCAGCATTTCTCTTGCATTCAGTCTAACATGCATAAATTTTACTAAACGGGTGCCTTGCCCTATAGTATTTATCAAGCCACCCGTTAAAGTAGGTACAGTCTCTGACTTTAATGACAGCCATAACAACTTATATGTACCTCTCATTCCAAAAGTTAATTTTTTTCTTTATGTGCATAGGGTCAATGTGAGTCGATTGCACCACATTTATCAAATTTTTTATCAGTTACCTAACTGATGTACATTTGTTAGTAAAAATTTTTTTTTACATGTGATGCGACACTTTTTTCCATTGACCCAATTTATTCAGTTACAAAAATAAGCTGCTAAGAAGCACCAAAAATCATATACATTCAATTCTAAATTAAAATTGCGCCTTATGGTAAAAAATTCCTTCTTTGGTTGTAGTCTTTATTTTTCAAGAACACTTGAAACTTATGTGACAGATACTTCCCAGGTACATTTACTTCTTGTTTTCAGAACAAAGGTTTTTTTGTAATTTATACAATCGAATATGATTTTGACAAAAATTTTCGGATTTTGTAATTGAAATCCGAAAAAGGTAAAGGAATAAAAAAAAACAATTGTATGCTGAATGAAGTCTTGACTATCTGTAGAATAATTGATTTAGGTTTCACAGGGTACACGAGTTAGTTTTATAAACTAGAAGTATGCTTTCGTAAGCACCATATAATTGCCTAACCACATGAACGGTTTATAGTAAAATTGATCTATGGTAAATATTTTTTATCATCAACCCCTCTCGTGTAATAAAGATTATCGCGGACTATCGTAAAAAACTAATGTTCATCTATCTATACACAAGTTTCGAATAACATACATCTAAAATAAGCCTAAAGTAGAAATAAAAATAAACTTTTTTCTTGGACGATATGTGTAAATAAGTTATGATTGAATGTGATATACCAATAATACATACTTAAGATAGTACGCGATTCTTTAATATTTGTTTCGTGTATATCTGAGTCATACATAAGCTATACTTTTCCCATTCTTTAGCCACACTTATGTAATACTTTTCCCATATTTTTCTTTCGCAAATCTCTCGAACCAAATGATTTATCGTGATGAATAGAAAGAAATAAAAATTACAAGCCCAAGTTTTATTTTCTAGACAACTTTTTCAGGAATACAGTTGACAGCCTACAATTTTGATGTGAACAATTTTCTTGTACTTAAGATCATTTTTAAGGACTAAAGGAGTATTAAAAAATTATAATCAAAAAATTCCAATGAAAATTATTCGAACTGGCTTTGACAGACCCTCAAAGCACCAAAGTCCTGTTCCAAAGATTTGCCCACATAATACTTTATTTATATTTAATTTACCCAACTATACATTTGACATACTTAAAAAGTCAATGATAGATCACATCCATGTTTATTATTATATTGCCAACTAGAAGACGATGATAGTAATAATTTGTCAATAATTTGAAATAATTACATGTATATTGTAAAGCAATCCATAATTCTCGCAACAAAAGAAGAATCTGTAGATTATAGAAAGGTAAATCGAAACTATTGTCATAGACTGTAGTATTTAATTTTACATTCCTATTCTCATGCATTGTATTATATTTTATACCGCAGGTAAGTAGCAAAAGCGTCATAGGAAGCATGTGTTCTGCGGAAGTCTTTCTCTCTCAGTCATATGGGCACTTTGATTCTATGGATGCTTTTTCCTAATGAATAAGTATGTACATATTGAGGAGACATGTTTAGTTGTGTACACATGTGGATAGTATTCTCTATAAGCTTAAACTGCAGGTATTAGTAACGTAATCCATCAGTATAGTGCGTCATTTTATTGTCCTACAATCGATCATTAAATTAACTATATCTGTTGCATAAGCCTTTTCATTCATGCTCTCAACCGTGTAATCACCTTTTGTGTGTGCTAAAAGAAGTTAATTTTTTAAGTACATTTTTCTCCATAACGAAAGGGTTTGGTAGTCAAATCGTGCGTAGGTCCGTTTTAATGATTCTTTTTTTTCAGTTACAGCAGATGAGATTTGGAATCAGTGGACTGCGGAAGAGAAAAGTATTTGTAATTTACATAATCGAGGTTTATAATATTGAAACAATCAATTGCTGATTGAACCCTGAACCGAATGGTTAAATTAGTTTTTAATCGAAGTTGGTGAAACTGATCCTAAGAAGTCTGTAAATGATTTCTAATTTAGAGGATGATGAACATTCGGAAGGGTAACACTATCATTCGAGACTTGACGATATAAAGGTTTTTGTAATTTATACAAACGAATTTTATTTTTATCCTTGAATTAGACAAGTTACAGAATCATTAAATCCTTGGGATGATACCAGAATGTACCCTAATGATTTTCCAGCTTTGCAAAAATTGATTGAAAGGTCTTCAAAGAAGAAAATAGTAGTTCAGACGAAGAGGTACCATCAGAGGGGTAAGTAACGTTTTAATTTAACTTCTTTTAAGACAAAAGTAGTTTGTAATTTATACAATCGAATTTTATTAAGTCTGTGGTACCACAAGGTACCCTAATGTTTTTCCAGACATGCAAAAATTGACCGAAAAGTCTTCAAAGATAGATGTAGTAATTTAATCGGCAAGAAACCATCAGAGAGGTAAGTAACATTTTAATTTTTTAAGACCAAAGGAGTTTGTAATTTATACAATCGAATTCTATTAAGTCTGTGACACTGAAAGGAACCCTAATATTTTTCTAGCCATGCAAAAAATTACCGAAAGGTATACAAAGAAACATATACTAATTCAGTCGGCAAGAAACCATCGGACAGGTAAGTAACATTTTAATTTAACTTTTTTTACGACAAAAGTAGTTTGTAATTTATACAATCGAATTCTATTAAGTCTACGATACCAGAAGGTACCCTAATGTTCTTCTAGCCATGCATCAATTGACTGAAAGGTCTTCAAAAAAAGAAATAGTAGAAATTGTTCTTCAAATAGTAGTTTAGACGGAGAGGTACCATCCGACAGGTAAGTAACACTTTAATTTAACTTTTTTTTAAGACAAAAGTAGTTTGTAATTTATACAATCGAATTCTATTAAGTCTGCGATACAAGAAGCTACCTGCGATATCCTAATGTTTTTCAAGCTTTGCAAAAATTGATTGAAAGGTCTTCAAAGAAACAAATAGTAGTTCAGACGAAAAGGTACCATCAGAGAGGTAAGTATCACTTTAATTTAACTTCTTTTAAGACAAAAGTTGTTTGTAATTTATACAATCGAATTCTGTTAAGTCAGTGATACTAAAAGGTACCCTAATGATTTTTCTAGCCAATCAAAAATTTACCGGAAGGTCCGAAAAGAAACATATACTAATACAGTCGGCAAGAAACCATCAGACAGGTGAGTAACATTTTAATTTAACTTTTTTTACGACAAAAGTAGTTTGTAATTTATACAATCGAATTCTATTAAGTCTGTGGTACCAGAAGGTATCCTAATGTTTTTCCAGCTTTGCAAAAATTGAGGGAAAGGTTTTTAAAGAAACAAATAGTAGTTCAGTCGAAGAGGTACCATCAGAGAGGTAAGTAACATTTTAATTTAAATTTTTTTAAGACAAAAGTAGTTTGTAATTTATACAATCGAATTTTCTTTTAATGCTTGAATTAATCAAGTTACAGAATCATTTAATCCTTAAGCAACCAATCTTGAATGGTTAAATCATTAGTTAATTTTAAACCAGAGTTGGTTGTACAGGACTTAGAAGGTCTCTAAACATTTCTAATGTAGTCAGTGAAAAACCTTTGATGGGTCAACACTCATTTTAGATCTGCTGGAAAAAAGTTTTTGTAATTTATACAATCGAATGTAATTTGTCTTTAGATCAAATGTAGGAGTCCAAAAAATTTGTTTCCTTAAAAAGGGGATCTTGACTTTGTCTTGAAACTTTGTCCATATGGACTCAAAGATCTCCAGAGCGGTTTTCAACACTCACCTAGGGATTACCCTAATTAGCCTAATCTTGGATATCTCAGAACGGTTGCTTAAAACACTTTAGAGATTTTCGTGACGTAAAAAAACTTTGTAACATACACAATAGATACGATCATATTGGTCTTAGAAAACTAGATAATAAGTACATATAAAAATCATTAAATTTTAACCAAAATTCATTCGAAACATGTAGAAAACTTTTTATCAGAGTTTCGGAAACATTGAGAGAGTAATTCTTTTGTTTTTTTTTATTCTTTTCAACATTCAACTATTACTCAAAATTGTGTCAGACTCATATCTCCACCTCGATATTGTTGTAAAAGTCCTTCATTTTCGAATTTTATGAGACTCCCACTAGTAGAATTTTTATGCGTTCGTACGTTGCTTGCGCTTATAAAAGTTTAAGAGAGAATGGGTTTGTTGAGAATGAGGGGATGAATCTGTTGGATTGGTTTTGGTGTTTAGGAGTCTGTGTGTGTGTGTATTTATCTATGTCGTGAGGTAAGCAGAAAAGAAGAGTCAAACAAAAGGAGTGACATTTTAATGTTAAAAATTGAGCAAAAATTTTTTTTTCTAATGATCGAAAATTCTTTTTCTGTTATAATAGTGACACTTTTGGGGTAATCCCGCGGATATAAGTAATTAACCGTTTGAAAGGGGGTAAATAATTCTTGGCAAGTTCATTCAACGGCCGCCAGCCATGCGAACAAAAGAGGCTGGTCGTCCATCTCCAGGCGCGTCTAGTAATACACTTTTGCGCAATTCCCTGTCACAAATAATGGTTTCCTGTTGAAACATGAAAAGCTCTCTTGGGGCGCTCGCGCCACAATAAACCTGCCGAAATTATGACTGCAGCCCCTTCCGAAATACGCGCATTATAGAGGAAGAAAGTATATGTAAAGTATATTATTGTACAGACCGATAATAAAGCGTTCGATGCAGCTTATTTGACTCATTGGTTGAAATAAATGTTTCTGATACAGCAGCCCAGTGCACCAATAATGATTTTGCTTCATTTGAATATGCGCAATTTCCGATTATCAATCATCGTTTTATTATTTTTTTCAAATCCAGTCATTATGGAAGTTATTCATCCTTGTTCATTTTTTCAAAAATTGTTACAATTATCACAATTTAGTAATATATAATTCTAATTCTATATATGTAGATCCGAAATACGGTTAAAGAAATTCATGTATTGAAAAATTATTAAAATTGTTCGTAAATAATTTTTTCAGTGAATATTATTTCTTTGTAATCATAACGATTCTTAATTTTTTCCGTAATATCATACATTACGCAGCACATAAGCTTTTCAGGGGGGAAAAAAACTTAACGACTGGAGGATTGTAGACATTATGGGATGTTCTTCAAATATAATAGTTTCGCGATGCTTCTCCTCCCTTCGCCGACGAGATTCCTAGATTCATAAATGCTCTAAGGGGCCAATAAAAAAAGAAATTTTCCTTTTATGCTTTCATTGACACTGGGAAGGAGAAGAATAAGATGTTTTTGTAAGATTTTTCCTATTCACGTAATATCTATTCAGACAATTCTTTTTATAACATTGACAATGAGTGCGAAATTATGATTTTCGTAAATAGTTGTAATGATCCTTCGAACTATAAAACAGCTATTATTTCTAATTCAGTAAGAAACCTTTAAAGTGCGGTAACACTTCTGGTTTTCGAGACAAAAAAGTTTTTTTGTAATTTATACAATCGAATTTTATTCCAACTCGTACGATTACGAGTTGTGTAGAATATAAAATTAAAAAAAATATAAAAATTGGCGACGTGTTTTGAAAAAAATAATAATTATTAACGTTTAACGTAAGTTGCATTTTTGAAACAGGAAAATTTGGAGAAAACTTTCTAAAGAATTGTGATGGTTAACGTGTGCTAAAAGTTTCGTATGCATTCCTTGTGTCTATCATTGTCTCATCGCCAATTTTCAAGGACCATTGACTGCAACCATCTCAAAAGTTGGAAACTTCTTGCATGCGCGATGATCTTTTCTACATTGCCGTCCGGAAGAAATTCAATTTTAAAACCTAGAAAATAGTCGCATCTTACTTCAACAAGAAAAAAATTTTTTATAAAATAAATAGGAGAATTTTAAAAAAAGACTTTTTCAGAAACACTTGTACATGTTACAATTGTCTTCCAGTTGGAAAAAAGGAAGAGTATAAAATTTCATCATGACTATTGATGGGATGTTTGACATTTTGACATGTTTGCCAAGTGAATTCAATTTCTCGTCTGGCGCGCTTTTTTCTTTATAAAAGAGAAAAGAAATTACTTTTGCCGCGAGACTGAAAAAAGTTTTTCATCGTCGACAGTCGATTTTCCGCCCACGAGACGAGAAGTACAAAATAAAAAAAAAAGGGGGAATCGTTCAAAATATACTGTTTCTGTGAAGAAAATACTACTACTACTACTACTACTACTACTTTCACAACTCGAAGCAAGAGGGAAAGTTATAAGTTTTTCCCACACTTATATTTCCAACGGCGAAAGTTACACGTGGACTTTTAACAGTGAGATGATAACAGGCTGGCGCCCTACACGTCAAAAATTGCCGCAAAAGAAAAAAATACAAACGTAGATGAAACGTTGTGTCTGGAGACATGTTTCCAATAAAATGACAAAGAGGTCTCTAGACATCATTTCTAATTTAGTCTTTGGGAAACCTTTAAGAAGTTCAGACTCATTAAGAATCTGTAGAAAAAAAGAGTTTGTAATTTACACAATAGAATTTTATTTCAAACTTGACTAAAGGCTATGTTCCGAAGAAACGGGTTTTGATTATTAGTGAAAAAGAAACACATTAACAAAAAAGGACTAAGAGGTATTTAGATATCATTTCTAATCTAGTCATTGGAAAACCATCAAGGGGTTGGCATTCATTAAAGAACTCCACAAAAAAGTTGGTTTGTAATTTACACAATCGAATTTTATTTTAAACTTGACTAAAGTCTTTGTCCAAATAGGATTTTTATTATTAGTGAAAACGAAACACATTTCCAATAAATAAACTAAGAGGTATTTAGACAACATTTCTAATTTAGTCATTCAAAAAACCATCAAGGGGTTGGCATTCATTAAAGAACTCCACAAAAAAGTTGGTTTGTAATTTACACAATCGAATTTTATTTTAATTTTGAATAAAGTCTTTGTCCAAATAAAGGGATTTTGATTATTAGTGAAAAAGAATCACATTTCCAATAAAAGGACTAAGAGGTATTTAGATATCATTTCTAATCTAGTCATTGGAGAACCATCAAGAGGTTAACATTCATTAAAGATCTGCACAAAAAAGTTAGTTTGTAATTTACACAATCGAATTTTATTTCAAACTTTACTAAAATCTTTGTCCGCATAAACGGATTTTGATTATTAGTGAGAGGGAGACAAATTTCCAATAAAAGGACTATAAGAGGTATTTAGATATCATTTCTAATCTAGTCATTGAGAAACCATCAAGGGGTTGGCATTCATTAAAGAACTCCACAAAAAAGTTGGTTTGTAATTTACACAATCGAATTTTATTTTAAACTTGACTAAAGTCTTTGTCCAAATAGGATTTTGATTATTAGTGAAAACGAAAAACATTTCGAATAAAAGAAAACTGTTTTCGATTTCTTCCAAAAAAAATTCGAAACAATGAAACTCTATTGCTTTGGAAGAACAACTTATTCCGACATTTGTTTATAAATTCAATTCTCACTGAAAAATCGTTTACCATAAATCGAATGAATAGTTTTTCATTTTTTCTTAATTTAAAATTTTCGTTTGCTTTGTTTGTTTCTATATTTCATTTTCTCGGTGATATAATCCAAGGTTGATGGGTGCAATGTTTCTTTGTTTTCTCCTTCGGACGAGTCTCATCTTTCAATTCGTCCTTGCCATTTGCACAAGTGTCTTTTTTTTGCATAAACACAATTTTCTTCCTCTGTATATATATCAATTGCAAGAGGCGTCGTCGTGTGCCTGAAAACTATTTTCTCGATAAATGACTTTGAACAACAGATTCAGGTTACCGTATACAAAAAGGGGTCAAAACGAAACGTTCAATCTTATCAAAAAATTAAACAATCCCAAAACTCTTTTCTGTGCAATTTATTATTTATGCATTGCTAATTCCAATAGAATCGAAGAGTTTACTTTTTATTTAAAAAATGACTAGAATCGTGTTTACTTGTCAAAACAACTGATTTTGGGTTGAAAACAAGAAAACATTGTTTAAATAAATTACGTTTTATGGAAAATAATTAATCGAATCTTACTTTTAATTACAAGAGACAAATTTTTATTGAAGATGAAAGCAAAAAGTTGTCCCAACTGCCTCAATGGATAAATTTCGAGTATGTTTGAATGAAAACAAATTTATGTCTTATGATAAAATTATAAACCCTAGAAGAAGAATAATTGGAATGTTTCGCAATTAAAAGTTTTTTTAAAAATAAATTTTTAAAGAATCGTTCAATTTTCAGGCGTTCAGGGTCGTCGATTTAATTATTCATACTTGAATATTGACGAGAACAGATAAAAGACACTTTTCTTTTTATAGTCCACTTTCAGATAATAGAGAATGCAACAAGTGTGAGATAAAGCAGAGGTAAAATTCCAGGTGAATTTTTAATACTCAATGCTGCAAATAGACATCAATTTTAGGAATATTGATGTTATTTTTACCATACAAATATATAATTGTCGATATTTCATAATTCTACATTTTTACACAATTCACAAGGTTTGTAATTATCTTTTAAATAATACATACATCGTCAATGTTATGTTTTCTAAACAGTTCATGAGCATAAATAAGTTTATAAATATTTTTTGATTTGTAAAATTTTTTAATGCTATAACAAGCTAAAAGTTAAGGAATATTTCCCGCATTGATAAAAGTTAAATGAAATTATTTGTTTATATGTACAAAAAAATTATTTCCAACTAATTTAATATTCAGGTCATCCATGGATACCAAAGTTGGTTGAATATCTGATAAAAACGATGTTTGCTAATTATGACGATGAACTCGTCAACTTTCAGTTAATTTAACTTTTCATTTGTGACACACTAATGACCAATTAAGTATATAGAGAGAGATGGAGTAATGAACTCGATAAATCCAGTTCGTAACCTAGTGTGTATATGCAAAATTCTAACCAGAGAAAAAGAATAAATTTAATTTTCAAGAGAGAAAAAAAATTCTAAACATTTTCTTTTTCCTCGAAAACTTTGTCACAAAGATTTGTGTTGATTTAACATTAAAATTTTACAACAGAAATTTATGACGTCTTTTATTTTCAGAACACCCTTCCACTTGACTTCTCTTTTGCCTAAGAATTACCCACCTCTCTCTCTCTCTTTCTTTCTGCATTCCATCTGTTTAAATGTCTCTTACATTTTATGATTTTGAGCAAGGATTCTTCTCAATAAGAGGTTGGAATGGCAAAAGAGATTGAAAAGAGTAAAAAGAAGGAAAGAAAGAAAGCAAGAAAAAGAAAAGTCCAGGAAGAGGAGAAATGAAAGAGAAAATAAGATAGGGAATCACTGACGTGCAGGAATTTTCTGCTAAAGTATCAAATTTTCTACCCTTGTGGGTATTATATAGATCAGCAGGAAGAGGAATATAGTTGGAAAGATTTGACGAAAATGAGTCTTGAAATGTATGAATGTAGCGTAAATTATCATTGACATTGTTCACTTTAGATTAAATTGTGTTCCAATACGTTTGTTTAGGTCTCGAAATGACAATATTGGTGAAATTTCAAACCAACTTTAATCCAGAGGAAATTTCTATTTCAATCTGTAATCAGTCGCATTTTGTTTGGAAATCACAATTTAAAGTATGTACCAAATGCTGCATACTTCCTTTGCATACGTCTGATTGTCAAAAGTCTTCTCGTCTGGGAATTATTATCAATTGCATTTCTCTTCTAAACTCGTATTTTAATTCTCTTTTTTTCTATAGAGGTATTTTGAAAATACAGTCGTTAGCATTTCTAATTCAGTCGGTAAGACACTTTATCCACAGGGAAAAAAGTAGTTTGTAATTTACACAATCGAATTTTATTTTTATTTTTACAATTATTGATCATGGCTAAGAGGCACCTGGATATTATTTCTAACTTAGTCGATGAGAAACCTTCGGAGGAGTAACATGTGTCTAACCTCTACATGAAAAAAAGTTGGTTTGTAATTTACACAATCGAATTTTATTTCAGACTTTACTAAAATCTTTGTCCGAATAAACGGATTTTGATTATTAGTGAGATACACATTTTCAATACAATGACAAAAAGGTCTCTAGACATGATTTCTAATCTAGTCGTTGGAAAACCATCAAGGGGTTAGCACTCATTAAAGAACTCCACAAAAAAGTTGGTTTGTAATTTACACAATCGAATTTTATTTCAAACTTTACTAAAGTCTTTGCCCAAATAAATGGATTTTAATTGTTAGTGAAAACAAAACACGTTTTCAATACAGTGACAAAAAGGTCTCTAGACATGATTTCTAATCTAGTCATTGGGAAACCTTCAAGAAGTTAACACTCATTAAAGATCTCCACAAAAAAGTAGTTTGTAATTTACAGAATCGAATTTTATTTTAAACTTTACTAAAATCTTTGTCCGAATAAACGGATTTCGATGATTAGTTAGAGACACATTTCCAATAAAAAAAACTAAAAGGGATTTATGCAACATTTCTAATTTAGTCATTCCAAAAACCATCAAGGGATTGGCACTCATTAAAGAACTCCAAAAAAAAGTTGGTTTGTAATTTACACAATCGAATTTTATTTTTAACTTGACTAAAGCCTATGTTCAAATAAAGGGATTTTGATTATTAGTGCAAGACACATTTCCAATAAAAAAAACTAAAAGGTATTTAGATATTATTTCTAATTTAGTCATTGGAAAACCATTAAGGGTTTAACACTAATTAAAGATCTGCACAAAAAAAGTAGTTTGTAATTTACACAATCGAATTTTATTCTTTTTGGATTACTCCCACCAAATTTATCGACATGAACTAAAAAGTCGTGAGGAATCATTTCTAATCTAGTCATTGGGAAACCATCAAGGGGTTAACACTTATTCAAGATCTCCACAAAAAAGTAGTTTGTAATTTACACAATCGAATTTTATTTCACTTTGATTTTGATTACTCAGACAACAAATATTGTTGTCTACAATTACTAGGAGATCCCTAAACCTTGTTTCCAATTTAGTCAGTGAAAAAAATTAATAGCTACTCTTAGAAAAGATATTCCTCCGAATGAAGAGATTTTCTTCACTTCCAGTATGGAAAGTAAGATTTTGGAAACTTTTAGGTAGATATTTTTATTGTCTCGTCACTTGAATACAAGAACAGTGGTGAAATTGAGCGACATCTAGGAATAGCGTATTTAAATGCATTTTAAACGTCAGGGGAAAATTAGTTCCTATACCATTTGTCGATAGCGTCACTTACTGTATTCCAAGATTGACAAGTACAAAAATTAACAATTATAAATTTAAATACACCAGTAAAACAGTTTTATAACTGAATTAAGTTACTAAATATCTTCCAAGTTGTAAATTATTTTACAATCCCGTAATTAATGATCTTTCCCAGAATTCTCTTCTTCTACATCAGGGAACGGATCAAAATAATAAGAAATTAAAAACTAGTTCGTTAATGCGATGTAAATGAAAGCAGTTAATTGTCAATTGTCCAAGAATAGTTAACGCAACAATATTATATTCCACCCTTCCTAGAGAGACCAAGACACATTGAATATTGGAATTATAATTAATTTTATCGTAATTTATAGGCTGTTGATTTAAATACAGTACGACGAATAATTAAATTTCCAAAATAGACTCAATAATTTTATTAATATAACCAAGAAAGTGTAATTAGCCCTCAAAAACAATATTGCATTCATGCTGAATAAATTAAATTCTAAATGTAAAAAAATTTTGAGGTTATGATGTCAACCAAGAGCCCCAGTTGTAATAAGAATAAAAGTAAGTTTTACTAAGTTCCTAACCAATAGCAATGGAAAGAATGTTTTTTCTATACACATTAGTTAGATTGGTGTTCCTCTAAGAATACGATTTTTTATATATTCTGTTGACCACTGATTCGTTCACATTTTACGTGATCGATAACCGCATCAGGTCCCGTTTAGTTTTATACTTTCTTGACGATATGTTCTTCGAAAAGTATGACGTGTTCCTTACCTATGCATAGTTATAGAATTGGCTCAAGAAAAAGAACAAACGCCACTCTGTTGCACTTTGTTTGTGAAAAGAGCAATAAACTCTTCTTGTGCCAAACTGAGGGTAAAATTACCTTATTCTCCCAATAGCCTTAAATTTTAAACGGGGGAAAAAAATTTTAATGGTATAATTTGACAATTTTTTTCATGACATTCCACTATTATTCCGTTATCTGCAAGATGGGATTTTGTAAGTTTTACAGAATTGAAAATCTATTGATGAGATTCTGGGAGGTTTTGATTAAGATAAGTTTTGGGTATTTAGTGGAAGCGAAGGCCAATAAATAAGAAAAAGTATTGAATGCTTTGTCTACCATTGGATAGCGTTTCACTGCAGTTTCAGTGGCGATTCTTTCTGCTGCAACTTTTCTTTCATTGCAGTGCCAATACCGCACAAGCAACGACAATTTCTTGTCATAATCAGGTTTAACATTTATTAGAAACATTTAACATTTAATAGGATTTATTAGAATTTTCAGCTTTGTTTATACAAAACAAATTAGTGGAAAAATTAATTAATTTTGTATAATTTTTTTCTTTCAGGAAGACTGTATTTTGGAATTCTAATTACTTTAGAAAAGAAGGTACCATAGGGTCCAAGGAGTCCAGGTATGATTTTCGCGTCAGTCAACAAGGGACCTTTAGCGGGGTAAGTCCTACTCAAGTTACTTTACTACTCAAGTTTTTTAATTAAAAAGAAATTTGTAATTTATGCAATCGAATTGTTTTTTAAATCTAAAATAATGTCTACACTTAATTTAAAGGAAATTTTCTATAAATTAATTTCCTTTCTAATGTTTTAGATATTTTGCTACGATTTCGAATTTAGTCAACAATTTGCAAACAGGTATATTTTTAGGACTTTTACACAGAAAAAAGAATTTGTAATTTATGCAATCGAACATTATTTTAAACATTTGATATCGTCTACAAAAAAATTTAGTTCAGTCTTAAAACGTCTTTTCAAGATCCTTAATATTTATCTACTATATCGTCTACAAAAAAAATTTAGTTGAGTCTTAAAACTTCTTTTCGGGATACTTGATATTTATCTACGTTTACTGAAAAAGGAAATTAAAAAACTCATTCAGTGAAAAACCCTACGAAGGGGAGACTGTTAACTGAAACTTAGTTGATTAAATTTTTTTTTTGTAATTTACAGAGTCGAATTCGATACGAATGAAAAGTGTTAACATCCTAAAGTACGATTTTGGATTCTATCAAGAAGCCTTCTATAGCATTAAATACTCCGAATCGAAAAGTATTTTGTAATCTATACAATCGAATTTAATTTTTAACTACGAAATTCCCTTTCGCCAAGGGACAAATTAAACGAATGGAAAATTTTCGAGAATTCCGATTAATGAATAGATAGCAGAAATCAATTGATTTTATCAGTAGAAAGCGAAGAGTCTCCTTTTGGAAATGCATCAATGATCACGTTGACTGGAGGTCGAAGTCGTAAACTAATACATATGTATTTATTGGAATGGGGTCTCTCTCTCTCTCTCTCTCTCTCGTTCTTTCTTTTTCTTTCTCTCATTCCCTCCCTTTCGTTCTTTCAATGCTCAGGGAATTGGATTTCATTTGATTAGAGGAAAAAAGAACAGAAAGAGAGAGAATGACATTCTCATTAATTTTACCGTAGCGAATCGTAATAAATGCAGCAGAGCGCGCGAATAACATTGCATTTCTTCCTTGGTTTCTATTACCCTTGTTGTTAAACTTAGAGTTACTGAACTATAGACCGGCGATGTGACACCCATGAGTACAGGCCACGTGGCTTGAGACGTGTGGCCATGTATACCCTGCAAAACGTCTGTTAGCTTCTCAATACATCAGGATTCTTTATTAGCATTTTTTTTTCTTCAAAATTGCATCCTTACTTAATGCACTTTAAGTTTCCTATAAATTCAAAAAGTTGTTTTGTAATTTATACAATCGAATTTTTGTTTTCAATTTTGGATATAAACGGGAAAATTAATTTTATTAACGAAATTTAAATACGATTTTATATTCAATTGGGAAGAATGCTACAAAAATAAGTGTGTCAAGAAATTAGTTTCAAAGGATCTTAAAAATTGGGTATCAAATATTAAGTTAATATTAAATCAATATTAAATTAATATTAAATCAGTATTAAATTAATATTAAATCAATATTAAATTAATATTAAATCAGTATTAAATTAATATTAAATCAATATTAAATTAATATTAAACAAAACTGTACGTTTTTAAAAAATTCTCAATGGTTTAGTTATGTAAAATTTTAGTTACTTTGCCATCACTTAGAATTAATTTTAAAGACTTTTTTTCATACAACTTATAAATAAATTGAGCTTTTGACTTACATTTGTAAATACAAGGGCGGTACTTTACACTATTATAGAGAGTTGAAAACATTACAATGTAGAGGAGCGACTTGCAGGTTTTTCCACTTGTCTTATTTTTTATTCTAAAAGTGCCACAATTAAAAACGCGACTGATGTTGTTGTTAAATATCAATATCTTGGCAATATCACTCATATTTTTAATTATTGCATTTCTGGAATAGAAAATAACGCAAGGGGAACTGCAAATTTTTCCTTTCTATAAAAATTTTATCCTAAATATATAATTTACTATTATAAATATTTTCGAATTGAAACATTTTTTCTACTTTTCTTTTTGTTCAAATGTCCAAATTTAAATTTTGTTAAAACAAAACTGTCTAACGTCCCTTGAATTCAAAAGTGAATCAATAAAATTCGATTGTGTTAATTACAAACCCTTTTTTTTAATTTTTTGAACTGGGTCTAAAAATTTTTGAAAATTTGATTTTTTGAAAAATGTGCGAATGTTCGAAAAAGTATATCAAATCTAATTTTTTGAACAACTTGGACATTTTTGTTCTTCTTTGGATATTTGAAAAAGGAAATATCTGCAGAAGACGTTTTTTTACGTTCGGAATTTTATTGCAGACTTTTTATTTTCATTATGCAATTTTTCGTGTACTTAAATTGTATTATTGATAAAAATAATAATAATAATAATAATAATAATAATAGTAATAATAATAGAATTTTTAATACAATTAAGGGCGAAAGCTTGAGTTTTATTCAGCTGGGAGAAAAAGAAATTATGAATTTATAATAAACAAAATTTACAACATGACTACTTTCGAAATATCCACACAAAATTTCTATCCACAATTAAATGTTTAATACAATGTTTAGAAAATAATTGAAATTTAAAAATTATTTCCTAAAGGATTTTAGTTGTAAAGTTTTTCAACCTGAAAACTTTATATCAAGATCTTATTTTAAGTTTAGAACAATTGATTGAGTTAATTGAGGAGCAATTTTTCAAAAGTTGATAAATTCATTTTTAAACGAAATTAAGATAAACACATATTTAAAATATTAAAATCCTTAGAAATCCATTTATCACTGTTTAATTTAAGGAAAAAAATTTATTAATAAAGAATTTTCAGTTTAAAAAATACTTTGGCCTAACTTTGATGATTTTTAAGTTCTATCTTTTTATTGAGGGGCAATTTTTCAAAAGTTGATAAATCTATTTTTAAAAAAAATTAAGGTAAACACATACTTAAAATATTAAAATTCTTAAAAATCCATTTATCATTGTTTAATTTAAGAAAGAAAATTGATTAATAAAGAATTTTCAGTTTAAAAAATACTTTGGCCTAACTTTGATGATTTTTAAGTTCTACCTTTTTATTGAGGAGCAATTTTTCAAAAGTTGATAAATCCATTTTAAAAAGAAATTAAGGTAAACACATACTTAAAATATTAAAATCCTTAGAAATCCAATTATCATTGTTTAATTTAAGAAAGAAAATTGATTAATAAAGAATTTTCAGTTTAACAAATACTTTGGCCTAACTTTTATGATTTTTAAGTTCTACCTTTTTATTGAGGAGCAATTTTTCAAAAGTTGATAAATCCATTTTAAAAAGAAATTAAGGTAAACACATACTTAAAATATTAAAATCCTTAGAAATCCAATTATCATTGTTTAATTTAAGAAAGAAAATTGATTAATAAAGAATTTTCAGTTTAACAAATACTTTGGCCTAACTTTGATGATTTTTAAGTTCTACCTTTTTATTGAGGAGCAATTTTTCAAAAGTTGATAAATCCATTTTAAAAAGAAATTAAGGTAAACACATACTTAAAATATTAAAATCCTTAGAAATCCAATTATCACTGTTCAATTTAAGAAAAAAAATTTATCAATAAAGAATTTTCAGTTGAAAAAATACTTTGGCCTAACTTTGATGATTTTTAATTTCTATCATTTTATTGGAAAAAATTACCAGAACCTTTAAATTCCCTATTGTAATAGAATTTAATTAAAAACCGCATTTTAAATAGAAAGTATATTTAAAATTGAATAGTTTATTACAATATCTCTACATTATACATAATTTTAATGGTTATGTGAGAATCTTCATTTGTTTAAATTTCTCCAAATGACAAAATTTGGATTTATCAGGTTTTGAAAACTTACTCCTCAATTGTGATCTGAACACTTCTTGTGCTAAATAAAAAAAAGTTTCCTGACAATTATATACTTTTTTCTTGTCATAAGTGTTGGATAGTTTATTACATTCTGCAAATTAGCATTTCTTATTTATACAGTTATTTATAGTGTATCATTATTCTTTAACACGTTGAGGACTTTTTTACCACGTGTTTAATTCGTATTTAAGGAAATAAAAGTTCTTAAGAACAAGTAGACAAGTACGGGAAATCTATTTGGAGTTTAAAATAGTATTGACACAAATAGAGGTTAGAAAAATTATTTTCCTCCTTTGGGAAATTGCTATTTTTGTGGTGGAGGAATATAGTGTTTTTTTGGGGTAAATTTAGAGGAGAGATTTATTAGGAGAGGGTGAAATTTTTGGGGTGAAATTGTGTTTACATACCGGGTTCAGCAAAAGTGATAATCTCCGACGTCCTGGCGTAGAAGTCGTCCATTTCCTCCTGAGGTTCCTCGTCTTCCCCGCCAGGATAGTCGTAACCCTGGAAGGGTGTGGTGGTTGGCGCAGCACCATCCGTCGAAATGTCCTCCATCTGATCAAGATTTCTATAGGAATACTCATCACCACTGTAAAGAAATTCGCTGTACCCTTCATTTTTTCCTTCCTCATAGTTATTGTTGTTATTGTTATTATTATTATTTCGTCTGCCAGCGCGCCTTTGAGGTTGGGCTTCCGCCCTGTAAAGTGTCTTGAGCGCCAGTTCTTTGGGTACATTAACCAATGTTTTATTAACATCGGGCCTATTTCTAAGGCCTAATTTTATAAGTATCTGATGTTTAATTGCCTCCAACCTAAGATCATCCGGACTTGGTCCAGATTCCTTGGCACTCCTGTGTAAATTATGACCGTGCTGCTGATGCGGACACCCCGGACACGTTTGATGATGATTTTGCCTCGCTAATGTTACCGGAAGTGTTAAGCCCCAAATAATTAAGGATATCAACACCAGATTTGACCTAATGATAATTTTACTGGAAAGCCTAGAATTATTATTATTATTATTTGTATTGCTCTTAATCGAAATATCCTTTCGATTTGCAACATGGAGAGTGAGACCAGGTTGATTCGACACCTGGTGCATTTCGGCGGCGAGTCACCTCTCCCTTTGGCCGCCACCACCGCCGATTTCTGATTCTTCAAAATCCTCGGCTTCCTTCTTCGTGGTGATTTGAACTTTAGTTGCAGTTTGACAATTTTTATTCGTTTCTGAATTATGACAATGATGATGATGGTGGTTATTATCCCTTTGCTCGATTTTAATCTCGATAATGCTGATTGACCCCTGATGTAGACGATTTTCACTCGGTATGGTGACAATGACGTTAGCGATGGCAAGAGGTGATGGCAACGACGGGGAGAAGGCATCCTCGCCTAAACCCCCCATTACCAATGCACATTCGCCACTCTTAATTCAACTAATTCACCACCACTCTTTAACGATAGCTCCCTAATGATTCTAATACCCATTCGCCACTGAAAATTCTGTTCTTTTTTTGAAACAAAAACTTTCTATTCTTCCAAAACAAATAGTCCACTATTTTTGCACTTTAATCCAGAATCAAAAACACTTTTCCTAATCTAAGAAAATTTTTCTCTTGATGAACTTCTTTCCTCCTAGGGTCTTCTTGATTTCCTCGGGCACTTTCTATGTATTGCTAGAGCTTTACTACGGGTAAGAATCCAAAGTTGATGCTGCACCATTTAAATGTCTTCAGCATCCATCCAACGACCCTCAAGTCTCTTTCTCTTTTTTTTTGTTTGGTGTTTAAATCTAAATCTTTTAGAATTTCTAGTATATAATTTAGAAATATTCTCTATAAATTGAAAAACTATCAAGAACCCTGTAGAAGAGTATTTGTTATTTCTTTTATAAATAGAAAATGAATACGATGGATCGAGATAGATCAATGGGATGGATCGTGGTATCAAGGGAGGCGTTTAATTTTCTCGAAGACACTATTTAAACAATATGAAACATTCACCATTTGGCATTTGTGTTTGTGTGTGTGTGTGTATTTATTAATAATAGAGTGAGAATAATAAAATCGTATAGTATGATAAGGATTGAAAAGGATCTTGTAGAACCGAAGCACGCTTGTCGGAGGCGCGCCGGACACTGAGGTTCATCCACCACTACCACTAACCAGAATTCCACCCACCCACGACGCAATATAGGTAGTCCCTGCCGGCTAAACTCCGCCGGTAACCTTATATATAGAGGTGGTCCCTTATAATGTGATAGTGTGTTTGATGCTATAGTGTTTAAGGGGATATATCTAGTGTGATAGCGCCGCGCAGGCGTCCCAGGGTCGGATCCGGGTTGACTCTTCGTTTACTTAGCCGGTTGTGTCGTCGTCGCCGCCACCCCAATGTAAAATCCTCCGTCACACCACGTGCTACTCGCGTGGCCTATGTCACATTTATTTATTTTTTTTCCCCCAACTCACCTCTCGATTTATTATTAATCTTCAAGTTCAACCGCAGAAAAGTTGAAATCATCAATTCACTTTTTTTTCCAAACCTGATGACAATATTCATGATTCAATTCGTAATCTGCTTTACCCCTTTTTTCCCAAAAGCCGAAAGGGGGAATACCCTTTTTTCCTCTGGGAAAACACCGTCTAATTTAATGCCAATTAGGAAAATAACCTGTCGATAAATATTTTCAGAATGTTGGGTTGGTAACATTTGCATTTTTGTCATACTTTGCTATTTCATACAAATTCAGGGTTGCCACAAATATTTAATTTTATTTTTCCCTGATTTCCAGACAAAATTCTCACTCTTTTCCTGACCATAAAAAAATTCGGATTCACTCTAAAAATTATTAGATACTCAAAAAAATGTTGTATTAAATTTATTTACAAATTTCATTCATTGTAAAATTATTCAAAAACATCAATAACTAAATTTTTAAATAAGTATTTAATTATTACTTTTCCATAGGAATTAAAATTCTTCAGAACATTCAAATTCAAACCTTTTTGAAACTCAACGATTTATAAGAATATTATAACAAAACGTAAAGACGGCGATCACCTTCATCATGTTTTGTTATAATTTAAATACCCATAAAATTTTTCAACAAAAAATGGATTATTTACAAAAATCCTAAAAAAATCCCTCGCAAGAATTCAATTATTATTTTTAAATGTATTAAATTTTCTCAAAAAAATTCAATTATTAGAAAAATTTTTAATAAAATTCGTTGCAATAATTCAATTATTTTCATAAACAATCAATCGACTATTCGGTAATTTCACTGTTTAATCAATTTTTATTTGAAAATTCTAGAAAAATTCAATTATTAATTTTAAAAATAAATAATTTATTGAATAATTAAATGTTTGTTAAACTTGAATTCTCATAAAGAATTTTATCAACAAATTTTTAAATAATTGAATTCTTTTGGCAAATTTTAATAAAATTTTTCCGAATAATTACATTTTTCGACGAATTTGATTAAAATATTGTATCCAAAATTTATTAAAATCCTGCGATGAGTTTTATTATTTATGATAATAATTTTAAAAATTTCCAAAAATGTTATAAAATTTTTCTAAAATAATTGAATTTCGGTGAAGAATTTTATTATCTATAAAAATAATTCAACTCTTGTAAAGAACTTTGTTAAATTTTTTTTAAATAATTTAATTTCGGTGAAGAATTTTATAAAAACCTTTGTAAATAATTAAAAATAAATATTTTTATATTTTTCAAAATATTTATAATATTTTGTATATTAAATAATTAAACTCACGTGAAAATTTTATTATTCATGAAAATAATTGAATTATTTCAAAGAAATTTATTAAAAATTTCATAAATTATTGAAATTTTAACATGAATTTTAATCAAGTTTTTAAATATATTTTAATTTTGAAGAAGAATTGTATTATTTATAACAATAGTTGAAATTTTGACGAGTATTTAAAATTTTTTTAAATAAATAAAATAAAATAATTTTTCAAAAAATTTTATAAAATTTTGTATATTAAATAATTCTCACGTGAAAATTTTATTATTTATGAAAATAATTGAATTATTTCAAAGAAATTTATTAAAAATTTCATAAATTATTGAACATCTGTGAAATTTTAACAAGAAATTTATTCAAGTTTTTAAATATATTTTGATTTTGAAGAAAAATTGTATTATACATAATAATAATTGAAATTTTGACGAGAATTTAAAAAATTTTTGTTAAATAATTGAGTAATGAGGGATTTTATTATTTATAAAGATAATTGAAAGTTTGACAAAAATTTTTGAACATAATTGAATTTCTGCGAACAATTTTATTACTTTTGAAAATAACTTAATTCTTCCAACGAATTTTATTCAAGTTTATAAAAATAATTGAATTTCGTTGAAGAATTTTACTATTTATAAAAATAATTGAATTCTTGAAAAGAACTTTGTTAAATTTTTTCTAATAACTGAACTCTTGCGACGAATTTTATAAAATTTTTTTAAATAATTGATATTTTTTGTAAAATTATTTGAAATTTTTTATATTGAATAATTTAATTCCTGTAAAAATTTTATTATTTATGAAAATAATTGGTTTATTTAGAAGAAATTCATAAAAAATTTTGTAAATTATTGAATTCCTGTGAAATTTTTCCAAGAATTTTATTAAAGTTTTTAAAAATAATTGAATTTCGAAAAAGAATTGTACTATTTATAAAGATAATTGAAATTTTGACGAGAATTTTAAAAAAAAAGTTTTGAACATAATTGAATTTTGGAGAAGAATTTTTTTATTTTTAAAGATACAATTGAAATGACCATAATTTTTAATAATTTTTTAATATAATTGAATTTCTGCAAAAAATGTTATTATTTTCGAAAATAATTCAATTTCTGTAATTATATTTGTAACTTTTCCAAAATTAAATTTTTTCAGTATTTTTAATTAAAATGTGACGCGATCTGAAGAAAGGGACCTTAGAAGCAAATCACTTTAAGGTTATGTTAGTGTTACTTTTTTATTAATTAAAAGTTTCTTTTCAATTACAGTAAATTAAAATCAGTATTTATTTAATATTTTAGTTGTAATAAAGACCTAAACATCAGTCATTTACATTGTCAGTTGATTCTCTGCTAATATTTTTATTTCAAAAACTGCAAACATAACCTGTAATTTTTTGCTTCTAAGGTCCCTTTCTTCAGATCGCGTCACAAATTCTTTTATCAATCTAGCATTTATAAAAATTGTAAAAATTATTCATTACATAATTGATAAGTCATAATTTTATGATAGTTCTTTAGAAATTAAGTTATTGAAATAGAAATCAGTGTCTGAAATAGAAAGAATTCAAGGTTTCGTTTTAAAATTCGTGGTTATTTTAATAGTTTTCAAAGCAAACAAAAAAACATCAAAACTTGCAGTTTTTTCATGAATTTTTGAAATTTGATTTTTCCAGTACTTTTACTAAAAATTCCTGACTTTTCCCTGAATTTTCTGACCAATTTTACTTTCCCTGACTTTTCCCCGACTTCCCTGACCTGTAGCAATCCTGATATTTACTGTGAAAAATATTACTTTTCATTAATTTGAAAATATTTTCCTATCCTTTTACTTAAAATATAATTAATCAATTAAACACTAACTTAATTATGTAATAAGTGAAAAAAGCAGTAACTTAATTACGTAATAAGTGACAAAAAAAGTAACTTAATTATGTAATAAGTTAAACATGACAGGATTAATGGATTTTGAATTTTAGCGCCATTTTATAGTCACTTGACAGTGGCGCACAGTTGCAATAAGTTGCGTGTGAAATCAGTTTGACACTACCATGTCAAGAAACATTTATAACCTAAAAGTCCGCTTGCCTTTATTGAAGAATTGTAGGCAAAATGTATCGCACGCTATACTTAAGTTTTTTCTGCGTTATCAAAATACTCATACAATTAAAAAAAGAAGTTTGTAATTTATACAATCGAATATTATTTTCCGGTCTGAAATATCAAGACGAATGTCAAAATGATCACGTCTTTTAAATACACCAAAAAATTGAATATTAATTTATATTCCAGTGTAATAAATTTTACGGCCTAAGTAATTTTATTTATATTTATATTGACGACCTTTCGATACATTAATTTGACTCTTCGGGTCAAAATTGAAATTAATTAATTAACAAACAGTCATTAGGTAATTTTATCCAAAAAAACAAGAAACGGCTACAATGAATATTTTTTAATTAAAAATTCGCAAGCAGGGCAAATTATATTTCTGTTATTAGAAATATTATTAGAATACACAAGACAATGTAGGGGAAATATTTGTAAATTTTTTCATCTAACAAAAAGCAGCGGCCTTTTATCATTATCATTTTGATTATTTGATCGAAAAAGTGTTTTTCCCTTTTTGATTTCGATGTATAGAAATGTGTCCTCGAAAATTGCCGACAACATTGAAGCCTTTTTAGAAAATTGGCAGAAGATTTTTGCACAGAAAGCGAGAGAGAGAGAAGAGGGAGGCGGTCGAAAATTATATGTAGCAGATGATGAGAAATACATTCGCTTTAATTTAACCTGGATATGTAAATAAATATTGAAAATCGGTAAGTTGAGATTTATGGAGATTTAAACATCTCACGGTAAATCGTTAGGTATTAAAATAACACCAAAAAGGATTAAAATAATCCAATTTAGTGTTTTTTTAATCTATTTTGGTGTTATTTTAATACCTAACGATTTACCGTGCTATGATATGTTTTGTAAATGTTTTATGTATTTGAAAATTTTGAAAAAAAACAAAAAAAATTATAATTTTTTTGTATTCTATAGTTCTATACGTATTCTATACGAATTCTGTATGTATTACAAATGTATTCTATACGTATTCTATGCGAATTGTATATGTATTACAAATGTATTCTATACGTATTAAAAATTTATTATATATTTAATATTTATATGCATTACATACACTTGTAATACAGCAACATTTCAATATCGTTGATAATATGTTTGCGGCTTTTTTTGTACAGTTTGTTATATAGGGGCCACGGGCTAGGAACTTGCTCTAAGCATATTGATCAGAAGACGGTAGTTGGCCGCATGCCACGTGGTGATGCTGCGAGAGGCGCCGGCCTCTCCTCCTATTATGAGCCAAGGCTTCCATCTTCGTTCTCTTCCTTACTAGGATCTTCCACCGCGACGACGTTTCGGAAAAACCCTCTCTCTTTTATTCACCCATACTCCGCTTTCCCCATCCATTCCTTGTCCCAAGGATCTACCATGTTCCATCTACCTCTTTCCTCTTCCTTCCCTTTGCCAGCCATTCCACTTTCCTCTTATATTATTTTTACATTCTCATCACATGCGAATGTATTTTATATATATATATATATATATATATATATATATATATTTCTGCAAAATTTTAGCTTTCTCCCTCAATCGCTTATCTATGTATATATGTCCCTTTGCAGTCATATAACTTTCCAGAGAATTATTAAAAGCATTTTTTTTCCAGTTGTAGTTCTTCATAAAAAAAGGTCAAGTTTGATTGCCAAAAAGTCTAGTATGACTTTTTCGGGGTTCTTTTTATTATGAAAAAAAAATTACTGAAAATTTGTTAAACAATTTGTCAGACAAGGTAAACTAAAGGGGATTTGAAAAGGTTCGCATCCGTACAGAAGGTGAAGGAAAAAATGTTTCGAATGCCTCACAATCGATTTAATTTGTACAAATTTGGGTAACGTAATTTGTACAATTACAAAAAGAAAAGAAATTCTCAAAAAGAATTTGTAATTTATACAATCGAATAAAATTTTTAGAAAAGAAAAATTCTATTAGTGATGCACGTTGAAATTTTAAGTTAGTCTTTAAGAAGAATCCATTTCCGTAAAAACAGGATAGAATTTAAAAACTTTGAAAATCGAATTTCATTTTACAATAATTAATATTTATAACTGTGTTTTTGTTGCAGGTATGATTTTTAATTCAGTCGTCAAGGAGCCGTTAGCAGAGTGAAGCTGTTCATTTGGAATACTCAAGATTAAAAAGTTTCTGTAATTTACACAATCGAATATTAAATAAATATTGTATGTAACTTATACAGTTAATTAATAATTTTGCTAGTTATTTAAAAAAACAATTTTTTTTAATTTTTCGAAAAAAATAATATTAATTAGAGATGTTCGTATGTTTCAGAAACCATTCAGCAAGACATCTTCAGTAGAGTAACACTTTTCAACCAGAATAGGTACTTTCAATTAAAAAAAGTATTTGTAATTTATACAATCGAATTTTTATCTTTGAATACTAGGCAGAAAACGAAACGTATTATTATCAATACGAATTTGAATTGAAATTAATTTCGCCAGAATAACACTAAACTTCTTTAAATGTGACGCGATCTGAAGAAAGGGACCTTAGAAGCAAAAAATTATAGGTTATGTGTGCAATTTTTTAAATGAAAATACAAAAAAATGATCGTCTGTTGGTGTGAGTCATTAATGTTTAAGTTGTCATTATAACTGAAATATTTAATAAACACTGCTTTTAATTTGTAAAAAGTGAAAAGAAACTTTTAATCAACAAAAATGTAACACTAACATAACCTTAAAGTGATTTGCTTCTAAGGTCCCTTTCTTCAGATCGCGTCACAAATCAGAATACTCGCAATTTAAAAAAGGGTTTGTAATTCATACAATCGAATAAATTATTTCTCATTTCTAATACAAAACAAACGTTTCAATTAGTTTTTCGATAGTTTGCAATTCAGGCAAGAAACTTGCAAAAGAGTTCAAAAAAACTGCTTAGTCAAAAAGACTTATAATTTAAAAAAGGGTTTGTAATTTATACAATCGAATATTATTTTTCACCTTCTTTACAAAGAAAACTTATCCTAAAAAACTTCATTTTAAGAAAACTACAATTAACTGTTATTAATTGTAAAATAATCACTGTCTCTTGTTCGTATCCAGATTTTCACCCCCTTGGAAAAATTAACCTCTTTTGATTTTAATCACTAGGATTTATAAAGTAATCCAAAAATAAATAAACCCAAGGTAAATAATTTCAAAAAAAACATTTAAATTTAAACAAGAAAAATTCCCCCCTTGTCAAATTTGTAATTTTCGAAAGAATGTTTTCATCCCAGTGGACGTGAGTTTCGAGTCAGGCTTAAATTGAGACGTCAGATTAACAAGCAGAGTCGCTTCTTGGAGGTGCAAAAGGCGAGGCTCTTTCTCTTTTTCGCACAACCTTGAGGGTAAAAAATTAAAAAGCAAAAAAAAAGAACGACGTT
Source organism: Leptopilina drosophilae (assembly GCA_032873175.1). Classification (NCBI taxonomy): domain Eukaryota; kingdom Metazoa; phylum Arthropoda; class Insecta; order Hymenoptera; family Figitidae; genus Leptopilina; species Leptopilina drosophilae. The sequence continues at coordinate 44,478,970 of CM065482.1, forward strand.
AAACGAGCCGTCAGGAGAAAGGGTACCGCCTTCTTGGGTGGCTACCGGTTTCACAGTTTTTAACCCCTTGCCATGAAAATAAGAATGCCCTCTATCCTCTCTTCTTCCTATACTCATCTTTGATTTTACGCTTTGCAAAAATAATAGGAAACTTTCTTATCCAACTTTCGATTTAGAAAAAAAAAGTTTCCTTTATTATCAGCAAGCAGTAAAATTCAGTAATTCTGCAAATTTTCCAATTTTATCAATATGAAAATTTGAAAATATTTTTTTGCCCAATTTGAAAAAATTTGGGCCAAATTTAGCAGTAAATGAATACTAATTATTAAATGTGAAAAAAACTAATTTTTGCTCTTTTAAAATAATTTGAATTTTAAAAAAATCTGTTATTTCTTACTCTAATTATATTTTGATGGCGAAACAAGTTTTTCGAAAATTTCTCTTATTTGAAATTTGTAAAACTTCGTGAATAACGTCATCTCTGGTGAATATCAAGAATTAACAGTCTAACTCGACAGTAGTTGCAGAGATCTTATTGTCCGCTCTATGTTCACTTGATTCGCGCCATCACTCGATAAAACAGAAAATTTTTCTGCTTCTCTTCCTCAATGAAAATTTATCTTCGAAATAGTTCAAGATACATATCAATGAGTTCAAGTCTCTCAGCGAGAAATTATCAAGTTTCAAAAGAATTTTGTACTTATATCAAATTTTTATTTTCTATTAGAAACTTTTTGCTATACTTTCTTTTTTAGAAAACCTTATTCCTAAAATGATAAAATAAACAATTTTTATTTGTTTAAAAAATATCTTTTTTCGGAAAATAGTTTATTAATAATAGTTATTAATATTAAGTTATTATTTATTAAAAAAACATTTTTTTGTTGGAAAAATTATTATTAATAATTATTACAATTATTTACTTATTATCATTATTATTAATTTAATTATTTAATTTATTAATCATTATATTATCATATCATTATATTATATTATCATATCATTATATCATATTATCATTATATTATATTATCATTATTATTATTTAATTTATTATTTATTAATTAATTTTTTAATTAATTATTAATTTATTTTAATTATTTAAATACTTTTTCAGAAGATAGTTTATTAATAATAGTAATTAATATTTGGTTATTATTTATTTAAACAAATTTTTTTGTAGTATAAATTATTATTAATAATTATTATAATTAATAATACTCTAAACGAATTTTAGTTTGGTTCGAAAAAAATTGATTATTAAAATTTCAATTAACATTAAGTTTATAAACAACTTAACAAAAGTTATAAATTTTATTTGTCCTTAATTTTTTCAGTTAATTTATTTCATTCGGATTTTAAACATTTAATTAAGTCAGTTTTTGTATTATTTATTTTTATGCCAGCGTCAGAAAAATAATTTCCCTCTCTTATAATATTAATAATAAGATTCGATTGTGTAAATTACAAACTACTTTTTATTTTTAAATTTTTTCTATATTTAAATTTTTTACTTATATTTAAAAATTTGTTAAATTCAGACATTGAGGGTTTTAATTATTTCCTTTTGAAACAACAAAATAATTATTTTGTATTCGATTGTGTAAATTACAAACCCTTTTTATTTATAAATTGTTTCTTTATATTTTTTTGAAAATTTTTTTAATTATATTTAATTTGTTAAATTCAGACATTGAGGGTTTTAATTATTTTCTTTTGAAAAAACAAAATAATTATTTTGTATTCGATTGTGTAAATTACAAACCCTTTTTATTTATAAATTGTTTCTTTATTTTCTTTATTTAATTATTTTTTATTGATATTTAATTAATTTGTTAAATTCAGACATTGAGGGTTTTAATTATTTTCTTTTGGAAAAACAAAGTAATTATTTTGTATTCGATTGTGTAAATTACAAACCCTTTTTATTTATAAATTGTTTCTTTATTATTATTTTTTTTTAATTATATTTAATTTGTTAAATTCAGACATTGAGGGTTTTAATAATTTTTTTCTTTTGGAAAAATCGAATAATTATTTTGTTTTGATAATAAAGCAATGAAAGTAAATTTTTACACCTTGTATTACCTTATTATACTTGTATACATTTTATGAATCGTCTGAGTATGTGAATTAGATTGATCTATCATTGCCTCGTCTGACAGTCGTCTCGCCCATTGATTAGCCAGTCGCAAATATAATCTTCCTGGAATCTGTCAATGCCATGGACAATATCATCTATACATATAATGACGGTATAATTCACTAACTATCATTTAACAATTTTCTTATAGTTTTATTATTCCTATAATTGAATACAATCTTTTCTTGTAATATGAATTTTCGTAACAAAACTGTATAAATAATTATTCGCTTTTTACAAAGTATAAAAATTATTATAATGACGATTTTAGAAAATTATGTTAACTTGTCTATTCCAGCAATCATAGATTTATTTTAAAGCATTAATCATAGATTTCTTTTATTCCACCAATCACGGATTTCTTTTATTCCACCAATCATAGGTTTACTTTATTCCACCGATCGTAGGTTAATAACTAATTTTACTTTTTACAGTGAACGTAAATTTGAATTAGTCAAAAAAGAAAAATTGACAGAATATTTGAGGTTAGCTCATTGCACACTCGGCGCGAGGACGAGTAGTCACGAACTTTCCCGAAGTCACGACTTTTCTAATTTGCAGCTACTTTCAGTTCAGATGGCGCTAGTAGTCGAAGCAGAAGACAGAGAGTAAGAACTAGAAAACTGTGACAACTTTATTTCATAAACTGGAAGATATTCCAAATCTTCCACAGGTAAATTTTCAAGTTATTGTGATTACGATTTTTAATTGAACTCCATTTTCTCTTAGTTTTCTGTAAGACACTAATAAAAATACGAGCAGAAATGAAATACAAAAAACATAATCCACTTTTTTTCTCCACTAAAGCACATTACTGGCTCTGCTTATGGATATCGTATCAAAGAATGCTACTGTGGAAACGCATTGATAAAAGTAGCGCGTCAACAGCAGATTAAAATAATAATTGTCCCTGAACAAACAGTGTCGATTATGTGATGCCTTCTAGCGATTATTGGTATCACAATTTTTACGTCCTTTCTCCTCTTATTTTTATCTTCACTCTCAAATTCGACCTATTTTACATGTCTCGCTAATTATTATTTTTATATTGACAATTTATTACATATTTACGCGAAAAAAAAGAAAAAAAAAATTCTGAGATAAAAAAGCAAATGTGTATGAGAATATTTTTTATCACAGTGAAAAAAGAATTTTGCCACAATAAAGATCATGTGAATTGCAATTTGTGCATTGACCCTTTGAATTTGATTTTGACATTATTGCGGTGTGCAATTATCGTCATTTTAGGGAGTCATATAAGGCGCGATTGACCTCGAGCTGGGACTTCATACTCTTGTTGTCGGAGCGACCTCTTTGGTATGGGTGAATAGCTGTTGGTCATCAGCTTTGATTGTTTAAGCCAGTGGATCAAGTTCACTGCACACGCCTGACATATACAACCAAAAGGCTAATATACCCAACGTGCATTCATCTTTTGGGGTCAGTTATCTCTTCATTTCTTGAAGGGCATTACATTTTTCTTCCCACTAAATTCGTCCAAAGGCATTGCTCCAGTGAGACGTGAAATATCAACGTGCAACGTGCGAGTATTTACTGCCAGGGTGACAAGAAGTTGGTAATTATAATTACGTTAGTATTAAAATTTTGTTAATTATTCTCAGTGTATTACATTCTATTATTTTCAGTGTTACCAAGTTATCAGTAGTCTGCTAATCTTGACTATAAAAGAATATTGTTTCGTATTTAGTCATCAACAAGCATTCAAAAGAGAAATATAGTCTGACTACTATCTTTACGCAATTAAAAGTTTTTTTGTAATTTATACAATCGAATACTATTACATTTTGGGATAAACCCCAAACCATCTAAGAACGTCCCCTAAAATATTTATATTACATTTTGGGTTACATTTTTTGGTAACCATCTTAAAACGTCCCTTAAAATATTTATATTACATTTTGGGTTGCATCCTGTTTTTCTGCAAAGTTTTTAAACCCAATTGCTGATAACTATTTACCTAAACTTTTTAAAAACGTCCCCTAAGGTATTATACGTCCCCTAAGCTAGAATTAATTTGAAATTTATTAGTAATTTTCTCATCACGACTTAAAATTACAATTGTATATTTTCAGTCATCAAGAAACTTTCAAGAGGAGTAATATAGTTTAATCACTATGATGACGTAATTAAAAAGAGTTTGTAATTTATACAATCGAATACTATTCCATTTTAAGTTAAACCATTTTTATCTATGAAAAGTTTTAAAACCAATTGCTGATTACCATTCACCCCAAACTTTGAAAAACGTCCCTTAAAGTAAAAAGTAGTGTTAGTTTCAAAATTATTAGTAATCTACTTGACTAGAAACGACGATAGTTTCTAATTCAGTCATCAAGAAACTTTCAGAAGAGTAACATAGTTTAATTACTATGATGACACAATTAAAAAGGGTTTGTAATTTATACAATCGAATACTATTACATTTTGAGTTGAATCATGTTTTTCTGCAAAGTTTTCAAAACCAATTGCTAATTACAATTCAACCCAAACTTCTAAAAACGTCCCCTAAAGTACAAAGTAGTATTAGTTTCAAAATTATTATCAATCTACTTGACTAGAAACAATAATTGTTTCAAATTAATTTATCAAGAAACTTTCAAAAGAGTAACACAGTTTAATTACTATGATGACGCAATTAAAAAGTAGTTTGTAATTTATACAATCGAATACTATTACATCATGGGTTAAACCCATTATTCTTTTTGGAACCTTAGAAATGTAAAATCTACATGCCAATACCCTTAGGATATAAAGAATTTGTTAAATTAATTAACACAATAGCCATATACCAAAAAATTTTCGTCTTCTGGCGATTTTCATTATTTTTCCTATTCCTCTTCTTTCTGGTTTTTTTTATTTTTGGATTCGAATTCAGAAAATAAAATTACTGATCCTTTTAGTCAAGATGCCACCAGAACTCTCTCCGGACCTATAGCTAAATTATCTTCTATTTTCCAAAATGAGTTTTAAAATCTAGAAGAGTTCGAGTCCCTCAAGTACAAAAGCGATTCCACACGACTTTGTTGTAACATTCTTTTTTTTGGCAAATACACATACACATAAGTTTTTTACGCACACTGGACAATAATATGTGATAGGGTGCATAAATCATCGACATGCCGAATTGCGCCACGGGCACGGTTACCAAGGCACCGTTGGCTGCATTTTATTAAATATATATGTATACATATAGCGTAACGTATATATATCCTATTTATGTGAAATTCGCGGAAGAAGCAGATAGCATCGCCCAGTAGGAAAGAGGGCTTCTATAATTTCGCTCAATTCCCTCCTTCCCTTTTGAGTCGTCGGGTGCACGGCATGCACGCACATCCGCATTCAATCACCCGCAACACGGGACTCCGAAACTCCAAACTCGTCTGCTTGTATTTTTGAGGAGGACTTATCAAATCGTCCGATCGAGTTCTCCTGTTCACCAAATTACCATTTTCTTACTCAAGTAGGCAAAATGGAATTGCCAAGGGCTCGATTTAGGCTTTAATGACACTCCGACATGAGCCCTTTACCACCAAAAAATAACAAAAAAAAACGCACACACACAAAATAAAAAAAAACCCTCTGGTATTATCGTTAAAACTTTTTGTTATCAGGAAAAAATAAAGGGATTTTCGTACCAGGACCTTCGTGTATTTCCAAGAAAATTTTATCAATTCAACGAAACCTTTAGCATAAAACTTTAGCCCTCCTGGATAGAATTGAATTGAAATTCTTCTTCTTCTTTGATGATTGCGTATTTGATTTGATTCTTGGTCGCAGGTAAGCTGAATACGAATTCTAGATTAACTTTGTTGTCGACTCAATTATTTGTGAATAGTTGTAATTGGTGGGACAAGAAACTTTTTATACGAAGGGAAAAAATTTTAGTAGTGACGCTGGTATGAATTGTAATTCAATCAGCAAGAAGCCTTTAGCAGAGTGACACTGCTTAAATAATTTGTAACCTACACAATCGAATTATCTTTTAAATGTTAGATACAAAACAAAAATGCAGATATTAGTAATTAATTCCATAGAATTGACAGTGCCTTATTTTAAATAGTAGCTATTAAAAAATTATTACTTATTCCCCAATTTTGAGATCAAAAGGTATCCCTTGGTACTCAGGGAACAGTTTCGAATTCAGTCATCAACAAGCATTCAAAAGAGAAATATAGTTTGACTACTATCTTTACGCAATTAAAAGTTTTTTTGTAATTTATACAATCGAATACTATTACATTTTGGGTTACACCATTTTTATTGCTGCAAATTTTTTTAACCCAAATGTTGATTACCATTCATTCCAAACGTTTTAAAACGTCTCCTAAAGTACAAAGTAGTATTAGTTCAATCTCAATCGTCCGAAAAACGTTCCCTAAGTTACAAACTTGTATTAGTTACAAAATCATTAGTAATCTACTCATCTTGACTAGAAACGACAATAATTACTTTTAATTTAGTCATGAAGAAAGTTTTAGGGCTGTTTCACCATCGAGAATTAATGTCGTGATTAAATAATTAGGATTATGTTTTAAACGACGATTAACAGTTACTACTATTTTACCAACTTTTATTAATGTAATAATTCTTAATTAAACAATCTAAATTATAAGAATGCGTTCTACCATAATTCCAGTGGTGATTAGAGGAAAGTAATCACCGTTTAACTTAATTGCCCAAATTTGACCATTTAATAAGTTAATCAACGATTAATACAAAGATATTGACATGGAAATTATAACCTTCAAATCGAAAAGGTTTGTAGGCATTAGAAATGACCGAGTTTTATGATGAAATTTTGTCATCATCTTCCGAAGATGAAATGGTTGTTCATCGACGGCCAAGAATTATTCACAAAAGAACAAACTATTTTGATGTTCTAGATGATGTAGATTTTGTTGTGCGCTTTCGTTTAACAAAAGTATCAGTGCAAAATATATTGCCGGAAATTCGACATGAATTGGAGCATGCTACTACTAAGTTAAAAGAAATTTTAAAATAATTATTGAACCAATTTTTTATTATAGCGGGATTATTTACATCTATTTGTACTTTTCAATAAGGATAGGAAAGAGATTTTTATTTTTATATTTTTACAGAAACCACACGATTTCACCAATGATACAACTTCTTCTAGCATGAATATTTTGAATAGCCAATCACAATTGGTCTCAGTAGAAATATATGGGTTCTTGAGAATCAAGTACATGGGATTATGTAAACAGTGATTGAAAATGTGTTATCGAATTTCGTGTAACGAAATGGAAATTACTTTTACTTTGATTGTCGATTAAAAGATAAACATAATTATTTAACCACAACTTTTTCCGAGTTGGTAAAATCTGATTGGATATTCAACACAATCTTGAATTTTTTTTCTCTCTCTCCTATTTTTTCCTTTTTTGGGACGTTCCATGGCTCGTGCACTGACAAAATTTTGATTTTACTTATATTTTATAATTTAATAGTGGTTAGGGTCCTAAAATAAGTGCCAAAATTATTATACGTGTAAAAACTTTTCTTCGTGTATTTACATGTGTCCAAGTCTACACGTATAATTATTTACTCTTGTTTATTTTCAATAGGTGTCAGTTAAAAATGTTGAGTGTAATTTTAAAACCGCACATGTGGTGTCAGAATAATATTTTTTCTGTTAAATCACTGTTTAAGTTGTTAAACGAGTCAAATTTGGATAATTAGGTAAATCGGTGATTACTTTCCATTAATCATCGTTTGGATTGAAACATCATCATCATCATTTGGTGAAATGCATTCTGATGGTTAAGATACTCTAATCACGAATTTTTATACTAATCACAGGTGGTGAAATCGGCCCTTAGAGGGGTAACATGGTTTAATCACTATGTTGTCGCAATTAAAAAGTATTTTGTAATTTATACAATCGAAAAATTTTTTTTATTCTGAATTCCAGCAGCAAATAGAAAATCTTTGTACTGCAAATAAGTTTACGCTCTTCGTTTTTGTTAAACATGTAATGAATGCCTATTTTTCGACTCGTCATGTAAATAGAAATTTTATTATTCGAGCTATTTAAAAAAAGAATATATCCTTATCCGTGTGATAGCACCATCCCTTTTACATTACGCAGGTCTTAGCCAACCCCTTAATCTCGGGCAGTACGTGTAGAAGGCTACTTTATACTTAGTCTACCTGGCAAAAGGGAGGTATTACGGGGTTACTAAAGTATTGTATGGCCTCCCTAAGCCCCATAAGGATAGCCCTCAGGCACGCACCCCCCGTTATCGTGGTGCGTATGCAGTTTTTTTGCTAGTGCGTGCGGTGCAGCCCTATGCAGTGAAGGTGAAGGGGGCATCAGGTAACACGGGCAGGCCGACAAAACCCGACAAACAAACTTTGTACGTCACACATATTCTTAAATTACAAACACATCATCTATTCGCAAAAATTCACTTTCTAAAGGCAGAAAAAAAAATTTATTCTCTACATTTCTAAAACTTGATAAAACTTTCTTTAATTAAAATAATTTATTTATTTATTTATTTGAAACTTTCTATATTGAAAATAAATGTTCCCTCCATTAGGAGGATATTGTCGAGATTAATTAAAAAAGAGGACACCCAGCTGGTGTGAATCCTATTCATATTAAATTACTCGATCCTTGACTTCCTTGAGTTTATAGCTTGTTTTCGTTCATCTTTTTCTAATTTACACTCCTTTGTGGTGTGTATAACACATGCTGGTACCAGAACTCCAGCATGCGACTTTTGGTCACGATTGGATACACCCAGACAGGAAATATTCAAACGACTGGTTGCAGACGAGTATCTTTCTCTCTCTCACTCATTCTCTTTGCACGACGTGACATACCGCGGGTGTTCCGCAGCTAAACCTAGAGTGCTAGAAATACACCCTAAAGATAATTCAAGTACATCGCCATCGCTGTCGCTTCGTTTTCTCATTCCCCTCGTCCGCATGTCAACAAACTAGAAGAATTTGCCGTCGTCATTGGCAATGGTCAAAGAATACCTCAGTTTGAAATTCTAACTTCTTTCGGGAAAAGAGGGATGATTATCGTATGCCATATTTTATACCAAACCACAATTTAATGGAAATTATCATTTTAATGCATTGAAAAAATTTATTTCTTCTATTTTAATTAGTTAATTAAAAATATAGGATAATAATTTTTTTTTTTAATTTACAAATATGTAAATGGAGAGAAATGAAGCTAATTTCTACGTATTTCACTTTTTTCTCGATGGTGGCAGGGAAGTCATGTAAGTATTCTTCACTCGTGTCACCATTTGTAGTACAGCCCTTTCTTCCTTTTTATGTTAGTGTGCATTCTCCCGATCCCCTTTATCGACATCACAAGTTTCAACGTCATTCCCTCGCTTTACTTTAGGTTTAGCTGAGATAAAACACTTCATCTTGAGTTGAACCCTTTTTCTTTTGTGCAAAGTTTTCAAAACCAAATGTCGATTAACATTTACACAAACATTCGGAAAAGGAAGTCCCTTGAGGAACAAGATGGTGTTAATTTCAAATTTATTAGTCAATTAAGCATCGTCACTACAAACGATAATTGTTTCGTATTTAGTCATCAACAAACATTCAAAAGAGAAATATAGTTTGACTACTATCTTTACGCAATTAAAAGTTTTTTTGTAATTTATACAATCGAATACTATTACATTTTGGGTTAAACCCCAAACCATCTAAGAACGTCCCCTATAATATTTATATTACATTTTGGGTTACATTTTTGGTAACCATCTACAAACGTCCCCTAAAATATTTATATTACATTTTGGGTTGAATCCTGTTTTTCTACAAAGTTTTTAAACCCAATTGCTGATTACTATTCACCCAAACCTTCTAAAAACGTCCCATAAGATACAAACTTTTATTAGTGCCAAAATTATTAGTAATTTACTCATCTTTAATACAAACGATAATTGTTTCTAATTCAGTCATCAAGAAACTTTCAGAGGAGTAACATAGTTTAATCACTATGATGACGTAATTAAAAAGAGTTTGTAATTTATACAATCGAATACTATTCCATTTTGGGTTAAACCATTTTTATTTATGCAAAGTTTTAATACCAATTGCTGATTACCATTTACCCCAAACTTTTAAAAACGTCTCTTAAAGTAAAAAATAGTGTTAGTTTCAAAATTATTAGTAATCTACTTCACTAGAAACGACAATAGTTTTCAATTCAGTCATCAAGAAACTTTCAGAAGAGTAACATAGTTTAATTACAATGATGACGCAATTAAAAAGTAGTTTGTAATTTATACAATCGAATACTATTACTTTTTTTGGTAAATCCCAATCATCTAAAAACGTCCCCTAAAATATTTATATTTCATTTTAGGTGGAATCCTGTTTTTTTTGCAAAGTTTTCAAAACCAATTGATGATTACCATTTATCTAAACCTTCTAAGAACGTCCCCTAAGATACAAACTTTTATTAGTACCAAAAATATTAGTAATTTACTCTTCATGACTAGAAATGACAATTGTTTCTATTTCAGTCATCAAAAAACTTTTAGAGGAGTAGCATAGTTTAACTATGTTGACGCAATTAAAAGGGGTTTGTAATTTATACAATCAAATACAATTATATCTTGGGATCCGTTTTTCTTTTTGCAAAGTTTTCAAATCTGTTCGTCGATTAATATTCCCCTAAACCTTTCAAAAATGTCCCCTAAGGTACGAGCTAGAATTATTTTGAAATTTATTAATAATTTTCTCATCATGACTACAAATGACAATTGCTTTTAATTTAGTCATCAGAAAAATTTCACAGGAGTAACATAGTAAATTACTATGTTGACGCAATTAAAAAGGGTTTGTAATTTATACAATCGAATACTATTACATTTTGTGTTGAAATCGGGTCTTCTGCAAAGTTTTCAAAACCAATTCCTGATTACCATTCCCCTTAACCTTCTAAAAACCTCTCCTAAGTAGTATCTTTAAAATCTTTATTTTTTCAAAAGCGTCACTTGATTCACAACCTAGAACATCCCTAACATTTCCATCTTGAATGGTATTAGAATCGAATTTTAATTTTATCATCACGTTATCAATATTTAAGCACAGTTTCCTCTTTGCGCTGACCCCCGTACGAGGTGATAAATCCTCTTGAAAGGTTTATTAAAAGTTTCCTACTTGAATAATAGGAAAAATGCATACATTTGATTAAACATAACGAAATGAAAAGAATAATAAAAGTTTTATACGATTCTTCATTAGAAGCATTATGAGCGTCAAGTATCGTACAGTTTACGATCAGGTGACAAAAGTATTTACTGATAATACGGTCGTCTAGAGTATCTTTTATTCATCGCAAATTCCATAGTTATTGAAAAGATAATTTACAACCGCACTGTTTGGTCATTTTATGAAGAATTTAATCAGAAGATTTTTACGTATTCCCGGTGATAAAGCAGTGATAGTGAGGTGATTGAAAGAGTTTGGTGTGGAGATTGATTCATGGATGGTAATCATTGTTTTAATTGTGGGATGGTTGTAAACTAGGTTCGGGTTAATGGTACCAATCAAAAGGCATCAAATGAATAAATCTGGTGACAACAGAACGGGTGGAAATTAGGAGTACAGGTATTTTTTAGGACCAAGTTTAGGGGAATTATTTAGTATCTAAAATTGGTTATCTAAACAAGAAGTTGGAAATTAGGAGTACAGGTATTTTTTAGGACCAAGTTTAGGGGAATCATTTAGTATCTAAAATTGGTGATCTAAACACGAAGTTAGAAATTAGGAGTTCTCGTATTGTCGTATTTTTAGGGACATCCTTGGGGTAATTATTTAGTAGCCTACAATTAATCCTTGTAAACACGAAGTTGGTGAACTTTTATTCTGGATTAGAAGCTGGGTAATCTTGGATAATGATTTTTTAGTTTGCAACGTGTGTAAAACGTTTGTGCGATTAGAAGACGTGAACGTCTCTCTAATGGAGTTATAGGAGGGAGGTAGTTTTACCGCTATTATACACAATATATGACTAAAGTGAACCGCTTTTGATAAATGTAGGAAGGCAAGCGGCTAAGCGAGTAGTGGAGTTTAAAAGTATGTTAAAAAAAGTTTTTAGCGGCCTTCGGGCGCTCTTGAGAAACGACGACGACGACGAAGATGACGATGACGACAACTCAAAAGTTTTTTAAATGAATAAGCGCAAGTATGCATATATATATATATATCCCCTTTCCTCTTGTATATGTGTATCCCCTTATGTTCATTGGTGGGTCCGGCTTTCTCACTCGTAAAATGCAAATCCAAGTAATGGACGTGCTTTGGTGCTTACGACGCTCGTTGAATGGATCATAAAAGGTGGCTTAAGGCCGCCGACCGCCACACCATCAGCGGCACCCATATGATGATAATCATGTCAAAGCTCTTTTGCAGAACTCCCCGCGATTATCGCTCCGATAACTTCACATCGTTATTTTTATTTAATTACCATTTACGATCCCGTTTCGACTTTAGGATACTGCATAGGGACGCAAAATGGCTAACCTGTAATCGAATCAGTCATTTCAGACACGGGCATCGCATTCACGTATATACATGTACTTAAATGTGAAGAAATATTGCGGTCTCGCGGAAATCAATATTTCACTTTCTAGAACTTTTTATTGTGCGCCCGTTTTTCCAAGAACACTCCTGCATTATTTATCGATATCAACTTCCCTGCCCACTGCGTCCAGATGAGTTCGACCACTCAAGAAGTTGCTTATCGTCATTCAGTAATTGGGAGGATCCACTCGTGTCTTGAGAATTTGTTTTATATATACATTATACAATCTTTAAGACCATCATTACTGTAACAAGTAAGTTGGGTTCAATTTTATACTTTTTATCCTTCCACTCTTCCATTGGGGTGCCTGTGGGACAAAATCATCATTTTTTCAACCGCACCTCTGGATATTGTTGGGCGGGGAAAAAGGATCAGTTTTCACCAAACAGTGACACTGTTTCAAAAAAAGTTTTTTTGTAATTTACGCAATCGAATTTTATCTTAAATAGTCATTTATCTTAAATATTACTATTCTAATAATTTTTTAACAGTTCAAAAATTCATCTAAACAGCTTTTTATCCACCTAACAAGAAAAATTTCTCTGTTTTACTTGGTACAAATATTAAACAAACCCTTTCTGCTTCTTCTGATAGTAAATCGTTTTTCAAAACGGATTTAATTATAAGAATCTGTAGATCAATTTAAAAGCCCAAAAGGCATGTTAAAGTAAACACTAAATTAATCAGAGTAGTCGTAACACTTGAAATGACACGCATTAAAAATTATAGCTGGGAGTGGCAACTCCTCCATAGTCTAGACAGTAAAAATCTACTAATGCCCACCATAGGGTGCGGATCGGTCTATTTTTAAGTATCTCTCTCTCTCTAATATTAACCCCTTAAGTGATCAGACGATTTTTTTTCCACAACACAGGTGCGGCTGGGAATCCACCAAAAAACCCAATTCATCAGTTTTCGAATTCTAAAAATATGTCTACTAACTTTAAATTTTTTAATTCATCAAAAATTATAAAAATTCGGGTGTTTTTGTGTATAAATTGAAAGACAAGATTGTTTTGTATCTGAAATACGACCAAGAACTATTGCCCCTATTATGTACTATGTTTAATTATCAGCCTTACAATGTACTACATTGTTAATCTTCTATACCAATTATAGTGAATAATCTTTAGTGTTTTGAACTTTCAGCGCACTGTTTTTCTTCTCCGAATTTGTCATTCATTACGTTTACTTTAAGTAATTAGTACAAATTTTTTTTAAATCAGGACATTTTTCGTAAGAAGACAAATAATTAAAAATTTTTTTTTATAAATTTTATACAAATTAATATATTGATTTAATGAAAAGTGTTTCAACTTTTGAGATAACCTTTAGGAAGTTATGTGTGAAAGTTCTCATATATGATCTATGTGACTTCTATAATTATAGATTAAATTAATAGACAAATCATTGATTACGATTGTCACTTGGTCAGTTGAATTTTAAAAAAATGAGATCAATTACTAACAGTTCTTTAATACTAAAATAGAAACATTAAAAATTTTATTTTCAACCGAAGAAGGAGATAATTTAATGAAAATTAAACAACATTTTACAGCATTTAGAAATTTTAGTAAGGGCTAAAATTCCCACACTTTTTTTTTTTTGGAAAACAAAATTTCTCTCTTTGTCTTTCAAAAGATGATTGAATTTTCCAATTTTTTTCAAAATTGGAAAAAATGCTTATTAGAAAATAATTAATTACGCATTTTGAGAGAAAAAAATAAAACATAAATTTTAATTCTTAAACAACAAAATAATGTGTTTGATGATAAAGAACTTGGCCTTGAGTTTTACAAATCTCGTTAGCTTTGAACTTCATTGATCCTATAGTGCCTCATGCATTCAATAAATTCCATTACATTGTCCGATATTTAAGAAAAAAAAGATATAAATATTTTTCTTGCTCTCATCACTAAAGAAATGTAGTGAGTACTCTTTATCCTGCAATAAATATAAAGCTGTAGATTGTTTTGGAAAAAAAATAATTTCAGCGTTCTTTAAATGTATACTATAAACAAAATTATTGGAAATATTAATATTGTAAATTAGTAATAAACTGACGAAGCAAAATAATTTATCAGTTCATTAATAGCTATTGAATGGAAATGTTCGTAAGATCATGAGTGAAAGGCAGTAGTAGGAAAAGTGATATTTTGATGAATTTCCGAGAAATTGTAATTATAAGTAAAATAATTTTAAGATTATTTTTTGAAAAAATATTTTAGATTTCACCTGACGATGTTGTGCTGCTTTTCTGTTCTGATGGCACTCGTGGTCCTAGCGTACAATTGTCAAAAGAAAGTAATTTGTAATTTCAACAATCGAATTTAAATTTTAATATTAAACGAAAAAATTGTTAATTTTGATGTACTTAGATAAAAATTATTTTTAATTTACACAATCAAATTTCATTTGTAATATTCTTCAGTCTTAAAATTCCCTTCAGTGGTGTAACAAAAAAAAGTCTTTGTAATTTATACAATCGAATATAAATTTTGATATTATTCAGTAATGAAATTACTTTTAGCGGAGTAACATTTTTAATTAGGAAAAATAAAAAAAGGGTTTGTAATTTATACAATCGAATTTATAAATTTTAACATTAAACACAAATTTCTTAATTAGAATTCACGTTGAAAAAAATAATTTCTAATTTACAGAATCGAATTTAGTTTTTAGTATAATGCAGTCATCAAGTTACTTTTAGTAGAGTAACAAAAAAAGTATTTGTAATTTATACAATCGAATATAATTTTTAATATTATTCAGTGATTAAGTTACTTTTAGCGAAGTAAAATTGTTAATTAGGAAAATTTCAAAAAAATAATTTTTAGTTTATGCAATCGAATTTAAATTTTAATATTATTCAGTAATGGAGTTACTTTTAGCGGAGTAACATTTTTTATTAGGAAAAATAAAAAAAGGGTTTGTAATTTATACAATCGAATTTAAATTTTAACATGAAAAACAAAGTTTTTCAATTACAATACATTTAGATAAAAATTATTTGTATTTTACACAATTGAATTTTATTTTTAATATTATTCAGTCGTCAAATTACTGTCAATGACAAAAAAATTTTAATTAGGTTTAAAAAAAAGTATTTGTAATTTATACAATCGATTTTTAATTTTAATATTATACAATCGATTTTTAATTTTAATATTAAACACGAAATTTCTTAATTAAGAAACATTTAGATAAAAATTATTTCTAATTTACAGAATCGAATTTAATTTTTATTATTATTTAGTCATCAAGTTACTTTCAGCGAAGTAACATTGTTAATTAGTAAAAACTAAAAAAAAATAATTTGTAATTTGTACAATCGAATTTAATTTTTAATATTAATAAGTCATTAAGTTACTTTAACGGTTAAACATTTTTAATTAGAAAAATCTGGAACAAAGTATTTGCAATTTATACAATCGAATTTAAAATTTAATACTAATCACAAATTCCTTAATTAGGATGCACGTTGAAAAAAATAATTGAAATTTACGCAATCGAATTAAATTTTTATTATTTAGTCATCAAGTTACTTTCAGTGGAGTAACAAAAAAAGTATTTGTAATTTATACAATCGAATTTAAATTTTAATATTATTCAGTGATGAAGTTCCTTTTAGTGGAGTAACATTTTTAGTTAGAAAAATCTAATGAAAAATAATTTGAAATTTATACAATCGAATTTAAATTTTAATTTTCAGTCTTCAAATTACTTTCAACGGAGTAAATTTTTCAATTAGGAAAATCTCAAAAAAAAGTATTTGTAATTTATACAATCGAATTTAAATATTAATATTAAACACTAAATTCCATATTTAGTTAGGAAAAAAGGGTTTGTAATTTACATAATCGAATTAAAAATTTAATATTAAACACAAATTCCTTAATTAGGAATTTAATTTTTATTATTTAGTCATCAAGTTACATTCAGTGGAGTAACAAAAAAAAGATTTTGTAATTTATACAATCGAATTGAATTTAAAATATTAAACACAAAATTCTTTAATTAGAATAGACTTAGAATATATTAATATTTTATAAAATAAAATTCTATTACTAAAATTAATAGAATTAATATCTCTAAAAAATCAAAAAAAGGTGGAAGGTACAAAAATTAAAAATACACAAAATTCGTAGTTTTCTCGAAAAACCATTTATTTCATTGAATAAATATTCTTCTATCTATTGCATCTATCTAGGAATTACACATTATACATATAAGTATTGTTTGTTTTATTTTGTTTCATTCAGATACTGAGTACATTATTTCGATTACTCTTATTTTAACGCTGACAAAAGGTAAAAAAACAAAGATTTCAAAGGAAAAAAAGAAAACAAAATTTTTTTTTCATCTTTTCATCTACGTTTTAAAACGATGGCTTATAACGATAGTGTGGCTCATAGGTAGATGATTAGGTACTCTCGCCAGGTAAGATTCTTAAATAAGATATCTTATAATTTTCACCTTACCAAGCCATAAATATTACTTGATCAGCGTGGTACAGGAGACTCAAAAATATAAATTAATAAATGTTTTTATTTTATATTTCTTGCATCGTTTTTTTTTTGCAAAAAAAAAATACAATTATCTACTTTTTGAATGCTTATTTGGAAGCTGAAGAAATTTACGAACATGTAAGGTAGCGCAATGAAGAATGGAATTAATTTTTTGTAGTTTTGATAATTTTCCATATTTTCGAAAAAATACTTTCTAAATCAATATTTTTAAATGAAAAATTCTTTTCCAAATTTTGAAATGAAAAATTCAATTCCAAATTTTTAAATAAAAAATTCTTTTCCAATTTTTGTTTACAAAAATTCATTACGTTACTGAAGAAAAAGGGGAAAAATGGAAAGAAAAGGAAGTAATGGATAAAAAAAAGAGGAAAGAGCGAAGAAGGGAGGACATGAGAGGATTTCTAAATACCTATTATTGGCCATTAATTTCATATCTACATGTTATACAGTGTTCCTAAATTAATCGAGTAGAAAGATTTGCGCTTTCGCACGCCTAAGTATCGGTTATCTCGTTTTATAAACGCCCGTCTCCATTCGTCGTTTTTTTTTAGAAGTAAAATTCGAATCCGAGTTCCTTTATTTTATTTTTAGTTATAATAATAATTATTATTACGTTTGTGTCTATTTTTTAGATTTTCAGATTCAGAAATTTTTTTTTAAGTTTACGATTATTTTTTTTTTCTGTTAATTATTTACACAACTATCATGCTTATCGTTCACATACATAATTATTCGCAAACCACATTTATACAAAACTCTCTCTCACTCTCTCTCTTTCTCTCAATAAAAAATGAAGAAAAAAACAAATTTACTGTACACCGAGATCTGTCGGCCGTCGCGTTCTCGCCCACCGTCGAAAAAAAAATTTTTTTTTTTATTAACGAACAATTTTTTATAAGTAGGTAAAATATTTCTTTATCTTTGACTACAAATATTTTTCGTTTAAATTAAAATTTGTTCATTAGAAAAACTATTACTTTTTTTTTACATTAGTTTTCATTTATGGGAAATTTTTAATCCCTGAGATATGTGGGGCCGTATTTGCAATAGAAGGTTATGAATGTTTAATTTATAAAGGCATTTGTGACAGTTGAATTTCTTTTCAGAAATTTGTAGAAAAATTTGTTTGTAGAAAAATTAGTATTAGATTTGTAAAAAATTTATTTTATATTTTTTTTTAACTTTTATTGCAGACACGGCCTGATGTTTGTAAAGTTCAAGCCAGTGCGACGGTAAACGCGATGGCACCTTAAAAATAATACCGTGACGCTAAGAACAAAAACCAGATTTTCAAGGTCTTCATAGTTACCAACTTTTTCGGGTTTTTTTTTTTTTTTTTTTTTTGATAATTTTCCTTTTTAATGGCACATTATGCGAGACCTTTTCTGGTGTATAGCTCATCACGCCACACAGCGGCAATTCTCGTGCCACTTAGCAGAGTTCATGATTGCTAAAGCTTACATGCGATTTAAAGAGTGAACAGAGTGTATAAACAGGAATTTTTTTCGTAAACACGATTGCGCTTTTTTCTGTAAAACTTATTTCTCGATTCAATGGAAGGTAAAAATGGTAAAAGTAATTTTAATCTCAGAAAATATTTTTTAATCCTCGACTTGTTACTAAAGGGCTCTAAGACCCCCGAAAGCAGGTTCTTCCCTAACCTAAAACTTTTATCAAAAAGCAGTTAAAATTTTTCCTTCCTCTCCTGTTTATAACACAACAATATTCACCCTTCAGTGTTCTTAAAATACGCACGTTTCAATTACATAAATTACTATCACAGTTTCGGAACAAAACTAACACTTTTTTTTTTTTTTTTTGAGAAAAAAAAATCTAACCTTGAATACTGCAGTAAAACAGTGCTTTTAACTTGTTATTTGTCACGACATTCATTGAATTACTCGTCAAAAAAATTAATTATCCAGATGGAGTGTAAATTTCTCTCTATATAAATTGAGTAAATTTTCTCTCGCAAATTTACATTCCATCTGAATTAATATATGTACACGGGAAAAAATATATATTTTCTCAAACGCACCCTGATATACAAGTATGGACTTAAAAAAATAATATAAATAACGATTAAGAAAATAAATAAAATAAAAAAATAACTTGTAAATAAACTTGTAAAGAGAAAAAATATTTTTTTTTAAAAAAAAATTTATACTAAATTAATCTATAAAGGTATGATTTCGATTATAAGTTAATATCTTAAGAGAATAAGGAAATGCCTGTTAGTAAAGTGTAGACTGATTAAAAGTCGTATGATAATAATTTTTTTTTTTTGAAAAATAATTTTATAAATTCCGAAAAAAAAGGAACTTTCGTCAAGATATCCAACTATGTAGATATCAGGATGCTATATTATATTGGGACAACGGTACACCAGTGGGACAACCAGTTTTCTCATGTTGTACATACTACTTCAACCGGGAGTCTTGTTGCATAAAAGTGAACATGTTTTTTTTTTTATTTTTTCCGAAAAAAATAGAACTTTCTTATTTCTTATTCTTTCAAATAAAGTAAGTAACATAAGATGATGTAATTTTTTGAAACCTTCCTTTCTTTCTTATTAATTTAAAAGTTTGTTTCATTTCTTGAAGGCAAAAAACAGGTTTTTGGTGAAATATAAATTTTTTACGAGACTTTTTTGCTTATTTAATAAATTTTTTTCAGGTTCTCCAAAATCTAAATTTCCTTGTTGGGTCTTCAAAAAAAAATGACTAATTGTGATTTCATTCCGCCAACTGTAGGTGAATTTCTGAGCTATTTAGGATTTATTTTTTACTAGAAAAATATTTTTCTAAATATATAAGTGTCTGGAAAACTAATCTGGAAGACTTAATTTTTTTCTCGAAAATACGTTTGGTAAGTTAGTAAAGGAGTAAAAAGGCAAAAAACTTTTTCGATTATTTAGGAAAAATGATTTTTTTCTATTTCTTATTGAAGCCTCGTAAAAATTTCGGAATATATTTCAAAACCCTCAATTCGGAAATTGTTTTTCTTTTTTCAAAATAAATTATCGATTGCGTAACGTTGGGAAAAGTTTCGGTTTTCACGAACCAAAAAAAAAAAATGAAACGAAAAGAAAGGAGAGTTTCAATAAATTTTGTCGTCAGTTTATGTACCGGTTTCCCTCATAATTTAACTTGTACGTGTACAGATCGTAACTTCGAGTCGATTCGATTTATCGCGGCACCCATACCCACAAGGCACTTCAGTCTATCGATAAAATGAAAGGTCGATGCGACAAAAAGCGACAACGCGATCCACCCCGTCGATGTGCTTCTTGATTCACAGCTGCGCTTATACTTGTATTTGAGGTACTTACAGACAAGTTACTCCCAGTAATTCGTTACTGAAAGAAGTTGTACAATGAATGATATGATTTTCAACAAGATGGCAATTATTACTTTCTTTTTTCTTTTCTTTTTTTTGTATAAAAAAAATTATCATGTCGATATCAAATTTAGAAAATATGCTCCTTTATGTATACATATATATCTATTTGTATATAATGCACACGACGATATGTTTAGTTTTTTTTTTTTTTTTTTAAATTACAATCTTTTTTACATTAAAAAATAAAGCAATACCGAAATTATTTTTCTAAGTTACCGATGTAAGCAAAATTGTTCTATAAATTGAAACTAAAGGATTAGAAAAAGATATTTTCGTTAATCGGAATAAAACTTTTGGAGAAAGTTTAAGAAAACATTTTGCCAACTTAAATTACCTTTATCGATGTATAGAAATGTATAAAATTGAAAAATTGAATGAGATGATTGAAAGGGGGGGTTTTTTTTTGTAAAAAAAAATTGTTCTCGTCGGTAGAGTGATCAAGAGACTATGAGCAGCCGCAGCGCTCGACCACCATTCCTGGCAATCGTGAAAAAACAATTTGATACTCATTATCGAAGTAGAGCATTGTGATTTCAGAGAGCTTCCTCGGCGCACAACATGGTCCCGTGTTGTTTGGAGGCTCCGCAAGGCTCACTATGTGCGTGTTTGGATAGGCTGGCAAAAATGCCATTGGACAGTCCCCCGAACAATAGTTTGCATCGTACCTGCAACAATCAGTTAATGGGTAATTAGAAATCAATTTTTTTTTTCATCAAAACAACATTTTCCAAACCCTTTGGGCTAAAAGAGTCAGGTTTGTTTCAAGCGCACCGAAAAATGTTTCTAGAACCTTTCTTAGTCGTTTAAATATAATATTCCCAAACATTTTAAGGACATGAATGTTCAATCAGGTTTGCCATAAGTCAGGGAATTCAGGGAAAAGTCAGGAAAAGTAAAATTGGTCAGGGAAGTCAGGGAAAAGTCAGGGATTTTTAGTACAAGTACTGGAAAAAATCGAATTTCAAAAATTCATGAAAAAACTCTAAATTTTGATGTTTTTTTTGTGACTTGTAAACTATAAAAATAACCACGAATTTTGAAACAAAACCGCGAATTTTTTCTATTTCAGACACTAATTTCTTTTTAAATAACTTAATTTTTAAGGAACTATCATAAAATTATGACTTATAAATTATGTAATGAATAATTTTTACAATTTTCATAAATACGAAATTGATAAAAGAATTTTAATTAAAAATACTAAAAAAATTTAATTTTGGAAAAGTTACAAATAATTACAGAAATTCAATTATTTTCAAAAGTAATAAAATTTTTCGCAGAAATTCAATTATATTCAAAAATTAAAAAAAATTCTGGTCATTTCAATTATATCTTTAAAAATAAAAAAATTCTTCTCCAAACTTCAATTATGTTCAAAATTTTTTTAAAAATTCTCGTCAAAATTTCAATTATCTTTATAAATAATACAATTCTTCTTATCGACATTCAATTATTTTTAAAAACTTTAATAAAATTCTTGGAAAAATTTCACAGGAATTCAATAATTTACAAAATTTTTTGATGAATTTCTTTTAAATAAATAATAAACCAATTATTTTCATAAATAATAAAATTTTCACAAGAATTCAATTATTTAATATAAAAAATTTCAAATAATTTATCGAAAAATATCAATTATTTAAAAAGAATTTTATAAAATTCGTCGCAAGAGTACAGTCATTGGAAAAAATTTAACAAAATTCTTTTCAAGGATTCAATTATTTTTATAAATAGTAAAATTCTTCACCGAAAATCACTTATTTTTATAAACTTGAATAAAATTCGTTGAAAGAATTAAATTATTTTCAAAATTAATGAAATTCTTCGCAGAAATTCAATTATGTTCAAAATTTTTTGTCAAAATTTCAATTATCTTTATAAATAATAAAATTCATCAATATTCAATTATTTAAAAAAAATTGTTTAAACTCTCGTCAAAATTTCATTTATTGTTATAAATAATACAATTCTTCTTCAAAATTAAAATATATTTAAAAACGTGAATAAAATTCTTTTTCAAATTTCACAGAAATTCAACAATTTATGAAGTTTTTAATAAATTTTTTTGAAATAATTCAATTATTTTCATAAATAATAAAATTTTCACGTGAGAATTATTTAATATACAAAATTTTATAAAATTTTTTAAAAAATTATTTTATTTTATTTATTTAAAAAAATTGTTTTAATTCTCGTCAAAATTTCAACTATTGTTATAAATAATACAATTCTTCTTCAAAATTAAAATATATTTAAAAACTTGAATAAAATTCGTTGAAAGAATTAAATTATTTTCAAAAGTAATGAAATTCTTCGCAGAAATTCAATTATGTTCAAAAATTTTTGTCAAAATTTCAATTATCTTTATAAATAATAGAATTCATCAATATTCAATTATTTTAAAAAAATTGTTTAAACTCTCGTCAAAATTTTATTTATTGTTATAAATAATACAATTCTTCTTCAAAATTAAAATATATTTAAAAACTTGAATAAAATTATTGTTCAAATTTCACAGAAATTCAATAAATTTATGAAATTTTTAATAAATTTCTTTGAAATAATTCAATTATTTTCATGAATAATAAAATTTTCACGTGAGTTCAATTATTTAATGTACAAACTTTTATAAAATTTTTTGAAAAATATAAAAATATTTATTTTTAATTATTTAAAAAGATTTTTATAAAATTCTTCACCGAAATTAAATTATTTTAGAAAAATTTGAACAACATTTTTGGAAATTTTTTAAAACTATTTCCATGAATAATAAAACTCGTCGCAGGATTTTCATTAATTTGGATACAATATTTTAATCATATTCTTTGAAAAATATAAATATTCTTAAAAATTTTATTAAAATTTTTCAAAAGAATTCAATTATTTAAAAATTTGTTGATAAAATTCTTTGTGAGAATTCAATTTTAACAAACATTCAATTATTCAATAAATTATTTATTTTTCAATTTAAATAATTCAATTTTTCTAGAATTTTGTTAGAAAAATTGATTAAAAAATGACATTACCGAATAATCGATTTATTGTTTATGAAAATAATTGAATTATTGCAACGAATTTTATTACTTTTTTTCAAATAATTGAATTTTTCGAGAAAATTTACTATTTTTAAAAATAATTAAATTCTTACGAAGGATTTTATTACGATTTTTGTAAATAATTAAATTTTTGTTGAAAAATTTGATGGGTATTTAAATTACAACAAAACATGAAGAAGGTGATCGCCGTCTTTACGTTTTGTAATAATATTCTTATAAATTGTTGAGTTTCAAAAAGGTTTGATTTTGAATATTCTGAAGAATTTTAATTCCCGTCGAAAAGTAATAATTAAATACTTATTTAAAAATTTAGTTATTGATGTTTTTGAATAATTTTACAATTAATGAAATTTGTAAATAAATTTAATAGAACATTTTTTTGAGTGTGTAATAATTTTTAGAGTGAATCAGAATATTTTTTTATGCTCAAGGAAAAAGTGAGAATTTTGTCTGGAAATCAGGGAAAAATTAAATTAAATTTTTGTTGCAACCCTGTCAATGTATCAGAACTGTTTTGGAACGAAAAAAGGTTTTTGTGTTTCATTTAATTAGTGTCAATGTAGATTCTAGGTGAAACATTAGTTCGAAAATTGTAGCTCAGAAATTCACCTATAAGCAGACTTTGGAAGTCGTCTGTGGACAATTGGGGTACCCTAGGTTCGGTTTGGAATTCGGGTTGCGAATGATTAAAAAGTGAAAACACCAGGTTATCAAAGTGTGAAATTGTAAATAGGAAGACTAACTGTTCGAATGTAGTGTCACAAATCAACAAACAAGGAATTTCACTATTACAGCATTAAAACTACATTCCAGAATAGAGTGTTAGAAGATACCTTATTGGGAAACCGATAGTTTTTGCATCTGGTGTCACACTAGCAAACGTAATTTTACTGTCACGTCATCGTAACCGTAGGTTCCCCTAACCAAATACCCAATTTCTGTTTAAATTATTCTTAACGTATTCAAAAATCCCCCCAAGGGATGTAATTAAGGGTTTGTAATTTATCTTCCCAAGGAAGGATCAAGCTTTGGAGCATTCACTAAAGAAAACGCGGACATCATCAGATCATCTTACTTTTTAGGCGCGATTATCCAGTCCCAGCCAAATTTCTCAAAGTCAACGGTGAGCTTGTAGCGACAACACCTTGATTCCTGACTGGCTTCGTCGCAATTGAGACCGACGTTCCTCTTGATACGACCACCTCTTCTGGAGTCGAGCTCCTGTGTTTGGACTTCCAGATAGGGGGCATTTTCAGCGGCAGGATTTGTCTCGACTGGTTTATAATTCCTCCGGTGATTGCCGCCTCCGCCACCAATTTTCAAGGCCACACCAAGATTATCCCTCGGATGCTTGAACCATTCGGCGACCATGCGTCTGAGTTCAATTGTCACCCATTTGCCACGTCTGCCAATTGGCCTCGAGTATTTCGTCGTCAATGGCGGACCCAATAGTGGACCACCCGTCTCGGTTGCACCTCGAAGAATTCTTTGCAGTGTTATCGTCACTGGAATATCCATATCCAAATCGATTTCCGCCTCGCAGTCTTCCCTCGGCTCAGTGGTGCCGTATATCCACAATGAGAGTTCCGCCCTTGTCACTCGGTGCTGAATTACTTTATCCGAAAATTTAAAGTAAAGTACGTCGAGACTGCCCTTCGAGTGCCTTAGCCTCTGATCTGAAAATTGAAAATTGGTCCAAACTATTAGCTTGGGAGAAAGAATTCACATTGGAACATTGTAAATAAACTTGGGCTAACTACATATCATCGGTAGATGATGAGAGAGTCCATAAGTTCATCATCATGATGTAGTTAGCAAGTTTTTAATTCTACTGTTTGGTTTATAAATTGGGATTTTCGTTCTTGTTTTAATTGGTGTTTTAATTGTTTTAATTGAAGCGAAAGAAATATTCTCAATTCAGAATGACATGTTGACTTACATAAATAGTTTTACTTTAAATATAACTTTTCCCTGATGATTTATTGTCATACTAAAAAAATTCACAAAAAAGGAGTGCACTTGAGAAAGTGAGCCGTCAATTCTATCAATCTTTATTACAGTTACATACAAAGTAAAACGAAAGCGATTACTCGCCAACGCGGAAGTTATTTTGCAAGACACATAGTGGTATTGTTAATGATAAAGTTGAGAAAGCAGCAAACGTACACGAGGCAGTGTTTATAGACACTACACGTGGAGTCCAAATGTGGAATTTTATGCTTTACTTTTGCATATCTCAATATTAATAATACAAATATATATTTATCAAGAATTGCATCATTTGTTTTCTCAAACGTCATATAGTTATTTACTTTCTTAATTAATAATTAATATTTCCAATCAATTTACTCACAGCTTTACTTATTATTGTTAATTTTTAATTTTAGAAAATCCTTCTGAAATCCACTTTTTCCACATGACATAATTTCAATTTTTAACAACTATAGTGCAGGACAATTTTTGAATGTCGTTTCCCCAAAAAGGTCATGGAGAGAACATAAAAATTATGCATAACAGTGTATGTAATAGATACACATCTAGTCCCAAAAAAAACTCATTTCTAATTTTTTTGCTTATGTTTGAGCGAAAAAAAAATGTTCAACCCAATTTCTATTAGAGATTTTTTATCTCCACATCCTTCACGAAATGATTTCTAAAATTAGCCTGCGAAGAAATTAATCAACAGGTTTTTTTTTTCTTCTGCTAAATTGTCAAGTGTGAAACAGGATTTATTTTTTTTGCATATGTGTATATATGTATAAATAGCAACTATACTCTGTTGGTGTTCTAATTTTGTTGTGTAAAAAGATAATAATATTCTGAATGTCACTAAATATAGTTGATACGATTTTTTACGTTCAGAAAGTAAGGTTTCATAAATTGTAGTGTAAGATGTAATTTTTATCCGTGTTTTATCACTACCGCAATGACAATTTTTGCGGTTTTCACTGGTAATATTTTATACCTATAACATTATAGAGAATCTAATTCCCGCAATAGGATATCTTTGGGCAGAAATAATCTCTGCTTGTTTAATAATAATAAATACGTGTGAAACACAAAACATTTTATCTATAGTTTTAAATGCAACACGTGTAAATTATTAATTTGATAGATATTCAATTGGAGGAAAAATTTTATCAATAAATTGTTTTACAATACCACAGAATGTCAAGTTTTTAATTACTTGTAACCTAGAGAAACATTTTAGATAAAGTAAAAATTTAGGAAATTAGAAAAAGTTTTTTTTTTCCTTCTAAGAAAATTTCCTGTGATTGGAAATAAAAACGAAACCCCTTTAAGTGAGAAATTTATTAAGATATGCTAAAAAAACTATTTTGTAATTTACACAATCGAATTTAAATTGTAATAGTATTCAGTGATGAAGTTATTTTTAGCGGAGTAACATTTTTAATTAGTAAAAAAAAGGGTTTGTAATTTATACAATCGAATTTAAAAATTGTAACATTAAACACAAATTCCTTAATTAGGTTTCACGTTGAAAAAAATAATTTCTAATTTACAGAATCGAATTTAGTTTTTAATATTATTCAGTAATCAAGTTACTTTATGTGGAGTAACAAAAAAAAATCTTTGTAATTTATACAATCGAATATAATTTTTAATATTATTCAGTGATTAAGTTACTTTTAGCGAAGTAAAATTGTTAATTAGGAAAATTTAAAAAAAATAATTTGTAGTTTATAGAATAGAATTTTAATTTTAATATTATTCTGTAATGAAGTTACTTTTAGCGAAGTAACATTTTTTATTAGGAAATATAAAAAAAGGGTTTGTAATTTATACAATCGAATTTAAATTTTAACATTAAAAACAAAGTTCCTCAATTACAATACATTTAGATGAAAATTATTTGTAATTTACACAATCGAATTTTATTTTTAATATTTTTCAGTCGTCAAGTTAATGTCAACGACAAAAAAATTTTTAATTAGGTTTAAAAAAAGTATTTGTAATTTATACAATCGAATTTAGTTTAAAATGTTCTTAACTTCAAGTAATTTTCAACAAAGTAAAATTGTTAAATATAAAAATTTCAATACAAAAAAATTTGTAATTTATACGATCGATTTTAAATTTTAATATCAAACACAAAATTCCTTATTTCCTTTGAGAAACATTTAGATAAAAATTATTTCTAATTTACAGAATCGAATTTAATTTTAAATATTATTTAGTCATTGACTTACTTTCAGTAGAGTATCAAAAAAAGTATTTGTAATTTATACAATCAAAATTAAATTTTAATATTCAGTAATTAAGTTACTTTCAAAAGAGTAATATTTCCAATTAAGGAAATTTCAAAAAAAGTATTTGTAATTTGTACAATCGAATTTTGATTTTAAAATTAAACACAAAATTTCTTAAAAAGAATGCACGGAGATAAAAATTATTTGCAATTTACACAATCGAATTTAATTTTTAATATTATTCTGTCATCAAGTTACTTTCAGGGGAGTAACATTGTTAATTAGTAAAATCTCAAAAGATAATAATTTGTACAATCGAATTCAAATTTTAATATTATTCAGTGATGAAGTTACTTTTAGCAGAGTAACATTTTTAATTAGCAAAAAATAGGATTTGTAATTTACACAATCGAATTTAAATTGTAATATTATTATTCTGTGAAAAAAGTTACTTTTAGCTAAGTAACATTTTTAATTATGAAAAATAAAAAAAGGATTTGTAATTTATACAATCGAATTTAAATTTTCATTTTAAGCACAAAATTCCATAATTAGAATACACTTAGTTAAATTTTTTTTTAATATTTGGAAATTTGTTACATTAAATTATAAACAATTTTGGAAATTTGTTAAATAATGTAACTCAAAGATGGAAGTTGATTAAAATTTATAAAAGTCAATGATAGAAATTGATTAAAATTAATAAAAGTCAAAGATAGAAATTGATTAAAATTAATAAAAGTCAATGATAGAAATTGATTAAAATTAATAAAAGTCAAAGATAGAAATAAATAGGAAATAGGAATAAATATAAAATAGGATAAAAGGCAACAATTATTTCCCAAAGTAGAAATATTTTTTCAAACCCAAATAAATATTATCAAATACACAACAAAAAAATCTATAATTTAAAAATATTTGGTAAATAATTTTCAATATTTAGTTAAATTAATAATGTGAGTGCAACGTGCAATAAATATGTTGGCATTAAGAGAGCGACAAATGTTATCGATCATTTTATCGAGTTCAGTCCTCAGACGAACCAGTTGTTGATATCGCATAATTCAATTTCACTAAAAATGGATCGAAAGTAAAATTCCCGTTAATTTTATTTCATCAAACTTTGGAAAATTACATTGAATCTCAAGGAAAAAAAAGATCTACCCCCCTAAAAGTCTCTTTTTCTTTTTAATGATTTTATCAAAAAAAAAAAAAAAAATTCATGTGACGAAAATTTAGTATCCTTAACGCATACAATTTTAATATGACAATTCGAGTCATATCGAGGTGAAGATATGACAAATGATGACCCTTGATCTTCACCATTACACTCATGTAATTTAAATGAAGCAGAAAAAAATTTTTTTTTCTTAGGATTAACGAAAAATATAAATTAGAATGTTTCTAATTTTGAATTTAAAAAACAAATAGAATGAGGAGCAGCGCGATAAGTTTTCTTTTTTTAAACGACTCACATAATCCGATCAGATAACAGATTCATTAATTTGTGATCATTGTAGTATTTCACTATCTACTGCCTAATTTAATGTGCTTTCTTGTTAATCTCACTTATACTCCTTTTGCAATTTAAAGCAGGTCAAGAGATACGAGAGTATTATTCGTTGATCACTGGCATCGTGACCTTCGAAATTTGTAACACTCTTCGATTATATACCTATTACTTCATCTCGTGTTCAAAGTGAGCTCTTTCTCTCTCTCTCTCTCTCTCTCTCTCTCTCACGTTTATTCAAATGTAATTATAAATAAATAATTTATATCCGGAGAATAAAGTACCAAAATCAAATAAGAACCTTATCAAATAAGAATTTAAATCTAGATTTTTGAAATAAATTTCTTATCACTTAAACGAAAATAGTTTTTACCTATATAATTTAGAAATTTCTTTTTTCAGTTGAAAATTGAAGAAAAAGTGTGTTTTGATAGTCACCTCTAGACAAGTTCAGTGTTAAAATTATAAATCTATATAGCCTGGTATGAATAAATACGATCATTGAGAAAATAGCTTATCATAGATTTTGCAAAAATGAGTTTTTTTTCCCTTTATTTCTATAAAAACGATTATTATTCTGACTTTGTAGCCTGATTTGAATTTTAATTTCGATAATAACATTAGCAAGCATAGGCATAATTAATTCAATCTAAATACATTAAGATAAGAGCTTTTAATGTGTTATATAATAACATTAGAGACTTTAGTAAACTCCCTACTTGTTAGGTGCTTTTCTAAACGATTATGTAATTAAATATTAGTGTTTTTCAAAAATTTGTCACGCGACGAAGAAGGGTATAGAAGTCAAAAAATTTGAGGTTAGGTTTTTAAACCTAACCCAACGTTTTGAGTTAAAAATTAGAAAGATTTATTAATTATTTAGGTTTTATTAATCTTTAGGTCTCGTTATTAATAATAAACTACTAATCAAGATAAATTTGACACGAACCTAACCTAACTTTTTGTCAATCGAGAAAAGTTTTAATTAAATGAATTGTAATTGTTTTTTCCGCCGTTTTACTCGATCATCATGGATATGTTCGGTAGATCTTGTCGTGGTGACGGGGCTTTTCACTAATGAACAACCAAAACAGAAAGTTTTGAAATACTTTTCTTTTAATGTAAGTTAAGGAAAAACGAATCCATTCGCACCAAATGTTTATATATTTCTCCAACGTTTCGAAATCTCGACGATTTCCTCTTTAGGGAGTCGAAATAAATCAGTGATATTGTTTATATCGTCTTTTTCAAATCGTCATGGAAATAAAATTTGTCAAACTACTTTTTTTAATATTTAGATTAGCTGAGAAGTTTTCTTAAACAGATTTTGTCTTATGTACAAGATTAGCTTAGAAATTCACCTAAATAGGGTTACAAAACAAAAGGGAACAAAAAAACATTTTGTTCTGTTGTCAGATGAAACGACTATGATTGAATGAAAAAGATGAGCAACTCTACTTCCCACTTTGGGTAAAAAAAGTCGAAATTATTGGTTAGTTTTCGTTTGGACTACTAGCGCCACTTGAGGGACAAGCGAAACTAGCGTCTCCCGAAAGTTGGCGACTACCGAACCCTGCACTGTCTTTTAATTTAGAATAATTTTTTTTTATGAACAATTATTTACATCACAGATACAAAACTAATAATCTGTTCGACGACAAAGTAAAGTGAGATTTCCCCAAGGAGACATATCGTATCGAATGAATCAGGAAAGTACTGCACACTAGCCTGGTTATACTACTGTTTCTCTCAATGTTTCTCGAATACAAAAAAAGCAACAGATTGTCATACTATGTCGCGGTAGTTGCTTTAAGTCGTCTAATCAGGCCATTGGTCAGAACCGCTTCCATGAAGGGTAAGACGTTCAAATCGTTACCGTTATACGTGCGATACGACTTTTTCTATCGATCAATCAGAGTTCGATCCTGCTCGATACGATTGTAAACTTTGTCTTCGCAACACACTGCGTGTCTTCTTAAACACCGATTCTTCAAATTTATTATTTCAAACCTCTTCTTTCTTCATTTAATAATTTCGTTCGCTTTCAAAACATATATTAATTATTTTCCATCGTGAAGTAAATTTAAAAAGAAAAAAATTTAATTCATCCAAACCAATATTTTTTTTTCCACTCACGAAGTCCCGACGACGACAATTCAATCGATCCACGTCCATTATAAAGGGAAAATTCTGCTACACGTCAGTTACAATCGCGACATTCCGTCCATCAGTGCCTGATTCCATTTTGGGAGAAGTGAATTTTCGAAAATTTACCCAGAATGACAAGTTAAATTGGAGAATTGAAAATGGGAGGGGATTGAGCCATTATCCAGGAAATCTGTCAAATTCGATTAAAATCTCGATTTCGAGCAGCGCCGCCAACCCTTTCATGCAAAATTTATTTCACACAACCAAGTCACTTGTGTGTTAATAAAAAAAAAAAAATCTCCCTTCAGTTTGATAAATTTATCATATAGGAATATTTTTTTCCTAAAAGATATTTTTTTCTTAAAAGATATTTTTTTCTTAAAAGATATTTAAAAAAAAATTCGTATGAAAATTTTTTTGAGTAAGGAGACTCAATGAAATTATGTATAAAAAGCAAGTATAGAAGAGAAAGAGAGAGAGAGAGAGAGAAAGAAAAGGGGTAAAAAAGGAAACTAAAAGAAAGTACAATAAAACAAACTGCACTAAAGTACATCGTGCTTGAGCAACGAGATAAATATAGTTTGGCGAACGGAGGTCACTTGCATTGCTCGACGGTCGTGGAAATGTTTTCTTCTCTGTTCGCTAAAGATTTTCAAATGGCTTTTCACGGCTAAATACAGCCAGACAGAATCCTTCAGAGAAAAAAGAAGAAATGGGAAAAAATTATTTCCGTCTGACCTTCAAAAAGAAGCACCACGTTCGAATTTTTTACTCGAGACTTTTGCAATATTTAGAAAATTTTTATGAAGAATCGCCCCATGAATTAGATGAATACTGCTAAATAGTAAAATACTAAAAGGTAAAATACTAAATACTATATATTAAAATACTAAATCCTAATAGTAAAATACTAAAAAGTAAAATACTAAATAGTAAAATAATAAAACCTAATAGTAAAATACTAAAAAGATAAATATTAAATCCTAATATTAAAATACTAAAAAGTAAAATACTAAATACTAAATCCTAATATTAAAATACTAAAAAGTAAAATCCTACATAGTAAAATATTAAATCCTAATATTAAAATACTAAAAAGTAAAATACTAAATCCTAATAGTAAAATACTAAAAAGTAAAATACTAAATCCTAATATTAAAATACTAAAAAGTAAAATCCTACATAGTAAAATACTAAATCCTAATATTAAAATACTAAAAAGTAAAATACTAAATCCTAATAGTAAAATACTAAATCCTAATAGTAAAATACTAAATACAATATGAAAAAGTAAAATCGTAAAAAGTAAAATACTAAAAAGTAAAATACTAAATCCTAATAATAAAATACTAAATACAATACGAAAAAGTAAAATCGTAAAAAGTAAAATACTAAAAAGTAAAATCCTAAATAGTAAAATAATAAATAGTAAAGTATTAAAATATTAATACATTAATGAATTACTAACAAAATTTCTTAAAAATTTAATTCGAGAATATTAAAAAAAATTTTTGGAAGCAAAATTTTACTGCTAAATTTACCTCTAAATTATTGATTATTTTAAAAAAAAAATTAGTGATAACATATCGTTGTAGCAATATTCATAAATCTCACGATGAAAGATATTTGACCATGTATCGCAGCTTTCATTTCTTGTGACAAGAAATTTTTTTTTCAACTTTTATTTATTATCCCTATGCATGTTTTTAATGTCACACTTAGAGTGAAAGTTGATTGCACAAAGCGGCAGTTAATAAACTAATTATCGATCGTTATCGATTAGGAAGAAAAATTATCTTTAGCCTTTGGAGGAAAGAAGTAAACTAGAAAGGAGTTATATGAATCAATTTTCTTCTAAAATATTTTAATCGCTTTTATATAGAAGGTTTATAATAACACTTATAGACAGTGGAAGAAAATTTACAATCATTTTAATTTGGGGAAAGCGAGTTAAGAAGAAAATTTTTTTTGTCATTTACTGCAAAATTTAGGAAAAGGGTAAAAAATGAAAAATTTTTTTTTGACTTCGTGACGAAGTGGTTTCGCGAAGATGGATACGTGATTTACTTTTTTTCTTACTTTGATTCATTTAATTATTATGTGATTTTGAATTTGCAGTGAGATAAAAATTATTTGTAATTTATACAATGGAATTTTATTTTTAGTATTATTCAGTCGTCAAGTTAGTTTCAGTGGAGTAACATTTTTTAATTTGGAATATTTTTAAAAAAAAGTATTTGTAATTTATACAATCGAATTTAAATTTTATTTATTTTAATAATAATTTAAAATTTTTATTTTATTGGCAATATTCAGTCTTCAAGTTACTTTCAACGAAGTAATATTTTCAATTAGGAAAATCTCAAAAAAAAAAGAATTTGTAATTTATACAATCGAATTTAAATTTTATTTATTTTAATAATAATTTAAAATTTTTATTTTATTGGCAATATTCAGTCTTCAAGTTACTTTCAACGGAGTAACATTTTCAATTAGGAAAATCTCAAAAAAAAAAGAATTTGTAATTTATACAATCGAATTTAAATATCAATATTAAACACAAAATTTCTTAATTAGAATGCATTTAGATAAAATTTGCATTTAGATAAAAATGATTTGTAATTTACACAATCGAATTTAATTTTTAATCTTATTGAGTCATCAAGTTACTTTCAGCGGACTAACAGTTTTAATCAGGAAATATAAAAAAAGGGTTTGTAATTTATACCAATGATTATCCTACGTCTTCAAAAAATTAGCTTTACAGAGTTCTCTTTTGAGATTTATAAAGCAGGACAAGGGTTAAAAAATGCACTTAGGTGCAATTCTGAGCTTCTGTCATCAACTTTTTTCCCCTTTTGATAAAAAAATGTAATTTTGAATTTTTTTGAATTCAAGTATTACAAAATCCACTTAGGTACAAGTTAGAGCTATACTATCATCAACTTTCTTACCCTTTTGATAAAAAAAAATTAATTTTCAACCCAATTTTGATTCTTTTTAATTCAAGGATTACAAAATCAACTTAGATGCAAATCTGAGCTAATGTCATCAACTTTTTTGCCCCTTTTTATAAAAAGTTGAATTTCAACCCAATTTTGATTTTTTGGAATTGAAAAATAAATTTTTAACCCAATTTTAAATTTTTTAGAATTCAAGAATAGTGGATTCAGATGCTATCGAGCAATCTTGTCAAGAAGAGAGAACAGAATGGATGGTGCACGATGAGGGGATGAGAGGGCGAAAGAGGTAGAAAGACGGGGTGAGTTAGAACTGCCTGGGATGGCAGTGCATTACAACATTAATTTTGGGGTTCAACGCTCTGTGGTGGTTATAGGTAGGTGTAGGTATAGCCGAGTCGAGAAGTTTCGGTAGACTCACGCAAGGGGCTTCTGCCTGCTATAGAACCAATAGCTGGATGGATGGATGGGTTAACTAACTGACTAGATGGCTGTCTGCTGACCCCCTCCTTTGAATTCTCAATTCTCGCAACCCTCAATTTCGTCGAATTCTGCCCACGCCTTGGGGGTACAACATCCTTCAGG
Organism: Leptopilina drosophilae; assembly: GCA_032873175.1. Taxonomy (NCBI): domain Eukaryota; kingdom Metazoa; phylum Arthropoda; class Insecta; order Hymenoptera; family Figitidae; genus Leptopilina; species Leptopilina drosophilae. The sequence continues at coordinate 44,514,126 of CM065482.1, forward strand.
TGGCAAATACACGCCTATTGCCTCTTCTCACTTTGTACTTTCCAAAACTCACTTCCAAGAAATGCCGCACTGTTTCTAAATATAGTCCCTATTTTCCATTCTTCAATTAAAACCAATTCAACCCTTTTGAAATTTGCACCATTTATTTTGACAATCTTGCATTACCTCCATAGGGTAGGTATATTTGCCTCATTTTCACTCATCTGGCAAACCTTCTGAATTTTGTCAAAATTTCGAAAAGATTGAAATTTGCAATAAGAGACTAAGGTGGCAAAAATCATCAAGCCAATGATTTGAATAAACTTGACTAAAAATTTAAAAAGTTGTCCAAAAAAAATCAAAACCTACAAATTCCCCGAACTTGTCAGTACCCTTCCTATCCGTGAATTGTAGCAACACCCCAGAAACACGATAATTAATACCGTACACTAACTTTATACAAACTTGTCATTTGTTCAACCGGTTCTAGTCTTCGACTGATTTTCAAAAAAAAAATCTCCTCTCTTCACCCGTTTCTCCAGGAAATGTTTGTTTACATTCTTCGTCTGATTTGTTCTTATTTTTACAAAACTTGTCGTCACGTTACCCCGACGTGATTATATTTGTAGCAAATCATTTTCCATCTTGATATTATATTTTTAACTGTTCGATTTTTGAATCCAAGTTGAAAATTTGTCATAAAATGGCACTGAAGTAAGTTGAGGCTAAAAAATGGGTCCATATAAAAGGTTTCTAGAGTTAGTTTCGATCTTCGAAAAAAAATCCAATATGATTTAGTCACTTGAGGACAAGGTTGAAGAAAAATTGTCGAAAAAAAGTACAAAAAGAAACCGAAACTATAAAGATGCTGATGTAAGAGAATTGAATGCTGCTCCAACTCGAAGGACATGTCACTTTAGTGAAGAGATAGAAAAAAAGCTTTAGACTTGAATAAACTTCAATATCATCATCAGTGATATCGATAGAATTTTTAGTCCCCCGTTATATCGTTTAATGCGAAAATATTAAAAGAAATGAGAGAAAATTATTAATAGTAAATTTTCCAAACATGTGACGCACACCTAATAGGCTATCAAGGCGATAATTGCGTAATCATAAAAATTAACAATTAGAGTAGTAATTACATAAATCAATGTCACTTTCTAAGATCACATGTCAATTAAATTTTTAAAACAAATTTTTAATTTTGAAATTTTTTTGGATTTTCAAGGTTAAATTTTAAAAAAAGTACGTAAGTAAAAAGTAAGTAAGTTTAAAATAGATTCATAAATTTAAAAGGTCGTTTGTTTTTCAACTCAATTAGATTTTTAAACAAATTTTAATTTTCTTAAAATTTGAATTTTGTTTTTTGGATTTTCAAGGTTAAGTTTAAAATAGATTCATAAATTTAAAAGGTCGTTTGTTTTTCAACTCAATTAGATTTTTAAACAAATTTTAATTTTCTTAAAATTTGAATTTTGTTTTTTGGATTTTCAAAATTAAGTTTAAAGTAGATTCATAAATTTAAAAGGTCGTTTGTTTTTCAACTCAATTAGATTTTTAAACAAATTTTAATTTTCTTAAAATTTTAATTTTCTTTTTTGGATTTTCAAGGTTAAGTTTAAAATTAAGTTAAAATAGATTCATAAATTTAAAAAAGCTCGTTTGTTTCGTTTTTAAACTTTCCTCCAAGTGGATAATAGTTTTTTCCTTTCCTCCTCTAGATTCAATTCACTGTTTAACTCGGGGCGCACTTAAGTACCGGCACCTTGGAAGGTGCTTTCGCTGGCACTTTCAACTTGCTCGCGGTTCCCGTGGCTTCCGGCCGGCGTAAAACGCCCGAGCGTTAAAATAATTGCATCGCGTGACGTAACACTGCAATTGCAACTGCACTTCGGCAATAACAGTAACTGAATAAAGCGGGCATTTAGGTCACGCTTATGTGTCCTTTTTTCGACTAAGAAAGAAAAAAAAGAACTATAATAAGAATCAAATCTTTAACAGTCGGGTGAAAGTTTAATGAGGAAAATAAAAGAGGAAAATTTTCGAACTACGATTCTTTATCGATAGTTACTGAAGGGCTCTAAGACCCCTGACGAGAGGTAATCGGTAGGAGGCTCTAATGACCGTTCACATAATTAGATGATCATTGCTATGCGTCAATAGTGTTTTGACAGTTCGTAACCATCCTTTCTTCTAGATGAAAGGTCCAGGCTGGAATAATCTTGTTCTCAAGTTTATAAAAAAAAAGAATTTGTATTTTATACAATCGAATTTAAATTTAAATATTAAACGCAAAATTTCTTAATTAGGATGCATTTAGATAAAAAAGTATTTGTAATTCATACAATCGAATTTAATTTTTAATATTATGCAGTCATTAAGTTACTTTCAGCGGAGTAACAAAAAAGGAATTTGTAATTTATACAATCGAATTTAATTTTTAATATTATGCAGTCATTAAGTTACTTTCAATAGAGTAACAAAAAAAAGTATTTGTAATTTATACAATCGAATTTAAATTTTAATATTCAGTCTTCAAGTTACTTTCAACGGAGTAACATTTTCAATTAGGAAAATCTCAAGAAAAGTATTTTTAATTTATACAATCGAATTTAAATTTTAATATTAAACACAAAATTCCATATTTAGGATGGATTCAGATAAAAATTATTTGTAATTTACACAATGGAATTTAAATTTTAACATTAAACACAATAATTTTTTTAAATATGATGCATTTAGATAAAAAAGTATTTGTAATTTATACAATCGAATTTAATTTTAATTATTATGCAGTCATCAAGTGACTTTCAGTAGAGTAACAAAAAAAATGTATTTGTAATTTGTGCAATCGAATTTAGTTTTTAATATTAAACACAAAATTCCTTAATTAAGATGCTCTTAGATAAAAATTGTTCATAATTTACACAATTGAATATAATTTTTAATATTATTTAGTCATCAATTTACTTTTAGCATAGAAACATTTTTAATTAGGAAAATCTAAAAAAAATAATTTGTAATTTATACAATCGTGTTTAAATTTTAACATTAAATTTCAAAATTCCTTAATTACAATGCATTTAGATAAAAAGTATTTGTAACTTAGACAATCGAATTTAATTTTTAATATTATTCAATCATCAAGCTACTTTCAGTAGAGTAACAAAAATAAGTATTTGGAATTTATACAATCGAATTTAATTTTTATTATAATGCAGTCATCAAGTGACTTTCAGTAGAGTAACAAAAAAATGTATTTGTAATTTGTGCAATCGAATTTAGTTTTTAATATTAAACACAAAATTCCTTAATTAAGATGCTCTTAGATAAAAATTGTTTATAATTTACACAATTGAATATAATTTTTAATTTTATTTAGTCATCAATTTACTTTTAGCATAGAAACATTTTTAATTAGGAAAATCTAAAATAAATAATTTGTAATTCATACAATCGTGTTTAAATTTTAACATTAAATTTCAAAATTCCTTAATTACTTTGCATTTAGATAAAAAGTATCTGTAATTTACACAATCGAATTTAATTATTAATATTATTCAATCATCAAGTTACTTTCAGTAGAGTAACAAAAAAAAGTATTTGTAATTTATACAATCGAATTTAATCTTTAATATTATTCTGTAATTATGTTACAATCGCAGTGAAATAACATTGTTAACTAGGAAAATCTCACAAAGAATAATTTGTAAATTTAACAATCGAATTTAATTTTTCATATTAAGCACAGAATTGAACATAGTAAATTATAAATATACAAATATAAAGTAACCTAAAAAATTAACTTTCATTCATATTTACACGTTTTTCAAATTAATTCTTAAAATTTTTTGTTTTAAAATGTCTCAGAATGCTTATTAATAGTTCTATTTACTTTTTTTATTAAAAATAAGTTTTCAATTGTAATTCACGTGAGAATTTCGTTCCTAACCTTAAAATAATGTTTATATAGTCGTTTTCACGCGTCATAGTATTTCCAAATTATTTAAATGATAAATAGAATAATTAATTAAATAGTCTTTAAGGTCCGAGATACTTCATAAATAAGTCAAAAAAATAAAAATAAAAAATAAAAAATAAATAGAATAAAAAATATTTTCAAAAGAGTTTAAAGTACACCTGCGTTTTTACATTTTGATATAAAAATTTTTCCACAACTAAATATACAATAAAAAATTGATCTCATATCAAAGAAATTTGAATAATTTTTTTTTATTTTGAATAAATTCATCTAATATCAAAGAAATTTGAATACATTTTTTTATAAACTAACATCTTCGGAATTTTTAATCGAACTAATTTAAATTTTAGCATTTTAATTCTAAAACCTTTTGGAAATTCAATTATCTTAAAGAAATTGTAATCGTACCTTTTTTTAATAATTGATTTGGAATTGAGAAGTTTTGAAATTTTTAAAAGAAAATTATTTGTTAAATAATTGATAATGACTAATAATAATAATAATAATAATAATAATAATAATAATAATAATAATAATAATAATAATAATTACAATGATAATAACAATAATAATAACAATCAAATAACAATAATAATAATAGTAATAATAATATTAATAATTTATTTTTTAAATTCTAAAGAGATTTAAAAGCAATCATTTATTTTCGTAATTTATTCACTTATCGAACATTATAAAAAATTGATAAAATGGAGAATAAAATTTTACTCTAATTTCCACGTGTATTGTTCACGTAAAAGTAATACGATCTCGAAAAATCACTTGCCCCGTGTGTGGTGGTCTATATAGTGCATTATAGAAATTGAAATTTAATCTCTGAAAAATGCACTAACCTCTTCTATAAATATTTATATAGGTATATATCTCTATCAGACAGTATTTAATACTAATCATAATATTTTCCCCTTAATTTCAAAAGCTACAATAGCCAAATAGAAAATCGAGAAGATAAAATATAATTTATTGTCGAGAGTTAGTGAAAAAAAAAATTTTTTTTTTTTTTGCATTCGTATATCAAAAGAAAATTAGATGAATAAAATTTAAACGATATCGATGTACAAGTGTGAAAGGATAATGGAGTTTTGACGTAAAAAGTGAAAGTGAAGGAGAGATGAAGAGTGAAGAATATATAAATGTTATACGAGGGGGGGACAGGTTGCAGAGTGATGAGAGCCTCTGTACGAGCGGCGCCTGTCTGCTAGTATGCTGACCACACTATTCCCTTATTCAACCGTCATTATTCACCAGATCCATTACAGATTTATTAATTTTTCCCCCACACCACTTTTTGTTTATATATGCATGAAATCATTTTATTTCGAGCTCATACAATTTAAAAGTTCAGCAGAAAAAAAAATTTGCAGAAAAAAATATTTATAGATCCTTTGTTTCGTCAATATTTTACTTTTAAATTCAGAGAGAGAGCAGAAAAAAGAATCATTCGCGTTTCACGTGATTGGCTTTTAAACGCCATTGGGACAGAGTGTCCCAGTTGTTGTCCCACTTACAAAAAGTTTAATATCTACGAACAAATCTAATATTTTTCGTTCAAAATTTTTGCATTGTCTTCCGCAAAGAGAGGACTTTAGAATTATCTTGTTGGGAAAGTCGCAAAAATTTGCTATTGTTTAAAAAATACTTTATAAAAAATAGTTGGTAAAATTTACGATTTTTATAATTTCTTTTAATTTTTACAAAACTTGATATTTGAGGGGTTTGAAAGTAGTTTCTTGAGAAAAAGTTATTAGATCATAGATACATGTGACGCGATCTGAAGAAAGGGACCTCAGAAGCAAAAAAGTATAGGTTATGTTTGCAATTTTTTAAATGAAAATACAAAAAAAGGATTTTCTGCCAATATAAATAATTGATTTTAAAGTTTTCTTTATAACTAAAATATTTTATAAACACTGATTTTAATTTTCAATAAGTGATAAAAAAAAACTTTTAATCAGGAAAAAATAGCGCAAACATAACCTTAAAGTGATTTGCTTCTAAGGTCCCTTTCTTCAGATCGCGTCACATATTTGGAAAAAAAATTAAAATACAGAAGAGGAGGAAGAAAAAAAGAGAGAAGAAGAGAAAGAGGTGAAAAAGAGTGAAGAAAAAGAGGAAGAAAGAAAAGACAAAGGAAAAGAAGAGGAAGAAAAAGAAGAGAAAGAAAAGGAAAAAAAGGCAAAAGGAAACTAAATTAAACATAAATTCAACTCAATATTAACTTAAACATAGTTTAAATAAAATTAAAGATAGAATAGAAAAAAATAATTTTAAGAAAATAGATGAATAGAAAAACTAGAAAAGAACCGATTTTTCATAAAAAAAAAAGAAATATTTGAAAAAGAGAGAGGGGGGAGAACGAAATTTAGAGAGGGGGGGTGGAAAGAAGAGCGATAGGGGTGGGGAGGGGGATGAGAAAAAAAGAGTATAAGGGGACATAATAACATGAATTCGCACGTAACGCAGGGCCGAAGCGCCGTTGTTATAGCGCCGGCTCTGCATCTTAACGATCGCCAAATTAACTTATATCTTCCCACGTAATTACAGGTTATACTTTAGTCCTGTATTTTCGCCTTTACACGCACGCATATCGACGATCACGAATAATATTTTTAGTCAACAAAGAGGGGTGCTCGACTTGAACGATATTATAGAAGAGAATTTGAGAAAATTAAAACAGAGAGAGATAGTTGTAGAAGCAAGAGAGAAAAGCAGAGAGAGAGAGAGAGAGAGAGAGAGAGAGAATCTCTATATATACATAAAGCCAGCTATTATATTAGAGAAAAAAAAACAAATTTTATTCAAATTTTCTTTTTTGCAAAAAGTACGTGTTTTTACCATAATAAGCTTATGGAAATAATTCATTAATTTATAAAAAAAAAAAAAAAAAAGTTGCCTAGTCAATTTATTCAACGTTTCTTAAAATTGAACTTCCTATAAATAATTTTACCAACAAATTTTTGAATAAATAAATTTTTTTAACGAATTTTAATAACATTTTTAAGAATAGTTACATTTTTCGAAAAATTTTGATTCAAATTACGTATTAAAAATAATTGAAAATTTATCATCAGTTTTATTAATTGTAAAAATCCATGAGATTGAATCATTGAGAAGGATTTTATTATTCTTAAACAATATTTAATTTTTACGAAGAAAAATAATTGAAAATTATTAAAATAATTAACAAGTATTTAAAATTATTAAAATAATTTTATTTTTTTTATTATTTGTGAAAATCCCTGAGATTAAATCTTTGAGAAGAATTTTATTATTCTTAAACAATGTTTAATTTTGACGAAGAAAAATAATTGAAAATTATTAAAATAATTAACAAGTATTTAAAATTATTATTTTAAAATTATTAAAATAATTTTAAAATAATTGAATTCTGCAAATACTTCGTAAATTTTCAAAAAATAAATTTTTTTCGTGTTTTTTAATTAAAGTTTTTCAATAAATTCCATTATTTTTAATAATTTTTAAAAAAGTTCTTTGAGAATTTTCAAATTCATTCATTTACAATTCAATTTGACAAAATTTTGCAATTATTCGTATGTTCTTCAATTAAATATATACGTAATAAAAAATAAAAATTTCAAATAATTTAAAAAAAAATCCGCAATTTAATTTAAAAAACAAATGAGTTGCAAAAAATTAATTTGAAAAATGGTTGAAAATAAAAAAATAGTCAGATTTTTAAGATTTTTTTTTATTTGAAACCTTTTCATAATTCAATTATTAGTAAAAAAAATTCACGCTCTAATGCTTTTAATATTCTATAACAATTTAAAATAAGAAATGAAAACTATGTTTAAATAAATGTTTATTAGAAAAATCCGCTAGAATTAAATTATTAAAATACAAAAAACAATTTAATGAATAATTTCACGTTATTCTAAAAATTTAGTTCTCATAAAAAATTTTATCAAGAAAATTTTAAATAATTGAATTCTTTTAAAGAATTTTCATAAAATTCTATTGAAAATAATTGAAATTCTGCAATGAGATTTATTATTTACAAAAAAAAAATTCAATTCCTAAAAAGAATTTCATTATTAACGAAAATAATTAAATCCGTGTAAAAACTTTATTACTTATAAAACTATTTGAATTATTAGAAAGATATTTTTAAAAAATTTACAAATAATTGAATTCCTGTGAAATTATTATTATTTTAAGAAAATAATTAAATGTTTGCGTACAATTTTATATTAAAATTTAAAATTGTAAATAATAATTTAAAATTGTTAAAATTCTTTTAAATAATTGAATTTTAAAGAAGAATTATTTCATTACTTCTAAATATAATTGAAATTTTGATGAGATTTAAAAAAAATTTAAACATATTTGAATTATTGCAAAGAATTTTATTATTTTTGAAAATAATTAAATGTCTGCAATCATTTTATTAAAATTTTACTAAAATTTATGAAAATAATTTAATTTTGAAGAAAAATTTTATTATTTCTAAATAAAATTGAAATTTTAATTGGAATTTCAATAATTTTTAAAACATAATTGAATTATTGCAAAATCTTTAATTGTGTTTGGAAATAATTAAATGTCTGCTGTCATTTTATTAAAATTTTACTAAAAGTTTTAAAAAATTTTACTAAAAGTTTTAAAAAATTTTACTAAAAGTTTTAAAAAATTTTACTAAAAGTTTTAAAAAATTTTACTAAAAGTTTTAAAAAATTTCACTAAAATTTTTGAAATAATTTAATTTTGAAAATGAATTTTTTTATTACTAAATAAAATTGAAATTTTAATGTGAATTTGAATAATTTTTTAACATAATTGAATTATTGCTACAAATTTTATTATTTTTGGAAATAATTAAATTTCTACAATCATTTTTAATTTCTCTAAAATTTTTAAAATTCTCTAATTTTATTCATTAATTGAATAATTGAATTATTTAACATTTATTTATTACTATAATTTACAGTATGATTTATTTTAAATCTTTAACTTTATACAAACTACCATGATTACTGTTCCTTAATTCGATTTAATTCACTGCGTTTGCGGGAGAATTTTTACGCCATCTAGGCGGCAATTTAAAGAACTGCAGTGGCGCGAAATTCAAAAAACGAGAAATTTAATTAATTATTATATTTATTTAAATATTAATATATAATTAATTGATGTCTATCAAAGAAGAAATGTGTAAATTTTTACCTGATATGTACTTGAATATTAATAAAAACACTAATAATAATAATAATAATAATAATAATAATAATAATAATAATAGAAATAATAACAGTAATTGTTATAAATAAAACTTTGAGACTAACGATCACTTGAAGTCAAAAGGGAAATATTAAAAAACAAAAAATATCAATAATAATATTAATAATAATAATAATAATATCCAATTGTTATAAACAAAAAAATTTTTTTCATCGTCTTTTTGAATTCCGATCAGAAATCTATCGGAATATAATCGGAAATTATTATCGTTCAATAATTCTCGATATAATCGCAACGCAGGGGAAAAATCTTTTCTTTCAAAACGGTTAATTATGTAAATAACATAAATTTAGAGGATGAATTTTTTTTCTGCACCTCGTTACTTTAAATGATAAACGTGAAATTTAATGCCCATATAACGATATGAAGCACTTAATAAGAAAACATTCTACAAAGTAGTTTTACTCTCTGCCCACTGCTGCGTCGGCCTTCAAAAGGTTCGCAAAGAGGGTCACTAATAGCGGCATAATTTGCGGTACTTTATAAAATGCTTTTTTTCTTTCTAACTCGTATATATATATACATCCGAGATTGAGAACTTGAAAATTCAATTTTTTTTTCTTTTTTTCAATAATTTTACATTAAAAATAGGAAAAAAAATGGAAAAAGCACTGAGTAGGAGATTTTTTAGATAAATTTTCAAACTACTGTAATTTACACTTTGGTATCTGGAATTTTGTGCGTAAATTGATTAATTATCACGAAAAAAAAAATATTTACCCGGCATAACTACAAATTTCACTAGATTAGCGAAATAGTTAGTTATTGCAGCGAATACTTTCGATATTTTATAGCGAAAGTTATCGCTGTTCCGGTAAAAGGTTTTTTTTTCGTGTAATAAATAAAAAAAAAAATTTTTTTTTGCAAAAAAGTGCATGCGAAATCCTTGAATAAGAACTTTGGTCTTTAATTATCGTTTTGGGGGATCAAACTTTATTTATTTTTTTTGTAATATATGCAAAAGTCCTAATATATAGCCTCGAGGGAATTTCATTTCGGTGAGAGAAAGCAAAAGATAAAAAAAAATATCGAGATCGTTCATTTGTAGAACGGTCCTATTTCTAGTTGTGATTTGCCATCCACAAACCATGTTTAACACGATAATGAGCGATGGGACTGACCTAGGCTCCGGCAACGGCGGCCGTGACCTTCGCTACGAATTTAGGCTGACGGTCAACCATATGTGCGTGAAATTCTACTCTTTGTCATGTCATACATGTATACGTATTTAAAATTAACTAAATTAAAATATTGTAACTATAACTAATTTAGAACATTGTAATTATAACTAATAAAAAAATATTATAACTAATATAAAAAATTTTAACTATAACTAATAAAAAATATTATAACTATAACTAATATAAAATATTGTAACTATAACTAATATAAAATATTGTAACTATAACTAATATAAAAAATTATAACTATAACTAATAAAAAATATAACTATAACTAATAAAAAATATTATAACTATAACTAATATAAAATATTGTAACTATATAACTAATATAAAAAATTAGAACTATAACTTATATAAAATTTATATCTATATTTGAAAAAATTTCAATAAATTCGATTTTAATTAGAAAAATTTTAAATAACAAACTTGATAATATCGCGCTCGCCACGAGAACCAGGTTGACGCGGGGTGATCGTTATTATCAAGTTTATTTTTATAAAATTTTTGCCAAACTACACGTTTCAATTAATATTAGAAAATTTATATAATGAGTATTTATGACGCGACCTGAAGAAAGGTACCTTAGAAGCAAAAAATTATAGGTTATGTTTGTAATCTTTTAAATAAAAAAACAAAAAAATGATCAACTGTCATTGAGAATCTATAATGTTTAAGTTTTCATTAAACAAATGAAATATTTAATAAACACTGATTTTAATTTGCAAAAAGTAAAAAGAAACATTTAATCATTGAAAAAAGTAACACTAACATAACCTTAAAGTGATTTACTTCCAAGGTCCCTTTCTTTAGATCGCGTCACATTTAAATATAAAACCTGATAGTGTGACGCGATTCGAAAGAAAGGTAGGAAGCAAAATCGATTTTTAGGTTATGTTAGTGTTACTTTTACTCTTTTAAAAAATTTCCTTGTAATATTTTTAAAAAAACTTTTTATATACAGCGAAGCAAAGACTTAAGTATATAAACTAACTAACATTTAACTCTTTTTTTAACTTTTTTTTTAACTAACTTTTATTTATAACTTTATTATATTCACTTTTTATATAAACTTTTTATATACAGCGAAGCAAAGACGCAATGCTTGTAAAGTAACACTCAGTTTTGTTTTAACCAAAACTTTTAAATAACAAGGAATTCAAAAATTTCTATAATAGCATCTTAAATATACATTTTTTTTATTAATATTGCATAAAAATATAAATTTTTTTGAATTTATTGCTTAAAAGTTATGGGAATTTTTAAAAAAAAACCTGTTACTTTACAAAAAAAATATATTTATATAATTTTAAAAATATATTAATAGCCGTATAAGTAATGCAAACATAACCTTACAATTACTTTGCTTTTTACTTTCGTTTCGAAGCGCGTCGCATTATCGGGTCTTATGAATTATTTTAGACGCAATGAAGACTTTAGCATCAGTAATTTTTAAGATTCGACCCCGCCTGTTTATTTTTGTTTCTGAGTCTCAAAAACCTAACCTATAATTTTTTTAATTCTTAGACAAGAATTTTTTTAATTCTGCTCAAATTGACAGTGAAGAAAGGTGTCTAACCTTTCTTCACTGTCAATTTGAGCAGATGGAAAGTTCTTCACTTAAAAAAACAAGCACACCAACACTCAAAATCAGTAAAGTTCAACTTAGTTATAATAAAATTTACTTATTTAAAAAAGAAAATTAAAATTAAACACGTGAAAGACCTTTTAAGTCATAAATAAGTGCACATGCACTTACTCAGATTTCTAAGCGTGTCAGATATAGAAAAATTTTCTGCGTATGTAAATCATATATATAAATATACATATAATTATAGTATATATATATATAATTATTATTGTTTCTGAACCTAAAAACCTAACCTATAATTTTTTTTACTTCTAAGACACCTTTCTTCACAAATAATTTGTAAAAATATATATATATATATATATATATATATATATATTTATATATTTATATATAAATTTTTATGTTTGACATATAAATATAAATGTAAATAAATATAATAATAATATTCATATAAAAATGTATATATATCAAAAATAAAAATTTATATAAAAATATAAATACATATATATAAACACAAAGATGCATAATTCTTTTTGTACATATTTATATACATATATATATGTTATATATCGGCATCGACCGGTCGACCGAGATCAATCTCTCGAGGACAAGAAGCAAAAAACTGGCGGTTACTTCTCCGAAGAAGAGATAGATAGAGTGAAAGAGAGACGGTGAGCTATGAAATAAGTGAAGAAAGAGGAAGAGAATGGAAGAAAGAAATAGAATAAAGTAGGAATGACAGAGAGAGAGAAAAAGAGGGGGGAGAAAGAGTGGTCGCAATCCAAGATGAAAGACAAAGAGAATGACAAGGGAATGAGTCAAAAAAAAAGAAAAAGAAAAAGAAAAAAAGAACAAAAAAATTTTTAAAAAAACGAAAAAAATGAAGGAAAAAGAAAAATATTCGTACTCTCAACAGATTCCAAGGAGATCCCCTCCCCTCTCCCCCTTTACTCACCCTCCCTATATTGCACTGACTGAACTGGTGTCTAGAGAATGTGGATAGGTCATTTAGTGGCGATAACCCTTTAACTAAATTGATACTACATTGTTATCGCACAATTTTTAATTGACATCGTCATTCTCTTCTTTTCTTGGTTCATTTTGTCACTCGGTGAAGCTATTTTTTTTTTTTTTTTTTGAAGGGGGGCGTCAATTTCTTTTTTTATCTCGTTCTGTTTTGAACACCTTTTTTCTATAATGTTCTCCTTCATTTTTTTTCTACCCACGTTTTACCATTTATTTAGTAATTTTTAATTTTTTTAGTTCAGTAATTTTTAGTTTCTTTTTTTGGTTTAGTAATTTTTAGTTTATTTTTCAAGTTTAGTGATTTTTGGTTAATTTTTTTAGTTTAGTAATTTTTAGTTTATTTTTTTTATTTTAGTAGTTTTTAGTTTAGTAATTTTTAGTTTTTTTTTAGTTTAGTAGTTTTTAGGTTAATTTTTGTTTTTAGTTTAGTAATTTTTAGTTTATTTTTTTAGTTTAGTAGTTTTTAGTTTTTTTTAGTTTAGTAATTTTTAGTTTAGTAGTTTTTCGTTTATTTTTTTTAGTTTAGTAATTTTTAGTTTATTTTTTTAGTTTAGTAATTTTTTAGTCAACTTATAAATTGTTGAACTTGACACACGATTTATAAATTAAAACCTTACTGCAAGGTCCAAGCTGGACTGAATTTTCATTTTTCAAAATATTTATAACTTGAAAATAATGGTCCAACCTTGACTGTAGGGTCGAAATATCAATAAATTTTTTTAAAATTTTTATAGCTTAGAAGTAATGGTCCAACCTTGACTGTAGGGTCTAAATTTGACTCAGTTTTTTTTAAATGTTTATATCTTAAAAAGTTGTAAATTATTTTTATAATCAGGGTCCAATTTTGACTAACTTTTTTAAAAATGTTTATAACTTGAAAGTAACCGTCCAACCTTGACTATAAGGTCCAAACTTAATTGAATTTCGTATTTTTAAATGTTTATAACTTAAAAAAATTATAAATTATTATTATAGCCAGTCCAACCTTGACTATAACTTTTTTTGAAAATTCTTAGGATTTAAAAATAATGATCCAACCTTGACTATAAGGTCCAAACATAATTGAATATTTTTTAAAATGTTTATAACTTAAGAAAATTTATAAATAATTATTTAATATTTATTATTATTTTCAGTATTCAACCTTGACTGTAGGGTCCGATTTTGACTAAATTTTGCCTTTTCAAACATTTATAACCCAAAAATAATGGTCCAACTACAAGGTTCTTGACTATAAGCTCCAACTTTGACTACAATTTTTTTTTAAATTAAAAATTAAAAATTAAAAATTTTTTATTCATTAAAAGAGACAACAATTTTCTTATCTATTTTTTTTTTCTTAAACTTCAAAAAGAAAAAATTGAAAGACAAAAATTCTCCATTTATACAGATTTGTTGTTTTTGTGACGTAGTGCATTAGAAGAAGTATAGAGAATTTCACGATTTTGACGTGAGACATACGTTTATTATCGAACGATAACGATTTTATTGAGTCACAAATCTATCAAATTAACCCCTGCCAATGGAAACGATCTTTTATAATAAAAATACGCAAAGTGGGGTCTCGTTGCATGACCCCACGTGTTTGTCTATAACTTCAAAATACTAGAAATTTTTATATGAAGGAAAAAAAAATTTTTTTCTTCACTATGCAGAGAAAATAATCATTTTCTTTTGGAAACATGAATTCCAACAAAGATTCGATTTTAATATCTGAAGGCATTAAAGGTAATACCGCATTAAATTATTATATTGCCAAAAAAATAATTTTTAATTTAAAAAATAAAAATAAAATAATAAAATAAATAAAATGAAAAAAAAATAAAATAATAAATAAATAAAAATAAGTTTCAAATAAAATTAAAATATTTTTAAATATTATTTTTAAATTCAAAATTTTAAACAGAAAATAACAGGTAAAGACAGTAATTATATTTAAAAAAAATTATCAATATTATTGAAGAAATAAAAAATGGGGGAATTATTTAATTAAAGTATTTGCATAATATTTAATTAACAATTTAATTAATTGCTCTATAAGAAAATAAAAAATGAAAAAGTTATATAATGAAAATATCAATAGAAAAATATTTCGATTGTTTGCAAAAATTACAAAAATATCTACAAACTTTTTTTGTTATTTTTTCCAACAATTTTTGTTAATTTTTTAAAAATTTGCGACTAACTTTTCTTAAAATGTGATTAAAATGGAAAAAATGAAAATCATAAAATTATAAAATTCTGACAATATGCGAAATTAAACAAACTTTTAAAAATTAAATATATTTAATGAAATAAAAGATTTTTCGATTAAAACCAATTATCCCTATCGTAGAACAATTTAAAAAAAATTGAGAAGTTTATTTTTTTTCATAAAATATCAATTTTTTCTATTGAGTTGCGATTAATTTAAAATAAATTATAACCGTCTTATCAGTTATCGTATCTTTTTCACTTCTCATTTTCATTCATTATAATTGAAACTATACATTTTGTGTCTGCAATTATACATTTTTTGCATTCTGCCAAACAAAAATAATCAATTTTAACAAAATATTTCAAAATATCGAGAAAAATTCATTGAAAATTTTTTTTTTTTCAAATAAAAAATATGTTCAAAGAAAAATTAGTTATTAAATTGATGAAAATCTAAATTAATTTTTATCAATATGTTGTCAAATTTTGGTCAAAAAAAAATTATTTTTTAATTAATGAAACGAAATAAAATGATCTATAGCATAAGATACATTAGATTCGTGTCTCAGACGATTTTCCTGCATTTTTGAATTAAAAAAAAATTAAATTCAAAAATTCAAAATAAAGAGAAAAATCTACTAGGACCCAAAACAAATGTATTTCTTGGGAGGTCGCTTGAACCAAATGGAACTTTTCTTTAAAGTAGAGAAACATTTATTTAAATCGACCAAAATTTTATTTGAACCATATAAGCTTTTATTTCAACAAAATAAACTTTTCCGTAAACCAAATAAACTTTTACCAATGAAAATAAAATATTTTTAACCAAACATTTTATTTGAACCATATAAACTTTTATTTAAGCCAAATAAACATTTCTTTAAAGTTTAAACCAAACAAAATAAAGGTGAAAATGGCACCAAATTATTAGCAATCACTTAATTTTGAAAATCCCAACTTTTTAAAATAAAGTTAAAACATAATTTAAATTTTACCATTAAAAATTTTTCATAAAGCTGAAACTTGCACAATATTAACAGCATCGACTAAATAATTAAAAAATTTAAGTTGGTTTTCAAAAAAAAATTATATATTTACCTTTAAACGTTCATTTCTCTTTGGTGTTAATAATCGAGTGCCATTTTTAGCTTTATCCAAATAATTCGAAGCAAGTCCAGTTGGCTTTGAGTCAAAAATAATTTTTTCCCCCTGAATATACAGTAATTTGAATATTACCTAATTTCATTAAAATCATCCACGTGAAAATGAAGAATGGACAAAAAAAAGATGGTAAAATTGCGGTTAAAAAAATGGCCCAAAATGGCACAAAGTTTCGCAAAAGTTCTGCTAACGAGTGAATCCCACGGTTAAAGAATGGCAGCAACCAAGATTAATTTTTCATTAAAATTAAGTAAAATTTAGTCAAAAATCTTTCAATTTTAAAAAATTCTAAGCCTTGGGAAAAGTATGGCCTCTTTTCATAACTCGACATTCTTTGCCCATAGTTCAAATTTAAAAAAAAAAAATGATAGTTACTCTTCTTTCCGTGGATCGACATTCTTTGCCCATAGTTCAAAATGTTAACACTAAACATTAAAAATATTTTTAAAAAAACTTTCTTTCTTCTCCCTATGATTTGAAAAAGTTTGCCCATAGTTCAAATTTGAAAAAATGATATAGTTATTCTTCTTTCCATTGATCGACATTCTTTGCCCATAGTTCAAAATGTTAACACTAAACAGTAAAAATATTTTTAAAAAAACTTTCTTTCTTCTCCCTATGATTTAAAAAAGTTCGCCCAAGGTTCAAAAATTCAAAAAAAATTGAAAGTCTTAGTGTTTATATCAGTTGTTTTATTGAAAAATTAATTTTTCTTGCCGCCATTCTCTAACCATGGAATTCGCTCATTAGGCAATCATTTCCCAAATCTAGTGCCATTTTGTGCCATTTTTGTGCCTTTTTGACATTTTTTACCCATTGCTTGCCATTTTTACCCAAACTTCGATTATCGCCGGATACTTTTCAGAACAGAAAAACAGTTTTTTTCCAGAAGATGTATCGATGAAATAAATAAACAATGACGGAGGAAAAATGTCATTGTCAACAAAAATGGCACTCTTGATTAAAAATTAACCAAGTACTTCATAGAAAAAGAGGCAAAAAAGGAAATAGAAAAAAACAAAAATAAAAAAAATAAATAAATAAAAAAAAATTTTTAAAAATAAAAAAAAAGATAAAAAATAGAAGAGAGAGATTGAAGAAAAGAGTCTATTCCTTTAATGAAAAAAAAAATGATTTCAAAAACGAAAATTATTTGCAAAAAACTTACGAGGTTGCGCCAAGGCAAAGACGCTTTCCGTTTTAGCGGCAAACTCGTCAATCTCCTCATGATGGGTAATTCCCGGCTCTAGTGGTTGGTCCGCCTGCACTCCATACATGTCCATCAATTTCGATATTGGCGGAATTCTCGGCAATGCCCTGCCAGTCATATTTGGCGCTTGTTTCAGGCCCAATTTATTCAAAATTTGCTCCTTTATCGCCTCAAGGCTCAAAGCCCTAATCTCCTCATGCATTCGACAAGCATTACAACCACTACTTGCGTGAACCATTTTCTTGGATAATTTTCCCTCAATATTTGGTGCGTCGAAGGCCCCGAGCAGGACCAGCGAGAGTAGCAGCACCCTCGTGATCATTTTTCCTCAAGCTGTCCACTGTTCTGGAGAATTGCTTCCTCCTTTGAACAAAAAAAAAAATAAAAAAAAAAAAAAACTTTTACTGCACCCAATCAGTGAGCGTCATTGTTAATTTTTTTTTCTTTCCACTGTTCACTATGATGAGAAAAACAAAAATGGCACACAAAAATTTTTTTTTTCCACACTAAACAAAATTTCCTATTGTTTTATCCTTTCTTGAAATTGTATAAGCAATTTTAAAAATCCTTGGCAGTCTTTATTTTTCGTTCTGTTTGATCAATTTTTTTTTCTGTTTTCCTTTTTCAGTCTTTTCTTTCTCGGAATTTTTTTTTTTTGTTTTGAAAAGTGAAATTTGAAAGGTGAATTCCCACCTTTCTTGATTTGCACTCTGGCGAGTCCTTATTCTCAAATAATACATACACACAACACAAAATTCCCCTTTTGGTCCACTTTCTACGTGCCTTCCTTTTCTCCCGCTTCCTCTCCTTCCGCTGCTGTTGCTGCTGCTGCTGCTGCTGCACCACCACACACGTTGAATGCAACAAATTTCCGCACCCGCCTTTTGATACACTGAGATACCAGCACGACACCCGATTATTCTTCATTAGCGGTGACAAAAAGCAAAATCACATCTTCCCGGACACTTTTATTGATGTTGTTTTGGTTCGTTTATCCAAAAAAAAAATTTTTCAAAGGGGTAAAAAGAATTTTTTTTCTCTTCTTTAGTGAAAAGTGAAAGAAAGAAGGGAAGAGAGGAAGAAAATAAAAGTTTGAAACTAAAGGAAGATATCGCATTAAATATTATGATGATTATGATGGTAGCGATCGGACCAGTGCGTGCACCAGTCCGTGCACTTTCTGTCAACTATCATCATTACTGATTTTTATTGGATCTCGAATTACTTTTGTACTATGTGGGAGGAATTTATCGACTATTGATTCATGGCATTCTGAATCAAATTCAATCAAGATTGACAATTATTTTAAGGATTTTTTTTAGGGGGATAATTTCGAAGGTAAAACTTGTTTTCTAGATGCTTTCTTGTTTCTTAATGTTTCTTGTTTCTTAATTTGGTTTTTTTTTTTGTTTTTTTTGTTTTTGAGGAGAAATTACTTTGAGGATGAAATTAAAAAAAAATGGTGTTGTGAACGATGTGCGATTCGTGGTCGCGTGTAAAGTCAGTGTTGCCACCACCAGTGTAAGCAGAGAGAGAGATGCTAAGAGCTTGCTGGCCTGTCAAGCACTGAGTCAGGAGGCGCGCGTCCCTCACCGCATATATGTATGTTGAGGAGGAGACCTCCTCCTCTCTTCACTCTTCTGTATCTTACGCATTCGCATGTAGGGACCTGACAAGAGAAAGAGAGAAAAAGGAATATGAATGAGAGTTTTTGTACATGTGTGTATGTGTATTTGTGTGTACAACACCCAATATCGAATATATAGCCCATTTGCGAATGACCAGTGTGTATATACACCAAACGTCAAGGAACTGTGTTTTACGAGGGCCAAATGGCAAGGCGAATTCGTCTTTTACCCCCTTTTCCTGTTTGCTTCTGACGCATCCAGAGAGGCGATGATGAGCTTCTAATGCAATGCCCACCCAACTTAGGAACAACAGCATACATCGTATCTTGACTGTACGAATCTACAGATTAAAACTGTACATCATTAGACAAATTTTTAGAAATGTTGTCACCCAATTTTTGTTCTGTTTTTTTAGCCATTCTAGATCATCATATCAAACTTTTAGTACATCGTACGACATCGTAAGAAAGAAAAGTTGTCACCCAATTTTTGTTCTGTTCTTTTTTGAGCCATTCTGGGTCATCATCATCATATCAAACTTTTAGTACATCGTACGACATCCTAAAAAAGAAAAGTTGTCACCCAATTTTTGTTCTGTTCTTTTTTGAGCCATTCTGGATCATCATCATCATATCAAGCTTGTAGTATCTTATACGGAATTCCAAAAAAGAAAATTTGTCACCCAATTTTTGTTCTGTTCCTTTTTGAGCCATCCTGGATCATCCTATCAAACTTTTAGTACATCGTACGACACCCTAAAAAAGAAAAGTCGTCACTCAATTTTTGTTCTGTTCTTTTTTGAGCCATCCTGGATCATCACATCAAACTTTTCTTTTTTAGGATTCCGTATAAGATACTACAAGCTTGATATGATGATCGTACGACATCGTAAAAAAAAAGTTGTCACCCAATTTTTGTAGATGGTAGAAAAATCAGAAATCAGAATCCTAAGAGATTTTATACCAAAACATACAAACCTCTTTATCTTGAAGTTGCACCACAGGAATTAAGTGGTCAATAATTTTATTCATTGCCAATGGGGTACTAGAATTTTTTAAAGATATCCTAAAAACGGTCTAAAATATTCCGTTGCCATGGTTACTGTTTTTATAACAATGGTTGGTATAGTAACCACTACCATAGTAATAATTGATACAGGACTAATTGCCATGGTAGTTACCGTAAAAACAGTTTTTTGGTCATAGTTCCTAAGGCAACCTTTGCCATGGTAATAGTTGCTGTGGACATAGGTTCTTCGGACATAGCACAGTTTTCCTCAAAGTATCAATTTACAAACGAATTTTTGGCATTAACAGTCAAAATGTGGATAAAATAAAAAATTGATCCAAATTTTTGGCATTAATACAAAAAATGAGGATTTTTGACATTGATACGTAAAATTGTGGATAAAATAAATAATTGATCCAAATTTTTGGCATTAATACAAAAAATGAGGATTTTTGACATTGATACGTAAAATTGTGGATAAAATAAATAATTGATCCAAATTTTTGGCATTAATACAAAAAATGTGGATTTTTGACATTGAAACGAAAAATTGAGGATAAAATAAATAATTGATCCAAATTTTTGGCATTGATACAAAAAAATGTGGATCATATAAAAAATGGATCCAAATTTTTGGCATTAATACAAAAAATGTGGATTTTTGGCATTGATACGAAAAATTGTGGATAAAATAAATAATTGATCCAAATTTTTGTCATTGATACAAAAAATGCGGATAAAATAAAAAATTGATCCAAATTTTTGGCATTAATACAAAAAATGTGGATTTTTGGCATTGATACGAAAAATTGTGGATCAAATAAAAAGTTGATCCAAATTTTTGGCATTAATACCAAAAATGTGCATTTTTGGCATTGATACGAAAAATTGTGGATAAAATAAATAATTGATCCAAATTTTTGGCATTAATGCAAAAAATGTGGATTTTTAGCATTGATACCAAAAATGTGGAACAATAAAAAAAATTTATCCAAATTTTTAGCATTAATACAAAAAATGCGGATCAAATAACAAATTGATCCAAATTTTTTGGCATTGATACCAAAATTGTGGATCAAATAAAAATTCGATCCAAATTTTTGTCATTGATAAAAAAAATGTGAATCTGACTGGATTTAACACCTTAAATTCGATAATACTAGAAATTAAAAAACTAATCTCAAAAATTATAATCAAATTCTTCAAAACGATTCAATTGTTTGCAAAAAATATTAGTAACCCAATTATAAAATTCATCTAAAATTCAAATTTGTTCGTAAATAATAAAATTTCCAGGCGTATTTAATTAATTTAGAATAGAATTTTCAGAAAAATCAATTATTTAACAAAATTTTTATGCAGTTCTTTAAAGAATTGCAATGCAATTGCAATAATTTAATTATATTTTAACTAATAACTTTATTCATAGGAAATCAATAATTTTTTTAAAAAAATTTCAATCCTAAGCAAAAATTTAATTATTTTCATAAATAATAATGCTTATCGAAGAATTTCATATTTTTTACAGAAATATTAAATATTCTTTTAAAACATTTTAATGAAAAGTTCCACAATAACATTCATTTATTTTCATTATAAACAATAACATTCTTACTAGGAATTCAATTATTTTTTAAATTTTAGTAAAGTTCCCAGCAACTATTTACTTATTTTTATAAATTATAAAGTTCCTAGCAGCTATTTAATTATTTTTATATAAACTATATAATTCATGGCAGAATTTCTATTATTTTTAATAGAATTTTATAAAAAATCATAAAATTCATCACAAAATTTCAATTATTTTTAATAGAATTTTATAAGAATTGCTCGAAAATTCAGTTCCTCGAAAAAGTTACATATTCCAAAAAAAGTTATTTTAAAATTCTTCAAAAAAATCAATTATTCTCAAAAATGTAGTTTTTTTACAGAAATTCAATTATTTTCATATATTTTAATAAAAGTATTCGAAAGAAAGCAATTATTTTAAATACAATGTTAAATTAAACTTTTTTTTTGAAATAATTCAGTTATTGTTTTAGATTTTAATAAAATTTCTCCCAAGAATTGAATCATTTACATAAATAATTCTTCAAAATAATTTAATCCTTAAAGTTAAATAACAAAACTATTCGTAAAAATTCACTTATTTCGACTGAGGTATTTTAATGAAATTCTTTGCAAAATTCAATTATTTACAAAAATAACAATATTCATCACAAGAATTTAATTATTTTTAGAAGTAATAAATCTTTTCATTGGAATTTAAATTATTTTTTAAAATTCTAATAAAATCGTTCCCAAGAATTCAATTATTTCTATAAATAATGAAATACTTTTTAGAAACTCAATTATTTAAAAGTAAAAACAATACCACACAGTAATTCAATTATTGTCAAAAATCTTAATAGAATTGTTGGTAAAATTTAATTATTTTTAAAAACTTTTTGCAGTTCAATGATTTTCAATATCTACTATTTTCATAAAATTTCCAAACAGAATTCAATTATTTAAAATTTTTTTTGTAAAAATCTCCGTGAGAGTTCAATTCTTTTTATTAATAATACAAATTTCTCAGGAATTCAATTATTTAAATTAGAATTTGCATAAAATTAGTCGAAAGAAATCAATTATTTAAAAAAATTTTTTAAAATTCTTCATAAGCATTAAATTATTTTTATAAACATTCAAATATAGTTATAAATGTGACGCGCTCTGAAGAAAGGTACCTAAGAAGCAAAAAATTTGAGGTTATGTTTTTAATTTTTCAAGTAAAAATAAACAAAGAAAATCAATTATTAATTTAAAATTATTGATCTTCAAGTCTTCATTACATTCAAAATATTCAATAAAAATTAGTTTCAAATTCAAATAATAAAAAATAAACTTTTAATCAAAAGAAATCTAACACGACCCTAACCTATAATTCGTTTGCTTCTTAGGTACCTTTCTTGGGAGCGCGTCACAAATATTAAAATTTGTTACAGAAATTCAATTTATTAGCATTATAAGTAAGAAGTCAGTATTTTTCAGGAAAGTTAGGAAAATGTCTGGAAAACAGAATATAGAATGGAATTTTCGCCAGTTTTGTGAACGAGTTTTTTTGTCCGTTAAGAGTAATAATTATTTGTAATGTTTATTTATAAACATATAAATAATAATAAATAAAATGAATAAAATTTATAATTAATATTTATTGTACAGTTCCTATTTTTGATTAAAATTTTTCGTTATTCATCATCTACTATGAAAATCTTTTATATTTGATCTATTTGTTAAATTTTTGAAAATTCGTTAGCGACTTTTTTGTTTAGAATGTCATAAGCTACGAAATTGTAAAGTTTAAAAAAATCCGCCAGGAATACATTAAAAAAAATTTCACTCGGATTTTTTTAAATGTATTCCATGGTCGGTAGTACTGACCACCTAAGGGTTGTGTATCTAAGGCTCTTCTTGAACCCATCCTATAAAACTCCTAAGAAGATAAATCCTAAAAATTTATTCTTCGTTCATACAAAATAAGACCCCTATAGTTACAAAAAACCTAGTAGGTCTAACCCAAGAGATGTCCCTGATGACAAAAAAAATTCTTTAAAACAATCATTCAATTACAACAAATTAAAACATGAATGATGAAAAATTGTTGACTGCAAAAATTACACCTAATAGAGGGATACTTAAATATATAGTGAGAGCGGGTCATTTTTTTCCAACTTCATTTTCTTTTTTTTCGGTGGATTCTTTAAACATCTTCTTCTATATATGGCGTTTCTCCCCTTATTTCGCGTAATAATAACGTTATGCGTGTCAACGGACTGCACGTCAACAATGCAGTTCTCATTCCTGTTCGAATATAGTTCAATGGCCTTGCATACCTGCCACAGCAATCTTTTGTTTCTTAGAAAATCGTCTCGGCCACGTTCTTATTTCTGACCTTGAAAAATCTCATAGAAATTTGTAAAAAAAAAATTCCCCATGCAAAATTATATTTGGAAATAATTTATTTGGTATTGTTCACAATAGATTTGATAGAGATCATCTAGGAAGGTTTTAGGTAATGATGATAATTTGCAACGAGGTTTGCAAAATAAAATTGTCACAGTTTTCGAGTTCTGTTAAGTCAGAATGTTTAAGTAATTAGGTCTCACGGATCGAGTTCCGCTTGATCGGTGGTTGTTCACACTACTAGCGCCACCGACCGAGCGGAAAGTGGCACAACTCATGACTGTTGTAGGTCCATGCCTATTCTATTTGTGTCAGTCATAAGTCATCCTTTTACCTATGACGAAAGATCGAAAAAGGAACATTTCTGTTCTCAAGTTTATTCCGGAAAAAAAGTATTTGTAATTTATACAATCGAAAAATTAGGTCTTAGACCTTAAGTTTATTTCAAAAGGAGTTTGTAATTTATACAATCGAATAATCAGATGTTAGACCATTATTTACAGTGTCTCTAAGACTCACGGATTGAGTTCCGCTCGATCGGTGGTTGTTGACACTACTAGCGCCACCGACCGAGCGGAAACTGATTTCAATATATTTAAGACATTCAGCAACCATTCTTCATTCAAAAAAAGGAAAAACCAGGATGAAACATTCTAATTCTCAACTATATTACTAAAAAAGTATTTGTAATTTCTACAATCGAATAAATAAAAGTAAAACCGTTTGTTAGGCGTTAATATATTTGTGACAATGGCAGACCTAATAGCCCCGAAATAGTTCGCTAATAAAATTATTAGTATTCGCATTCTTACAGTAAAGTATAAAATCAATTGCCTGTATTTCAATTATTAGAAAAATAATTTTTAATTCTAATTTACAAATTAGAAGAACAAAATTACAAGTTAAAACCTCTTCTAGCAAAAACCGAATTCAATTCTAAGAAGATTAATTCCACTCAAATTCTAAGGGATTAAACGAAGAAGGGTACATGTGTGTCTATAATTTGTGCACCCTTTGAAAAATATCCTCTTGCAGAATCGATGAAATCCTTTTAACTTGGCTTCATTTAGCGTGTATAATTTTATAACCATTTGAAGCCAAAAGTATTACAGTATTTTTTTCTCCAATTCAATATTGGCGACTATGGTTTCAAAAAGTAATTAAAATTCGCCAATTTTGTTCTGTAGTTTTAAAACCTTTTCGCAAAAGTATCAAATAGTTGAAATCTTTAAAATTTCCAAATCCTTTATTTTCCATTCAAAGAAGTTGAAAACTATATTTGTTAATAAAAATTATTATAAGTTTTAAAAAATAACACAATATTAAATAATGCTAAAAATAAATCTGACGTGTGAAATCCTTATTAGAATACACAATATTCTTTCCTCTAAATTTGGTTTTACAATAATTCAAATTTTTTTTGCAATTTAAAATCACATTGGTTAGCATTTGCTATTCCCGGATGAACCTGCATATCCGTTTTATCGATCAACATTTCAGCATATATTTCAATTCTTCAGGATTTTTAATACAAAAAAACGACATTTATTGTCATTAATAATTTTTTGTCCGTTTTTTTAAATTTTTTTAGTAAACTTATTTTTTATTTGTTTAGGAATGGAAATTTTTTTTCAGCTTTAAAGTTGAACAAATAATTATTTAAAATCAGAAAATTTTGCAAATTAATTTTTTTCAACGACACGGTTTCAGAGTAAAATGAATAATAATCGAAAGTATGAGTTCTCATATCTTACTCTGAGTCAGGACTTTAGACAAATCAGATCATATTTCTTTACTTGGTACAATATGAGTCAATTACTGCACTTCATATATATATTTTTAGCATGTTTTACCCTGGAAAGATTTATGAATAAACCTATTTACGTACTTTAAATCAGTTTCTTAAATTTTTTTTTTAAATCCTAACCTAGTTAAAAAAATGTAAAATGTTAGCCATTAGTGGAAAAAATATGTTTTGCCTAAAACAGAAATTTTAAAATACTTCAGAATTCAAAATTCAGTCATATAGAATACTATTTTTGACATTATTTTTGCCCCCTCCCCCCCTCTCTAAAACTGGAGTAAAAAAAGACAAAGGAAATGTGTAAATTTTGATCCGGATAAACAGACATTTTTCTGGTCGACAATTTTTATCGAGACAAAAATAAAGCTTTTGGTGAAAAAAAAATTGGCCGATTTGGCCCAGGTCCAGATTTCCGAAATTCTACATTTTCTCCCTTTTACCCCGCGGGATTTCTCTCTCCTCTTCTGTTCTGGTACTCTCGATTCTCTCTTCCCCTTTCTCTTGACTTATTGCAGTCAGGGTGCTGACCCTGGGCTTGTTTCTAAGTTTCCCAAATGTTCTTCGATTTAACTTTATAGTGGTCGTCTTAATACTGTCTGTTTGCAGTATATCTGCGCTTCTTAGAAAATTTAAATAAAGTGTAATTTTAGTTTTTTTGAAAATATTCTAATTAGTTGCTATTTGCCAGTTTCAAAAATTGTTTTATTCATCATCTACTATGAAAATTTTTACCATCAGTGGTAGACTTCCTTTTAGTAGGTAGTCACATAAGGTTCTGATTTTTGGGAATTGTTTGTTTGGTGGGATTTTTTTCTATACCTAGCAAACCTAGGGTATTTATTGTAGTTTTTATTTTTTATTAAAGTTTCTGATCCTAACAAACCTGAAGTATTT
Organism: Leptopilina drosophilae; assembly: GCA_032873175.1. Classification (NCBI taxonomy): domain Eukaryota; kingdom Metazoa; phylum Arthropoda; class Insecta; order Hymenoptera; family Figitidae; genus Leptopilina; species Leptopilina drosophilae. Next base: position 44,541,011 of record CM065482.1, read on the forward strand.
ATTGTACAATTTCTATTTACAAGTTTTTGTTATTCATCATCTACTATGAAAAACTTTACCATCAGTGGTGGATTTCTTTGAGCCACATAAGTTTCTGATCTTTTAATACTGTTTGTAGGATTAGATCCTTTTTGAATCCTAAAAAACCAGAAGTATTTATTGTACAGTTCCTATTTTTGATTAATTTTTTTGTTATTCATCATCCACTATGAAAAACTTTACCATCAGTGGTAGACTTTCTCACAGTCATATAAGTTTCTAAACCTTAAATGTCGTTTGTTGAATGTGATCCATTTCTAATCCTAAAAAACCTGGAGTAGTTATTGTACAGTTTCTATTTTTGATTCAACTTTTTTTCTTATTCATCATCTTCTATGAAAAACTTTACCATCAGTGGTAGATTTCTTTGAGCCTCGTAAGTTTCTCATCCCTCAATGCTGCTTGTTGGATGGGATCCTTTTTGAATCCTAAAAAACCTGGAGTAGTTATTGTACAGTTTCTATTTTTGTTTACAAGTTTTTGTTATTCATCATCTACTATGAAAAACTTTACCATCAGTGGTAGACTTTCTGATCCTCAGAAACTGTTTGGTGGATGGGTTCTTCTTCTAACCGACTTGAAGTCTGCTAAACGATTGCAAACGCTAGAACTTAACCTGAAACAAAAGTTTTTTCAAATGAAAGTTTCTTATTAGTTTCCCCAACTGTATCCAAAGGTAAAAAATATTGTCTGGGGTTTTTTTGATGACTTCTCCAACTTAGTAGATGTTGCCTATGATAAAGAAGGACGGTACCTATTAAAATAAAGAAGTCGTTAGTTGTAGTCGTACTGGTACCAATATTATAACGCAGCAGGAGTAATAGTAAATTAGTAAACATAAAATTTGTGATTTGGTCCATCAAGGACCAAATGAGGTTGTACTCCCAAATAGAGAATAGAACAATCAATTCCAAAGTAGCGTCACCCTCATGAAGCAGAAGTAATTCCAGAAGACATCTTCAATAATAAAAACATATTTCCCATCATCCATCTCAGACACCTTAATAATTTAAAACGCAAAAAGAAAATAATTATACAATTCATGATGTTCAATTGCTATCACTAATTGTTTGACAAGTTTTCGTCTTTGTAGATATCTGTTTGGCGCAGTTAAATATACAAAGGCCAACTCAACATCTTTCTGAATTGACGATAACATTTGGACTTTAAAAAATTGCATAATTTTTCTCTTCTTCACAATAAAGTATGTACATTTCAAAATTTTTTTATTGAAAACAATATTGTAGATGTCGTTTTTTCTTTTTGTAATCTTACACTTTCGTATCATATAATAATGTAACTTTTGAAAACATTTTACACATTATACTACTATATGTTGATAATTCATCTTGAGAAGATTGTTAAAGATTTTCTGGCATCATAAATGTATCTTGACCAGAATAGAGATTCTTTGTGTTCATTCCGTGGCGGCAGACGCTAAAAAATTTGCAGACGTTATATTGGCAGTAAACTCTCAGTGCATTCTGATTTATGAAGATGCAACATTGAAACTAAACGAATATTTTATTACTTCAACTCGACCCAAACGTCGCGCGTATACGTCATCTTCCGAAGAAAATCCAACACGACACTCTTGTGATTTTTTAGAGCTTTTTTAATGGTTCTTTCATTTTCTTCTTAATATGTTAACAAATATATTGTACTTTCAAATGTTGTGCCACTTTCTTATTTGGGGGTTTCGAAATAATCACTGTTAATTAAATTCCCATAATCAACGTTGGTCCAGTAAATTTTTAATCATCTGTCAGTCTTTCACCGATGTTCAACCTACTAGATGAAATCATTTCTAGAAATATTATTTTATCTTATAAGAATTAATTCTGCTTTCATTGAAGTTATTTTTTAAACAAAGTTTGCAATAACATGACATTTACATTAAATGCAACAATTCTCCAATTCCATATATACAACAAGGGTGAAAAAACCAATCGACGAGAAAAAAGATTGACGCGTAATGATTTAATTAAGTAATTATGTAAATTAATGAAAGCATAATACGTTTTTGCCAAAGGTAAATTTGACGAAAAAAGAAGAAGTTCATTAAGACATGAAGTGAAGCCGATTCGAGGAGTTCCAGGAAAAAGTGTTTCCTAAGCCATCGACTTGTCCCGATTACGATTTGAGATCGTTCCTTGTTAAGAAGAGACTCGTGGAACAGGGGATGGAAAAAAGGATGAGAAATGATTGAAGATTGTTTTTTCGGGCTTACCTGCTGCCGATGATGGCAACTGTACACGACGGGACGCCGTTTGACGTTAAAGGAGCATCGTGTGGGGGCAGAAACATATGTGGACAAACCTGCACGATATATTCCCGGTCCCATGCTCTCTCCAATCCATTGATTCGTATCATGAACAAAAACCCTAAGCAGTTCCTCATGCGAATATATCTGTTCTCTCTCTCTTTCTCTCTGTGTCCTCGGTTCGCTCGATCGATCACGAGAAACCGCAAAACTTTATACTCTTTGAAGTTTGCAAAATAAGCGCGTTTTCGATATTAGTTTTGATGCATTATTTAGGGAGAATACACTTTTAGAGTTGTGGAAACTTTTTTATTATCGTTACAATTAATTTGTGTGAGTTCGTTTTTTTCAGGTTCTAGGACAACTTTAATTCTTTTCAAAAGGAGCAATTAGGCTGTGGATTCAATTTGGAGTCATCGAGGAGACTTCAGATCATTTTGGACTAGAGGATCATCGTAGCCAACAAAAAGTTTCTAAGGATCAGAAGCTTAGATGACTAGCTACAGGAAGGACGTCTACCATTGGTGGTAAGTTTTTCATAGTAGATGATGAATAACAAAAAAGTTTAAGCAAAATTAGAAACTAGAATAAATCCCCCAAGTTTGTTCGGATTAGAAAAGGATCCCATCCAACAAACAGTTCCCAATTATCAGAACTTTATATGACTACCTATCAAAAGGATGTCTACCACTGATGGTAAAGTTTTTCATAGTAGATGATGAATAACAACAAATTTTGAAAATTAATTTAGAACTATAAAATAGATACTCCAGGTCTGTAAGGCTTGGAAGAAGATCCGACCTAACAAACAGTTTCTTAGCCGAAACTTGAATGACTACCTAACGGAAGGAAGTCTACCACTGATGGTAAAGTTTTTCATAGTAGATGATGAATAACAAAAAATTTTGAAAACTAATTTAGATAGATACTCTAGGTCTGTTTCGCTTTGAAGAAGATCCGATCTAACAGTTTCTTATCAAAAACTTACGAGTGCCTAACGAAGGGAAGTCTACCACTATTGGTAAAGATTTTCATAGTAGATGATGAATAACTAAAAACTGATAAATAGCAACTTTTCAATATTGGTTCTAAAGTACATGAAAGTAAAAATTAATACTAAATCTCCACACCCGGTGACTTAAAATATTTTCCCTAAACGTTAGATAAAAAACATCCTTTCGTTCCATAATTTATTTTCTCTAAAACATTTCGTCGTTTTTTCCTCATATTCTCGAATTCAAAAAGATTTTGCCTTGTAAAGCTTTCAAGACCATGAAAAAATATCTATTGCATAATTTTTAAATGCACTATTGCGCGCTGAAAAAAATTCCGAATCTTGTTAAAGAAAAAGGCGAGAACTGAATTATTGAAAAAAGTAATCAAATTCGATGCTGATAAGAATGATAATATGAGGCGCATTTTGCAGTCGCATTGAAAAATAAAACATGACTACTTGAATTGTAAATAATAAACAGTTCTTGATTTTTTCATCAAGATATATTTATTTTTACCACAAGCGATGAGAAAAAAAGCTAAAAATAAACTAAATATTCAGAATATAAAATTTTTTATCAAGAAAAATGATATAGAACGTATATTTAAAAGAAATTAATAAAAAAAATTTTAATAAAGTCAATGACTCGAAGGTACAGAGTCAAAAACTCGCTGAAGAATTGCAGTTAAAGAATGTAATGTTTATTTTTACCCTGAGATTTAAGGTCGTAATAATCATTATTGAAACGTGTCCCATTGCGGACAATGATGCATAAAAAATAGTCCACTTTATCACTTCTCAGCGAGGAATCATGTAAATATATTACCTCGGAAGTCGGTCATTTTTAATTTATATACTCGAGAAATTCTTACCCTTTATTATTCTTTCACTGTAGATAAGATTTGTGACAATTATAACAACTCTTTAGCAGATAATTAAATATTGTTTTTTACACTTTTCTACGTTCTGAAAAAGATGAAAGATCAAGAATATAAAGTAAAAAATGATTTTAAAAAATGATTTCTGGAAGTGATTTTCGAAGTATGAAAAAAGTTTTAACTCGAGGAGAATTAGAAATGCGACATGTTCTTAACTAAACATAGGAAGAACGAAAGTCGAAAGGGAAATTCAAATATTAAAATTATTTTTAAAGTAGATGCTCTTTTGTATCAACAGAAGTTAATGCATCTGGTAAAAGAAGATTTGTCGACTACTTCTACTTTTGCAGACTTCAAATCATTAGGTAACTCTTACTTATCATCAGAGTTAGGAGTTATCGGTAAAGTACCTAAATTATCGACGCACATTCAAGTCTTAATTAATTCAAGAAAAAAAGTTTGTAATTTAAACAGTCGAATATTTTTCAGAATTGCAGAAGCATTGGAACAGACGTCCCTATTTTCTGGTAAGTTTAGAAAAAAGTAATTTGTAATTTACACAATCGAATATTGTTTAAAAAAAGTATTTCTAATTTATACAATCGAATTATTATTCAGAATGATAGAAGCATTGGAACAGAAACATTTTAATACTCAGTTAAGTTTAGAAAAAAAGAATTTGTAATTTATACAATCGAATTATTATTTAGAATTGCAGAAGTTTTGGAACAAAAAGGTTTTAATACTCGAGTAAGTATAGAAAAAGTATTTGTAATTTACACAATCGAATTATTATTTAGAATTGCAAAAGCATTGGAACAGAGACGTCCCTACTTTCTGGTAAGTTTAGAAAAAAAAAAATTTGTAATTTATACAATCGAATTATTATTTAGAATCACAGAAGCATTGGAATAGAAAGGTTTCAATACTCAGGTAAGTTTAGAAAAAAGTAGTTTGTAATTTATACAATCGAATTATTATTTAGAATAAAAGAAGCATTGCAATAGAAATGTTTCATTACTAAGATTTGGTTAGAAAAAAGTATTTGTAATTTATACAATCGAATATTATTAAAAATTGAAAAACCGTTGGAACACAAGCATTCCAACACTCAGATAGGTTTCGAAAAAAAGAATTTGTAATTTATACAATCGAATTATTATTTAGAATAAAAGAAGCATTGCAATAGAAATGTTTCATTACTAAGATTTGGTTAGAAAAAAGTATTTGTAATTTATACAATCGAATATTATTAAAAATTGAAAAACCGTTGGAACACAAGTATTCCAACACTCAGATAGGTTTCGAAAAAAATAATTTGTAATTTATACAATCGAATTACTATTTAAAATTGCAAAAGCATTTTAAAACAGACAAATAAATCAAAAAGTGATATTCTGGTTTTGTCAATGTTAACTTTAATAAGCGTAACACATAATGTACAAGAATAATACACCGAAAAATAATCACACGCACTCACACCTCATTGTTTTAAAACCTGAATCTTTGTTTCTTGCATTTATCAAACTAGCCACGAATCGTGAACAACTAATATATTTATTTATTTATATATAAGTTTTGTTTATAACGTCAGGTAAGTTTTAAGTTTGATACAATTATTATACAATTTAAAAGTATCATAAAAACACACGTGCTTACCTCTTAACACACATAATTAAGGCCTAGGAATCTTATTAATTCTACTCTAATTTTTTTTTTGGTAGCATTCAATTATTGTTTTCTTTGTGGTTGAATCCATGTTAGATGGCAGGTGCTTAGACCAAACGACTTTATTTTTTTTTCAAAAAACTGCAACGTTAGATCAAATTTAATAATATTTAAGATGTTCCTTTTAGCTTAAAGCTGAAATTAATTTTCTAAATGAAATAGGGTTTGTTCTAAAGGATACTTGAATTAGAAATATGCACACATGGTTTCAACCCTTTTCTTGCGCCTTGTTATTCACAAACTCTTATATTAAAAGCAATATGTGCTTTTGAAATAATTTTCCAATTATTTTCCATTTTTAATTAACACTGTATATTTTTAATTTTTTTCTCCATTAAACATTCAAATGGTCACTATGGGTGGGTTTGGAAAGAAAAAAAATTCTATTTTCACAAGAATAAGGCAGTTTTTTTACAGGTTTCCATAAATTTTACGGAAGACGGAATTGTTCGGATAGTTTTACAATTTGTGTCGAAGCAAATATGTCAATGAAAAGTATAGAATAAAAAATAAAAAAAATTGTAGATGTTTCATTATTGAATGAAAAGTTTTCCCTCTAGTCTCAATATTATTTTTACAATTCGCAATTATTCTCTCTACTTCACTATACAAAATGTCAAGTTTACTGTACATGAAATCCACTGTTAAAATATTAATTTTGTTCTTTCTGAATCTTTAGGTAATCTAACACATTACGACGTCGTTGGGTAGAAAAAATTTAAGACTCAGACAAACTAAACGGTAAAATAATTATTGATGATTTTCAAATCAATCGGGTAAGAAACATTTCTAAAGAATGATTTTTACAAAGGTCTCAATGTGTTACACACCTATTTTCTTTTATTTTCATTTTTATGATATGTTCTATAGGGAATTTTTTTTTAAACTTTTGCTACACTTTAGATTTGATTCTTTAATTAATGACATAGCAATCTTGTACTTGAATTAACATTTTTATGTTTTAGAAACTAAAATCTTTACTGAAAATAAATTCAAGTTTGTTTTCTTACATTTTGATAAATATACCTGTTTTGTTTTGTGTTTATATACAAAAAGTGATTATTATAGACATTTTCTAAGCTCTACATTCAGAAGCTCATAATTATTCGTGTAATGCTTTGTACCCTTTTACAAAAAACTATCGCCTTATCGAAGGTATTTCTATATTCTTTAATTCATTTCTTGATTTATTAAAATAAATTACTTTACATTTAAAACTAAACCTATTTCACTAAATAATCTTTATCTATTTTCTTTAAATCGCAATAACAAATACAATTTTCGATTCGAAATGAAATAGTCAATAGTAAAATGTTCTAAAACTCATGGTTTAATCTGAAAATAAAAAATTGGTTTTCAATGAAACTGCTTCATTTCTTATAGCACCGAGTCACGGATCCATTGTACATTTGTTCTATCACAGTAAACATATACATTTACATAACAAAAATAAATTTTTTTTTCTGCAAAAAAATAAAAATGATTAAAAAAAGTACTTTCCAGATAACAATTGTTTTTACCAGCAAAGTTATAAGCATATCCACAGAGCTTTAAAGTCTAAAAGCCTTTTTTTGTTATCTGGACTTCTAATTCCATTTCAAAATCTTTTCCTCGATTTTTTTTGGAATTTAAAATTTGAAGAACTTTAAACTATGCGGCAAAGTGTGTGGCGGACAATACTCATGCTCTTTTGATTCAGAGGAAAACATTTTTTAATTCAATCGTGTCTTTACAAAAAGTTGAAAAGTTATATTTTTTCCTTAAATTACCATTTCTTTCGCTTATTTCAATTAATGTGAAATTATGTGGCACAAATATGTCTAAGTAGACAAAAATAATTTGAAACGTTAAAATTATATCGAATAAGGTAATTAAAAATCATGTTCCTGTTCCAATTCTTCACCATTCAGTCTTAATCATCAGTCTATTTTCAATTAAAGCGAAAAATGTTATTCTCTGTGAAAAGAAAAGTTTTCCTACCATCATCCTTGATGAATAATTTTTTTTTTCTTTTTAATTCACCGGTTAATATTTAGAAATTCTGGTATAAAAGTGAAAAACATGAAAAATCTGCAGTACACAGTTGGTAAACTTCTGAAAAGGGTAAAAATGTTTTTCTCCGAACCCAAAACAGCATAAGAAATTATAAATACTTTATACAAAATACAAAAATGAAATTTTTAATTCTCTTAAAAGTCTATAGTGCCCTTGTGACCAATGAGTGCAATCATAATAATTTCAAATCTCAAGATTCACACTTCTAATTCCTCTATAATTGTACACGCATTCATGTTTTGTATCATCGGTACTATATATTTCTGTTTTTTAAAGACTGTGCACTTTTTCAGGCCGTTAAAATTGATTCACAAAAAACCATGTATTTTTTTTTTTTAAAGAACCCTCTCATTTTGGCTCAATTATTTCTTTGAAAAAAGAAGTCTTTATTTCTTGGAAAACAAAAATTGTTACCATACTTCACATTTGTGAAGGGGATTCATCTTTGAACCCAAGGGACAATTGAATTCGGTAGAAAATTCTGGAAGATTTGATAGTGGACCTATGACACGAAACTTAGCAGGACAGTGTGAATCTTTTTCAATTTGAAGACCTATTGCTTCTGAAGTGACAGCAGAACACCAGACCTGGGAATAGTAAAAAGATTTAGGAAGAGACTTTTAGGGTGAAGATGGTTTGTGAATCGAAATTTTCTCACCTGGGCAAAGTTGAGAAAAAATAGTTGTCGATGTGTCATGTTAAGACCAGGCAGTTGCAACTGATCCTTATAGTTCTTAGGCGTCGTAATATAGGCATGATACGCAGCTTTTAAACCTCCATTATCGGCTATATTTTCTCCTAAAGAAAAAATTCATCAATTACTAAAAATTTCTGACATTCCGAAGATCTTGGACAATAAGACTGAGTTTCAGAAATTGAAAGCAAGTTTGCTGTTCGAAGAGTGTAGGACCCCATAGAGAAAGTAAGTTTGTTTTTTCAATAGTACCTAATGTTTGCTTTCCATTAACATGTCGTCCGTCAATTTCAAACTGACTGTACTGTTCAACAAAGCATTGGGTTCGATTTTTAAATTTTTCGATAGTCGCATTATTCCACCATTGATGTAAATTCCCATGTAGATCATACTCCCTACCTGAAAATAATGCACACTCATTTAAAACCATTCGTTTTTTTAATTTTCAGTGAAAGAAGAAAAGATGTACCTTGATCATCAAAACCGTGGGTTAGTTCATGACCCATCACAACACCCATTCCGCCAAAATTGAGACTACTTGGATTTTCCATATCGTAGAAGGGACTTTGAAGAATACCGGCGGGAAACACAATTTGATTCTTGGTAGGTGTGTAATAAGCATTAACAGTTGGTGGTGTCATGATCCAAGTTGTCTTATTAACTGGCTGATCAAGATTCTCCAAACTCTTCCTTAAATTGTACTTGTTCACTCTTATGTTGTTGAGGAAATACTCGTTTTCCTTGATCTGCAAACTTTCGTATCGTTCATCCAGTTCCTTTGGATTTAGGATGAAATTCGGAAAGCCAATCATGTCAGTAATGGCGTTTGCCTTTTCATCGGCTGATTTTCTCGTTTCTGCATCCATCCAATTTAAATTTTTCAGATTCTTCGTGAATGCTTGCCGGATTTCGTTGATCATCATCTCAGCCTGGAAAAGTTTGACTGTACAGTATGGCAAGGAGCATTGGAACAAGAGGTTTTAATTCTTAGGTAAGTTTAGAAAAAGTAATTTCTAATTTACACAATCGAATGTTGTTCAGAGTGGCAGAAGCATTGAAATAGAGACGTCCCTATTTGCAGGTAAGTTTAGAAAAAAGTATTTGTAATTTACACAATCGAATATTATTCAGAATTAGAAAAGCATTGGAACACAAACATTCCAATACTGATTTAGGTTTAGGAAAAAAGAATTTGTAATTTATACAACCGAATGTTGTTCAGAATGCCAGAAGCATTGTAACAAATACTTTGCAATTCTCTAGCTCGTTTAAAAAAAAGTATTTGTAATTTATACAATCGAATTATTATTAAAAAAAGGAAAAGCATTGGAACACAAGCATTCCAATACTGATTTAGGTTTAGGAAAAAAGAATTTGTAATTTATACAATCGAATTATTATTTAGAATCACAGATGCTTTGGAACAGAGACGTACCTATTTTCTGGTAAGTTTAGAAAAAAAGAATTTGTAATTTATACAATCGAATTAATATTTAGAATTGCCAAAAGCATTAGAACAGAAAGGTTTCAGTACTAAAATTTGTGTAGAAAAAAGTATTTGTAATTTATACAATCGAATTATTATTCAAAGTTGGAAAAGCTTTGGAACACAATCATTCCAGTACCTATTTGGGTTTAGGAAAAAAGAATTTGTAATTTACTCAATCGAATGTTGTTCAGAATGCCAGAAGCATTGTAATAAATACTTTGCAATTCTCTAGCTCGTTTAAAAAAAAGTATTTGTAATTTATACAATCGAATTATTATTTAAAAAAGGAAAAGCATTGGAACACAAGCATTCCAATATTGATTCAGGTTTAGGAAAAAAGAATTTGTAATTTATACAATCGAATTATTATTTAGAATTGCATAAGGTTTAGAAGAGATAGGGTTTAATTTTTGGGTAAGTATAGGAAAAGTATTTGTAATTTATACAATCGAATTATTATTTAAAACAACTACAGGAGGATCTTGATAGAGTTTCTGAATGGTCTATCGAAAATCGTCTGCCATTAAATACCACCAAATGCACCATAATGTCATTTCATAGAAAATTGTTAAATTTTATTATAATATATCCGGAACAATACTTGAAAGGGTGAATGAGCAGCGAGATTTGGGATTGATCATGGACCCTGCTTTAAATTATAACTTACATATTGATAAGGTCATTAAAAATCATCAAAAAAGCACTTGGCCAAGTTATAAGATTTGGCTCAGTTTTTCATAACCTTCGTGTTCTTAAAATATTATTTTTTTCTCTTGTAAGACCCCATATTGAATGCTTATCAACCATATATTATCCTCAATATGTTTATCAACAAGAATCATTAGAAAGGATGCAACATAGTTTCCTAAGATTTGTCGCAAAACAATTAGATATTCCATTTGATTTTTTTAAACATGATTATAGCGAATTGCACTCAATCACAAAAATCCCAACTATGCATAACAGATTTATAAAATTGGATCTTCAGTTCCTTTATAACATTCTCAATAATCAAATTGATTGTCCGGAGTTATTGTCTCAAATTTCGTTACTGACACCTCTTATTCGGCTAAGAAGCCGAGAATCAAATAGACTAATATTTAAAGTCCAATATTCACGTACGAATCTTGGCGGTAACTCACCACTCCTGCGAATTTGTCGCGAGGCGAATAGTGCTCATGCAACGAAAGATGTTGATTTTTTTGAGAGTTCGAAATCTGTGTTTTTGCGATGCTTGAACATGTATCTTAGTTATTGAAAATGCGAGCAATAACACTTAATTAAAATAATTAATTATAATTTAGACTTAATTTAGTTTTAATAAAAAGGCATTTTTTCTCTTGTAAGCCCGTATAAATTGTTAAAATAAAATTGCCAAAAGCATTGGAACAGAAAGGTTTGAGTACCAAGATTTGTCTAGAAAAAAGTATTTGTAATTTATACAATCGAATTATTATTTAGAATTGCCAAAAGCATTGGAACAGAAAGGTTTCAGTACCAAGATTTGTCTAGAAAAAAGTATTTGTAATTTATACAATCGAATTATTATTTGAAATTGCCAAAAGCATTGGAACACAAGCATTCCAAAACTGATTTGGGTTTAGGAAAAAAGAATTTGTAATTTACACAATCGAATATTTAAAAAATCTCACCATTGGTTTACTTTTGCCATGGAACACATCCCTGACGAACATCGCACCAATGGCAAATCCCATAACATTATTGGCATCACTAACGCAATATCGCCATTGCTCTTCCCTTCCCTCAGATCCAATGAGAGCTTTTCTAAGTCCCTTGTAAGCATCTCGAAATGGTTTCGAGAGGCAAGCAGTCAATGATCTCACAGTTTGCCAAATGAGATAGTTATTCAAAATTCTGGAAAAAGCAAAAGGAACAAATTGTAATTGTCTCAAGAAGAAAGAGAAACAAGATTAGTAGACAATTGTTTGTTAATCCTAAACTTTTTCTTGCGATAGCATACACACACATACACCTCGACATCACGTGTAATTGACGTACACTTTTCCTTCAGTCGTGTTGCTATACTCTTGCACTAGTTTGTTCAACTTGGTGAAATACTCAGGCGCATAATTAACAATGTTAGTCTTGCTGTTGACTTTTTTGCCCACGGGAATTGTTGCATTTTTAAAATAATCAACCCATGATATCTGGAAGAATTTACAAATTTTGATTAATTAGAATGTTGTTTATAATTTTATTTAGCTACTACTGAATTACTTCCAGTGCTTCTTGATTGGGCCACTGAGATACACTTACGAAAGGAGCCATTTTTTGCAGATCACCTATTCTCATCAAATTGTACATTTTCTCATCATCCCTTCTTTCCTCTTGGGGAATCGTGATCTCCGCTATTTTCGTTTCAAAATTAATGATGTCCTGCATTTGTCTCCTCGTGGAATTTTCTTCACCTCCTAACAGCACACCAATCTTTAAAATATCCAAATATTGATAAGTATTTAAAATCTTAGACTCTCTTGTTTTATTCTCTTATCTAATTGAAAATACAATTACTATCATTTCATTCTTGAATTAAATTAAAGAAAATTAGGTACCTTAGTCATGTACTCCAAATAGGCCACTAGAACCTTCTCGTGTTCCGTTTTATTCAAATAATTATCAATCGTGGGCAAGGTCAAACCACCCTGATCGATCTGGAACGAACGAATCATTAGATAAATTCACTGGGGTATAAATTGAATTTATATTTGAAACGACAAATGATCAATAACGGTAATAAAAGTGAGTCTGAGATGGCACTTTAATAGGCCCTTTATCGTCAATGACAGTTGGCGTATACTCACTTGTATGATATGCCTACTGCTATTTCTATCATCTTCATTAACAGCCCAAGAGAAGAGCCCACCCATATTGTAGCCATTCTGCAATATATGCATGCTCTTCTGTAGAGACCAATTGCTAATATTGAATTTTCCTGTTATATTCCAACCTCCAACATCGTCCAATAAATCAAGCATTGGTTTTGCCCCTAAAGCTTCTATTGTCTCATTTACATCCATACATGATGAATAATATAACTTGGCCTTCTTCTCAGCTTCCGATTTCATTTCAGATAACTGTTTCTCTGTCACAATAGATGAACAACGAAATTAGAATTCTTTATTACAATTATAATTACCCTTCTTGCTATTTTTATTATTACTGTTATTATTGTTTTCGTATATTTATTATAATATCTATTTTCTCTAATTCAGATGGAATAATTGAATTCCATTGGATTTTTCGTATAATTATTCCAATATCTATTTTTTCTAATTCAGAGGGAATAATTGAATTCCATTGAATAAAACTATAATTCCGATTGTACCAATTTATAAATAATTATGATAATATTTATGTGGTACCCCAACTGAATAACTCACCAAGAACATTTTTCACGACTAACTGATTATCTTGCTCTAATTTTCCGAATGTTCCCCACATACTTTTGCCATCCGGTATTGGATTCTTTTTTATCCACCCGCCACATGCGTATTCGTAAAAATCATCACAGGGGTGAACGGAATTGTCTATACTATTAATTATGGAGGCTGCCACTGTGACACTATGTGGAGTGATGTAATGTGAATCGCCTTCTAAGAAAAAGAAATAAGGTAATTTCGGTTGATTATTAGAAGAATTAATCACGCGAGGTTTCATTATTTTTAATAACTAATAAATAAATGATAACTAATAAACATTACCTAATAAATCAATAATAACTAATAAACATTAAGTAATGAATAAATAATAACTAATAAACATTAACTAATGAATAAATAATAACTAATAAATAACTAATAAACATTAACTAATAAATAACTAATAAACATTAACTAATAAATAAATAACTAATAAACATTAACTAATAAATAAACAATAACTAATATTAAAATCCAATAATATAGTACTAATAATAAATTGATCGATAATAAGAAATTAATTTCCCCATAATTACCTTTAGGTAATGAAACATGAAGTAGTACTTTCGATTGGTCCTTGGCATATTGGACATTAATTACAATTAAGAGAATTATTATGAGTAATAATAGTCCACAAATATTGACTAAGAGAAATCTCTCTAGCTTTGTTCTGTGTCGCCATAAAGATACTCCTTGCATTATACCCGACTGTAAATACATAAAGAGGAATTATTATCAAAATCATGGAGATTGTGTATAGTAATAGTGATTTACGCAATTGAATATTGTTCGGTATGGAGCATTGCAGAATGGTAAGTTTTATATTTCACTTAGTTTAGTTTTTATAAAAGTTACTTGTAATTTAAACAATCGAATGTAGCAGAAACATTGGAACAGAGACGTTCTTTTTTTTCAGGTAAGTTTAGAAAAAAGTATTTGTAATTTACACAATCGAATGTTGTTCGGAATTGGAAAAGCATTGGAAAACGAACTTTTTAAAATTTAGGTAGGTTTAGGAATAAAACGTTTTGTAATTTACACAATCGAATAATGTTTAGAATTGTAGAACAATTGGAACAGAGACGTCCAAATTAATAGGTAAGTTTAGACAAAAAAGTATTTGTAATTTATACAATCGAATTATTATTTAGAATTGCAGAAGCATTGGAACAGAGACGTCCCTATTTTCTGGTAAGTTTGGAAAAAAAGAATTTGTAATTTATACAATCGAATTATTATTTAGAATTGCAAAATCATTTGAACAGAAAGGTTTCAGTACTAAAATTAGTGTAGAAAAAAGTATTTTAAATTTATACAATCAAATCATTATTTAAAATTGGAAAAGCTTTATAACACAATCATTCCAGTACCCATTTGGGTTTAGGAAAAAAGAATTTGTAATTTATACAATCGAATTATTATTTGAAATTACAAAAGCATTGGAATAGAAAGGTTTTAATACTTGGATAAGTATAGAAAAAGTATTTGTAATTTATACAATCGAATTATTGTTTAGAATCACAGAAGCATTGGAACAGAGACGTCCCAATTCATAGGTAAGTTTAGAAAAATAGAATTTGTAATTTATACAATCGAATTATTATTTAGAATTGCAGAAGCATTGGAACAGAAAGGTTTTAGTACTAAGATTTGCCTAGAAAAAAGTATTTGTAATTTATACAATCGAATTATTATTAAAAAATGGAAAAGCATTGGAACAAAAGCATTCTAATACTGATTCAGGTTTAGGAAAAAAGAATTTGTAATTTATACAATCGAATAATGTTTAGAATTGCAGAAGCATTGGAACAGAGACGTCCCTATTTTCTGGTAAGTTTAGAAAAAAAGAATTTGTAATTTATACAATCGAATTGTTATTTAAAATTGCCAAAAGCATTGGAACAGAAAGGTTTCAATACTCATGTAAGTTTAGAAAAAAGTAGTTTGTAATTTATACAATCGAATTATTATTTAGAATTAAAGAAGCATTGCAATAGAAATGTTTCAGTACTAAGATTTGGTTAGAAAAAAGTATTTGTAATTTATACAATCGAATATTATTAAAAATTGGAAAACCGTTGGAACACAAGCATTCCAACACTCAGATAGATTTAGAAAAAAGAATTTGTAATTTATACAATCGAATTATTATTATTTAGAATCGCAAAAGAATTAAAACCATAAAGTTTTTTAACACTTAAATTTGTTTAGAAAAAAGTATTTGTAATTTACACAATCGAATATTATTCAGCATGGAAACATGCAGGTTGGTAAGTTTTAATTCTCAAGTTTATATAGCTTTTTAAGTTATTTGTAAAGTAGAAATATTAATTTAAGTCTTCCCTAGGCAAATTTCTGAGCTCTTATTTGTTAAATTTTTCAAAAATTCTTTTCCTATATTCAACGCCGTTGTTTCGTGCTAGTGATCCATCGAGCGCAAATCTATGAAAGTTTGTGAACTCTACGACTACTTTGCTCCGCACAATGGGAAACTTTAGAAAAAACCTTTTCAGGTGAATTTCTGAGCTATTTAAATAAATCATTAATATTCTTTTTTATTTCGAAATTCTCTATTCAATTTTTTTTGAGAATTTGCGTCGATTTTTTCGATTTATCATTCAGTCGACTTTAATAGTGGGACACAATTGAAATAAAATTAAAAAACATCAACAACTTTACTTTTAAAGTGGTAACATTAGTTAAAAGTATTTCTATCCAAAAAAATATAACTTTAAAAGTATGTAAAGTTATAAAATATAACTTTAAAAATATGTAAAGTTATAAAATATAACTTTAAAAATATGTAAAGTTATAAAATATAACTTTAAAAATATGTAAAGTTATAAAATATAAATTTAAAAATATGTAATGTTATAAAATATAACTTTAATAATTTCTTAGTTATTAAAACCACCTTATATAGTTATATTTTTATAATTTTTATAAGAACTGTTCTAAATTTTTACAACTGAAGCTACTTTTTGTTCTGCCAACTCTTTTTTTAGAAACAAACTTAAAAAAATTAAGAACCCTGCTGAGAACTTCATTCCAAAAAATGGAAAGACTTACCTAAAACCTTTCCAGGTTAAAAATTGATGAATTAATTAATTAAATTAAAAATTAATTTATGAGCTTTTAAAAAACTTTTCTTTTACTTACGGAATGATATCGAATATGTGTAGCAGAAGTGCTTATTCTTTCGCTGTTTAATGCGATTGATCCAATACTGCTATTATCATCATCCTCAAATTCTGCCTGTTTGTACCTCGTCATCTGCGAAAAAGAATATTTGACATTCGGCTATTAATTATTCTTTAACGATTAGAAAAGTAAAAAAATATATTTTAACTAACATTGATACCTAGTTTTTTATGCATAAAGAAAATATGAAAAATAATGTTTTTAACATTATTTTATGAAAAATAATGTTTTTAACATTATTTTATGAAAAATAACATTTATTTAATAAATAATTTAAATAGAAAATTAAATCAAAATAAACTTTATTTAAACTAAATCTGCAATGAATGTTAAATATATAATTCATTTAAACTAAATTTTTTCATCACAAACATAAATTATTTATGCCCTAATTATTCATGTATACGGGCTTTGCTCTCTTAATATTTGCGGTGTGCTGCGATAAAAACTATGCAAGATAAACATACAGTAATTTTGATCTCGATAGAACAGTGGAAGTGAGAAATGTAAACAAAAGTATTAAAACACTTTTTGAAAGCGAATTTATTATTTACCTACATTAAAATTTAATTTTTAACTCTAATAAAAATTTAATTTTCAATTTTAATAAAAATTCAATTTCTAATTCTAAAAAAAATTTAATTTTCAATTTTAATAAAAATTCAATTTCTAATTCTAATAAAAATTAAATTTTCAATTTTAATAAAAATTCAATTTCTAATTCTAATAAAAATTTAATTTTCAATTTTAATAAAAATTTAATTTCCAATTTAGATGAAAGTTCAATTTCTAATTCTAATAAAAATATAATAAAAATACAATAAAAATTTAATTTCCAAATTTACTAAAAACAAGTAAAAGTGTATTAAAACTTTATGTTTTAAATTTAATTTTTCATTTTCATCTCTCAGTCAAATTGTTAAATACGTAAAAAAATGGGAAAAAAAGAATAATCGAAGAATGAGAAATTGAGAATCGAAAATGTAGAAAATTCATTTTAACTTTCTGAGATTCAATAAAAAATTTTCTTCCATAGAATCATAAAATATTCTTGTTATTGATAACGGAAGTTGACGTTTAGTGATTGACAATCTGTTTAAATTTGAAAATGCAAAATTACACTTGTCAGGAATAACTAAAGACGCAATTTTAGTATGAACTAAAAATATAACATATTTTTGGCGCTCTACTCTCAATTTTGCAACAAATTTCATTCGCGTTATATTTTTCAAATTCGCGGAAAAAAATTTATCGAATCTGTATTTATGTGTCTTTTAATGTACAATCTTGAATCTGTATTTAAGTAATAAGTATTTAAATATTATTTTTACAATGTTATTTTAATATTTTTACAATATTAACATAATATATATTGCGATGTATATAATAATAATAATAATAATAATAATAATAATAATAATAATAATAATGATATAATAATAATAATAAAAAAAATAAATAATAATAGTATTTGTAAACCGAATGATAAATTCACTTTCTGTAAATTATACAATAGATATTATAATTATATATTACAATCATATATATTATATTAAATATTATAATCATATATATTATATTAAATATTATAATCATATTATATATTAAATATTATATTATACATTAAATATTTTATAAATATTAAATAGTTAAATAATTTTTAAATAATTAGATAATATTTGAGAGAAATCTTACTTAACGGATGATTAATAGAAAAATTAAATTTGCATTCATATTGAGTTGTAAAATTATGTAGTGAAAAAAAATTACTTAATTGTTGACACTGACGTGTATAATGTAGGCAAAAAATTTTAAAAGCTTCCAGGTACATTTGAATAATAAAACAAGTTAACAATTTACTATTTACAAACTAACAAATATTAACTAAAAATTTCTAATATTTCTCGAATTAAAATTAAAAAGGCTAAAAATTAGAAACTGCTTTCAACTATAAACGCTTTAGATATAAATACATAATGTTTTTTTTTACTTTTTGAACTTTAAAAAAATTTTAAAATTTTAAAAACATTTTTAAAAACGAATTTTAAAAACATTTTTAAAAACGAATTTTAAAAAACAAGAAATTTACTTTTGCTACAAAAACCAGCGGCGACGGCAACGGCGGGTTTTTTTAAAAATTAATTTTCCATTTTCTCACTTATTTTCTTTTCTCTTTTTAATTTCCTTTGCACTTTCCTTTCTCTCTTGTGTTCACTTAATTAAAAACCATTTTTCTCTTTCGCAAAAAAAAAGCAATTTTTTTTTCCCACGAGTGTTGGAATAGTATATTGTGCATCAAGTACAGAAAGAAGCTGTTTTCCGACGAGTGCTAAGTTTGCTGCTCCGAGCGAAGCGAGGGCAGCAATTTGCACGAAGTCGGAAAATCTTCTTTCGTACGTGTTGCACACAGTACTTTGTGCAACACCTGTTTACCGAAAAAAGTTATTTTTATACATTTCTAATCAATAAATATAGTTTTATGTTGATTATAGTGTATATTATACTGTTTACAAAAAAGTGTGCAGGAAAGTATACTTTCCTGCACACTTTATCAAAAGTGTGCGGGAAAGTACACTTTCCTGCACACTTTTAAATGTGCAGAAATTTACCACTTTCTGCTGCATTTATGTCAAAGGAAAGTAGCTCTTTTCCAGCAGGGGTTGCACAAAATTTATTTTCTTTTTGTTTTTTAGAAAAAAAAAACACCACTCTTAATCAAAAACGAAAGGGCAGCACAAAGAGAACTAGAAAGACTGATGGCAAAATATGTGTCGCTACTAAAACTGTTTCATTCCATCTGTGTGTTTGTATTTTAATGTGAAGAGACGCGCAAGCGTCACAACACAGAATCACGCTTTTCATTCACTTATATACATGAATCTTTGCTCTCTATATATATAAATGTATATACAGAGAGCGAGAGAAGAATAGAGAAAATTTATTTTCTTTATTGTGTTGGTGATGGCGTGCAACAGGAAGATAGTACTTGAGCTTTAAGGTAGTTTCAAGTAATTCGCACCAATCCATTGTATATATATGAATATACATATAGCGAAACGTATTAAAAGAGATTAAATATTTTTATATTTCTATATATATATACAAAATGATATGAAGTAGTAGGTTAGTGGTGATGCTTAATAAGGTCAGGGCTATACTGAATGCAGTGAAGAAGCTGAGTATAGAAAAGAAGATTATGGACCATCAGATTAGATGCAAACTGATATCGTTAATCTCTGACAATTGAATATATGAAAAATGTATTATTTTCTATTCTATTGTAGTGTTGAATACATTTTTTTTAGGAGAAAAACATTTAGCCATAAGCCTACAACTTTATTATTTTCAAAAACTGAAAAAATGTTATAACATAGAATAATAATAGAATTTAATTAATTCTAATAGAATAGAATTTTTTTTCAAAAATTGATAAATAATCCTCCATTTTGAATTTTGAAAATCTGACATGCAAATTCGTGTTTATCTACCTAAAAAGCTGGCGAGTACGAAATTCTAAGTAAATTCGATTAATTTTCAATTTTCAGGTCCGCCATATTGGATCCTCCATTTTGGATTTTGAAAAACTGACATCAAATTCGTATTTATCTACCTAAAAAGTCGGCGAATATAGAATTCTAAGCGAATCCGATTAATTTTCAATTTTCAGGTCCGCCATATTGGATCCTCCATTTTGAATTTTGAAAAAATCCTCTACTTTTAATTTTGAAAATCTGACATCAAATTCGTATTTATCAACCCCCGAAAACCAGAGAGAATGAAATTTTCAGCTAAACTGACTAATTTTCAATTTCTGCGTCCGCCATATTGGATCCGCCATTTTGAATTTTGATAATCTCGATGTCAAGCTTCGTATTCATCAACCCCAAAAACCGGCGAGTATGAAATTTTAAGCGAATCTGACTAATTTTCAATTTCTACGTCCGCCATATTGGATCCGCCATTTTGAATTTTGATAATCTCGATGTCAAGCTTCGTACTCGATATTATAATTTCAGAAAAATAGCAAAAAGTATCTTAAAGACAGAAAAAAAGTAGTAAAAATGTAGCTATCGAAAAATTAAACTTGACGACTCAATTTATTTATACAATTTCCAATCTACATTTAAAAATAGAATAGTTTTTGAAAATAACTATTTAAATAGCTATTTATTTTGTCTACGGGAATTGAGATATTTAACATGATTTCAGTGTAACGCATTTTTGAAATTTGACTATTTTTAAAAATTATAAAAGTAGTTCTTTCAAAACTCAATCATTTTTTTTTTATTTTTTGAAATTTATACATAAAATTTTATTCAAAACTTTAATTTAATTTTATTAAATTCTAAATGAATTCTTTAGAGAAAAACGAAATGAAAATATGAAAACGAAAGTATTTAAATATATAAAGATAAATAATTTATTAAAAAATTGAATATTTCTTAAATTTGAAATCTTTAAAAAACGTTTTCAACTTTTTTTTTAAATAAATGAATTTTTACGAAGAATTTCAATAAAAAATTTAATTTTTGAAACCTTTGCAGAATTCAAATCAAGTTCTTAATCAATTTTTATTTGAAAGTTATAAGAGATGGAAACTATTTAAATACCAAAATAAATCATTCATTGAAGAATTGAATTTTCGTTTAAAAATGGCATTAAAATTTTTATGAAAATTAAATTTATTTAAAAATTGTAATTCAAAGTGAACTGTAAATAATTATTATCCTCTAAGTAAGAAACAAATTATAAAAAATATTTTTAAATAATTGATTTTTGGCGAAGAATTTTATTCAAACTTTTAAAATTACATTTTTAGAGGAGATACTTTAAAATTATTATAATAAAAATAGTTGAAATCCTATAGTGAGGTTTATTATTTATGAAAATAATTCAATCTTCGTCAAGGAACTTTAATAAACTTTTTAAAAGGATTGCATTCTTGGGAAAAATTTGAAAAAAAATCTTTTTCAATAGATAATTTTTTTTAATTTTATGAAAATTATGTTTTTAATAATTAAATTTCTTTGAAAGATTTATACTATA
This sequence comes from Leptopilina drosophilae, assembly GCA_032873175.1. NCBI lineage: Eukaryota > Metazoa > Arthropoda > Insecta > Hymenoptera > Figitidae > Leptopilina > Leptopilina drosophilae. The sequence continues at coordinate 44,562,838 of CM065482.1, forward strand.
TTTATGAAAATAATTGAATTTATTGAAAAAATTTTATTAAAATTATGTTTGAAAACAAATTCAATTATTATAAAGAATTTCGTTGACATTTTTTAAAATAATTGAATTCTTTTAAAGACTTTTTTCAAGTTTTTTAAGAATAGTTGAATTTTTCGTGGAATTCAATTAAAATTATATTAAAAATAATTAAAATCCTGAGATGAGTTTCAATATTTTTAATAAATAATTTAATTCTTTCAACGATTATTATTAGAAATTTTAGAAATAATTGAATTCCTGAGAAGAATTTTATTAAATTTACAAAATTAATTGAATTCTTGCAACGATTGTTATTAAAATTTTTAAAAAATAATTGAAATCCTGAGAAGAAATTTTATTATATTTACAAAAATAATTGTATTCCGGTAAAAAATTTTATAAAAATCTATTTAAATAATTGATTTATTTTTAAAAACTATTAGAAAAATTCTGTTTTAAATAATTGAATTGCTGTTAAAATTTTTATATTTATGAAAGTAAATGAATGTTTGCAAAGAATTTAATAAAAATTTTTTTATTAAATTATACAATTCTTTTGGGAAATTTTTATTAAAACAGTAAATATTAAAAATCATTAATTTACGAAAAATTAGCGAATATAATTTAATCGTTTCAAAGAATTTTAATTTTCTTCACAACATTTTGAATTTTTTCCAATAATTATGTTAAAATTTAAAAAAATAATGTTTTTATTTCGTAGTTATAAATCCGAAAAATTGCCGAGTATCGAATTTTAAGCGAATTTCACTTTTCAGGACCGCCATGTTGGATCCTCCATTTTGGATTTTGAAAATCTAACACGAAGTTCGTAAAAATCGACCCAAAATATTTTCATCTGGTAAATTTGGAAAAAATATAAAATTTTTTTAAAATGTAGTCGTCATATATTGAATTATTCATTTTTTAATTAATAATTTATTGTTTTCTAAAATTAAAATTTTTTACTACTTTGTTTGACTTTTATTTTCGTTTTTTAATTATTTCTTTTCTAATTCTAAAAATAAATAAAAAGACACAATTTTTTATTTTAATGCACAAAGTACATTTAACTTAGATTTAACTTAAAATAAATAAAAATAAAAGTTAAAATAAATTTATCCTGAATTTAATTTAAGTACAAATTTCTTTTTTTCACGAAAGTAAATTGTAATTTGAGAAATTATCTTTATTAAGCTAATGAAAAAAACACGTGTCGATATAGCGAAATTATTATTCTATGACATCCCTTTTTGTAGATGGAAGAATTTTTTTTTTTTTTTTTGATATAGAAAAGTAAACGCCCCCCGGGGGAAATGATAAGTTAACATGTGGTGTAAAAATATTGTGCGTCATAATACAGACATCAGATGTGTATATATATATGATAGAAACAACTTTTAATTTCTCTTTTTTTAATTATAATTAGTCCTTTTTAATTTAAGAAGAAAAAAAAACAAAAACAAACCCCACTGACATTTATTGATTTCATTTTAAATCCACTTTGTCAATTACATCATTTATCTTTCTATAAATCCCTAAATCCTCTATCTTGGAGCCAGATACAATTAATTAAATAACTTGTTTACAATTGACAAGATAAAATCCAATATTATCAAGGGTAAACTAAATAGAATTTATTTCCAGTCAATTTCACTAAAAAAAAAGAATTTCCCATTTCGAAAAATTTGGAAAAAATACTTCCAAGTGAATGTTTTATCAATTTTCCAATTTTATGAATTAGAAAAACTAAAGGGTCGAAATAGAAAAATTAAATTCGACCCAAGGTAAAAATTAAGAGAAGATTAAAAATTATTTTAATAATTTATTTCGAAATTTTCACTTTATTTTGGAAAAATTTATCACTTACCTTCACTGACATTTTGCTGGGTCACTGTCACGCACTATGTACACTTTTATCTATTTAGAAATGTTAAATTAATTATATGTTAAAAAAAAAATTTTTTCCCCTTCTTTTGCAAAAGGGAGGGGATTTTTTTTTTAATAAAAAAACAAGTTTATAGACCTGTTAAAGAATTGTAAACTAACAATAAGACATTTTATTGTCGAGAGCATGAAACTGGTCTTGTGCACTAGGATGCTACCCCCTCTTCAAACCCTTTATTGATTTCCAACCAAGTATAACGTTCTCCCTGCCATCTTTGCTATAGATTTTGAAAAACACCTTAAAAACAAAAAAAAAGTCAAACATTGATTCGAACGAAAATTTACTGCATTCACTAACAAAAAATAATGATTTTTCTAAACATGCAACAATTTTTTTATTTTTATTCGCAATTTTGACTTGATTATTAATTTTTAATATGTTACAAATTTTTTTAATGGAATAACAATTTTTTATTTTCTTTAACATTATTTTAACAAAGTTTAAATATATTTAACATATATTTGAAAGTTTTTGAAAATAAAACATTTTTTAATTTTGGTTCGTAGTTGTTCCTCAATTATTAAGTACATTATGTTACAACATTTTTGAAATAAAATAACACTTTTTCATTTACAAGAACATTATTTTTACGAAGGTTTAATATATTTAACATATTTGAAAGTTTTTAAGAAAAAAACATTTTTTAATTTTTGTTCGTAGTTTGTACTTAATTACCAATATTGAATATATTACAAATTTTTTTTTATTAGAATAACACTTTTTTATTTACTTTAACATTATTTTAACAAAGGTTAAATATATTTAACATATTTGAAAGTTTTAGAAAATAAAACATTTATTAATTTTTGTTCGCAGTTTTCACTTAATTACAAAGCACAATATGTTACAAAATTTTAGAAAGAAAATAACATTTTTTTCGTTACATTAACACTATTTTAACAAATTTAACATGTTTGAAAACTTTTAAATATAAAACATTTTTTAAATTTTTGTTCGCCATTTTCACTTTATTACCGACTTCAACATACAACAAAATTTTTAAAATAAAATAAATAATAACACTTTTTTATTTACTTTAACATTATTTTAACAAATATTAAATATATTTAACACATTTAAATTTTAAAGTAAATAACACATAAAATAACTCATTTTTTTATTGAATTTAATTCTATTTTTATTTGCCATTTCCGCTTTATTACCAATTGCACATGTTACAAAATTTTTTAAATAAAATAACACTTTTTTTATTCACTTTAACACTTTTTTAATCATTTTAACAAATTGTAGCTTAGAACATTAAAACACTTAAAATATTTTTATTTTTTTTTGCAATTTTCACTTGAATATCATGTTCAACATGTTACAAATTTTTTTAAATAAAGAAACACTTTTTCATCACTTTAACAATATTTTAAACCTTTTAACATATTTGAAACATTAAAACGATTAAAATTTTTTTTGTTCACAATTTTCATTTGAATATCAAGTTCAACGTGTTGCAAATTTAAAAAAAACTCTTTTTTATTCATTTTAACACTTTAAAAACAGTTAAAAGTTTTATTTTTTCACAGTTTTCCCTTTTTTAGCAATTTTAACATATTACAAATTTTTTAAAAATATAATAACACTTTTATTTATTTGAACACTATTTTAACTTTTTAAAACTTAAAACATTTTTTAATCACTATAATTCTTTTACAATTTTTAAAAATAAAACTTAAGTAAAAAAATTTTTAAAAATTTGTTTTTTATTTTCATAATTTTTTCATAAAATCGCTAAAATCAATCCTTCATAAAATATTTAAACGCAATAAATTGGTTTAACGACTGGCAACACTTCTTTAACTTATTTAAATTAATTATTAATTTTTAATCATCACAAAATGTCTTCTTTACTTTTTGTTTCGTGTTTCAAAAAGCTCTTTATCTGCGAAAATGAACAAAACTGATGCGATCCATTCAAAAATTGATATTTTTTAAAAAAATCTCTAGACAGATTTATGAATAGGTATTCATAAACCTATTTTTGTTTCTTAGTTCTAAAGTTTCTCCCTTTTTCGAAAAAAATAATAAAAATAATTTTAAAATAAACGATTTCTTAATTTTGAAATAATCTTTAGGACAATTAAATTCTCTGATTAATCATCATGATTAAATACAATATTTTCTTTTCTTAAAAATACAATAATAATATTTTTTACAGAAAAAAGTAAAAGTACATTAGTGCACCTCTATAAGTGAATCAGGTGAATTAAGTTATAAATTTTATTTAAATTATAAGTGAATTAAGTGCAATCTCTCCTTTCCGAATGAATAGACCGGAATCTCTTTGATCTGAAATAAAAAAATTAAAATGTTTTTTAAAGTGTACCATTAGGGCCAAGACGTTACGTCTGGTAAGGCCGAAAGCAGACTGAGAGCGCAGCGGAAGAGTCGGTCCTCTTATACTGCGCCAAGTCGCGCGCTGATTGGTAGAGCGCCGCAAGGTGGGGGTATCCCCACTCGCAAACTCAGACCCCCAGTTACTAATATTCAAATCCTATTTTTAAAAAACAAACTCAATTTTATGTGAATAAATATTCGTGTCTTTATTTCAACAAGACATTTTTTTACATTAGATACAATATTTTACAATGTTTTTTTTTAATTATTTTTTTCGTTTTATTTCTTCTTTTTTGTCCCTTACGAATAACAAATGATTGCATAATACACTCAAAGGATGTGTGTCAAAGATATTCTTTTATTCCCAATTTTTCATCAATTTTTTTTTTATTTTCTGCACACTACTCACACAAACACATTTATTTTTGGGCCGCTAATTTATTTATTTAGTATTGTTTTTTCATTTTCTTTTTTAAATCTTATACTTGTTTTTTTGCGCGAGTATGTTTAGATATCATAATAATAATATTACGTTTATTAATATTACTTTTTAATTGAATTTCTGGCAATAGCTCGATTATCATATATATATATTTTTTTTTTTGACAATCGGAGCTTATTTTATATAATCATTAATTAGGATCAATTACAAAAAATAATTGTGTATAGTTTTTTTTTTATTCACAATTTCACATCTTTTTTTTTTGTTATATGTCTTAAATCCGCAAAGATAAGCATTTTTTGTTATCTCTTATCCAGATACTTTCTTATCTATGACTTTTGTTTCTATTGGCACGTACACATTTGGACCTCTATTTTCAAAAAATTAGTACTTTTCGCTTCTATTCTGGACAATTTTCTCGTTTACATTATATATAATGACTGAAATAAATATATTTTAGACATTCATGTGAGAAAAAAAAGAAGTTTATTACAATCTACATTCAACTTTTTTTTTTGTTTTTAGAATTTAAGTTTTAATTTATCATCTCAATGTTACGTTTCTTGTTCTCTTCGACAATCATTAGAGACTTTGGCACTTTCATAAATAAAGAAAAGAAATTTTTTTTAGTCACATGAAAGTCCAATATTGGTGACATTAAAAAATAACAAATTTAACAGACAGAACAGAATATAAATTTCGTTCTTAATATTTAAAAAAAAAACATTTTTAACATTTTTAAATAAAGAGTAAAAAATTCATCTATTTTTTGCTATAAAAAAACTATTTTACAAATTTTAAACTTTGAGCTACTTAAAATTAAAAATTTTTGAGTATAAATAAATTTCCTAAGAAAGAAACAACAGGGAACGAGTTAAAAAAAATAAAAAATTAAAACGAGTTCCACCCTTTCCGCGATCGCATTAATTATTTTTTTCCCCTTAATTTATCTCATCACTACCAGACCAATTATTTTATAGTTATTTTATACATTTAAAATTATTCCATCGTTTGGTTTATAGATATTTGTAAACAAACTATAGATTTATTTATTTTACAATACAGTATATCGATGGCAATACATAAGCTGTGCGAGTCAATGTAGTAATTAGTTTTTTTTTGTAATTAATACTGAAGGTGCGTCAATGTGCGACTCAGAACTGAGATCAGTGGTTTTATTTTTGTTATTCTTTTTTTTTAAAAGAGACATCATGGCACTTACAGCATTGACATTTAGCTAAGATATTTCACACAAATATCACCTGCTTTTAGAAATTCTAATGCCACGTTTTATAGACGTTTAGAAAAGTCTTTTTTTATTAATAGGATAAATAATAATTGTCATATAGATGTATGCGACATTTAGTATTATGAAATTTTCATTAAAAAAATTACTTTTGATTGTTGTGAGTCAATAGCCTAGCGGTAAAGTACTCGGAGAGATATGTATATTGTAGTCTACATTAAGGGTTCTATTCTTAACGGATATGATATTTTTTTTTAAAAACATTTTTCGAATTTTAATAATGAAAATTTTCAAACACTAAATATATCACATGTAAAAGAAAAGAGTACAAAATTTCAATGATAATTTCTTTTTACAGTAAGTGTTAGATACTTAGAAACTTAATGTGGCGCTGTCATTTTATGAAATTGTGCGTAACTTTAACTCAGATTTTCATAAAATATATATATAAGTCGCATCTGCTGACATTTTATTATATTTTTTCTGATACTTTTATTTATTTTTTTTTTCTTTATTCAAAGGAATGTAGTTTAAAAATTGGTCAACATCAACAATTATTTTCTTAGTCAATGATTATAATATAAATAAACATTATTGATATATTTTTGAATGTTTGAAGAAAACAAAATGTTTGTCAAAACGAAAATTTCCATAAAATATAATATTTTTACAGTAAAATTACAATTTTTGTAAGATATTTTTAACATACTGTGTAACATATTGAGTAACATATTTTTAACATATTTTTAACATGTTTTTTATGCAAAAAAGTTCACAGTTATTTTTTCATTACAGTTTTCATTCAATTATAAAAAAACAACAACAACAACAAAAATATTCAGTAAGTGAAAAGAATTATTTGTTTTCATTACACAATGAAATTTGATATGTGAATTCAGTCATGAATTTTTTTATTTTCCTTTATTCTGTAGATAAAATTAAATATCAAAAATATTTGGAAGAATAGAAAATAAAATGATAACTTTAGAGTAGAAAAATATCGTGATATGACACTATTCGTGATGGACAGTTTTTGAAAGAAGATTTCAAATAATCATTAAATAAAAATTTTATAAAGTTAAAAATCAATTTTTTTTATTTAAAAAAAGTTTTAAAAAGTGTAAAAAAAGTTCAAAAAAATAAAAATAGTTAAAAAAAATAAACAAGTTTTAAAAAAATTAAAAAAGTTCAGAATAATTCTAAAAAATATTAAAAAATCAATTACAAGTTATTACACAAATAATTCTTGCAAATTTGATAGTTAACTGAAAGAGAAAATTAAAACTTTCTTTTTTTTTAATAGAAAATTTTTGAAAATATTCTATTTTTCTTGTAACAGAATTACCTAATCGAATTTAAAAACTTTCTTGGCTTTTTTTAATATTAAATATTCTTTCTTTTAATTCATCTTTTTAAATTTTTAATTAAAATTTACAATTTTATAACTAGAATTAATTAAAATTGGATAACATTATTTACATAAAAGATTAAAACTAAATTTTTTGTAACAAAATTACGATATTAACTATTATTTGCTAGCGAGATTTTCAATTAAATTAATTATTCTAGATAAAAAAATTTTCTACGTAAGTCAATGGCATCCTATCCAGTTTCTTGGAAATGAATTTCAGGTATGAAAAGTTTGACCAAAAGAATTTGCACTTTTTGTTTTTTAATACGACTCTAAAAGTGTTCAAAAGTAACTTTTAAGATAAATTTCCATCGAAAAAAACCATTTTATATCTTAAAAAACATAAAATTCTTAATCAGTGTTCTTAGAAACCCCTAGACATCAAGTTTCATAAAAATCCAACAATTTTTTTAAAAATTTGTCCGCCATATTGGAACCGCCATTTTGAATTTTGAAAATCTGACTTTAGATTCGTTATCAGCGACTTTGAAAACCCCTGGACACCAAATTTCAAACAATCCAAAGTTGTTTTTTAAATTTTTCCGCCATATTGGATCCGCCATTATGAATTACAAAAATCTTGGGTATCGATTTTATAATTTAATTTTACTGTCATTTCAAATTGATTTTGACGTCAAAATTCATTGTAATTTAGAATTTAAATTCACATTCCCGTCAAATTTAATATTTAAATTTTTTAAGATTGTATTCAATATGAATGTCAATTTGAAAAATATTTTTTAAATTACTTTGGGATTTTTTGGGTCACTGAAAACGAATTTTAAGTCAGATTTCCAAAATTTAAAATGTCTGTTAATTTTTAAAAAACTATTTGGATTTTTATAAAATTTGGCATCTGGGAGCTTTTGGGGTCAATAAGAACGAATCTAAAGTCAGATATTTAAAATTCAAAATGGTGGATCCAAAATGGCGGTCAATTTTTGGGAAACAAACTGAATTTTTACGAAACTTGAAATTTAGTTGCTTCCAAGGTTAATGAGAACGAATCTAAAGTCAAATTTTCAAAATTCAAAATATCGGAGGAATTTTTAAAGAAATCGTTACATTTTTTGAAACTTGATGTCTAGGGATTTTTAATGTCTCTGATTACAATTCTAATGTCAGATTTTTAAAATTTAAAATGGCAGATCCAATATGGTGGACAAATTTTTTAAGAAATCATTAAATTGTTTTCAAACTTGGTGTCTAGGAGTTTTTAAAGTCGCTGATTATGAATCTAAGGTCAGATTTTCAAAATTCAAAATGGCGGATCCAATATGGCGGACAAATTTTTTAAGAAATCATTAAATTGTTTTCAAACTTGGTGTCTAGGGGTTTTTAAAGTCGCTGATTACGAATCTAAAGTCAGATTTTCAAAATTCAAAATGGCGAATCCAATATGGCGGACAAATTTTTTAAGAAATCATTAAATTGTTTTCAAACTTGGTGTTTAGGGGTTTTTAAAGTCGCTGATTACGAATCTAAAGTCAGATTTTCAAAATTCAAAATGGCGGATCCAATATGGCGGACAAATTTTTTAAGAAATCATTAAATTGTTTTCAAACTTGGTGTCTAGGGGTTTTTAAAGTCGCTGATTACGAATCTAAGGTCAGATTTTCAATATTCAAAATGGCGGATCAAATATGGTGGTCAAATGTCTTTGGTCACTCTTTTCATACCTAATAATCATTTAAAACTGAAACTTTCTTTACATTTTTAATACACAATTTCTATAAATAAAATTCACAATGAAAATAAAAATAGGCATAATATTGTGCAGTGTTATCATTCAATAGTAAAGTACTTGCCGTAAATATATATATACGCATAAATATATATTTACTATTATATTATAAATCTCACGTTTTTTTGTAATCTCTATAAAGATGTGGTGTTTTTTTTCTAATAAGATTGTAATACACTTGGAATGTAAGTCGCGCGCGAACATTTTGATAAAAAATAGATATACTCATGCGAAAAACTATATTGGAATTGTACTGACATTACAGTACCAAAAAAAAAAAAAAAATTGCGGAAGATCAGATCCTGCGTGATTCTCTATTTTCAAAAAAAACAGGAAGAAAAACTATATATCCCTTTTATAAAAAAATAAGTCAACAAATTATGAATTTACAATTGATTTTTAGTTTAGAGAAATTTGAGCGTTTTTTTTAAAGTTCCATTTCGAGATATCAATTATTGTTTTCTAGATCGCTTAATTTTTAATATATTACTTGAATCAATGATTTTTTTCTCTCTCTCTCTCTCAATGATCGTTATAATTTAACATTTTTTATTAGTATTTTTTTGTTTAAAGACCGTTTAGTTTAAAATAGTTTTTATTTTCCTAAATAGATTTTTTTTTATTATCTTAAGTCTCCGGAAATTGTGGAGTTATAGCGAAATATATATATATGTAAGGTTAGGCAGGATTTAACTTTTCGTTTCTGATATATTGCGATCTATACGTTATTTGAAATTGAAATTCACAATAGGACCTTGTTTTTGAAGAGAATACTATCTTTTTTGATAATGCATGCAGAGACTTTGGGATTACATCCAATACGGGACCTCTGGGTTTTTTTTTTGGCAAAATTATTCGAATGAAACTTTAGACTTTTGGTTTTAGTAGATTTGGAGGAGGGGTGGATTTTAAAAAGAGACGGAATCTAAAGTTTCATAGGGGAATAATTTTTTTTTGTGGATAAAATGATGTCTTTGTACTGTATAGAGTGTAGAGAATACACGAGGAGAACAGGACACTAAAAAGTGTTTACTTCCTACTCACATGATAATAACGAGATGGCTCAGTCGAGAGACCTTGACCTGTCTAATTTACATTTACTTTCAAGATTCAAGTTTGTACTCCCTTGACGCGCAGTAAGAAGGCGATGTTGTTCATTGTGATTAACATTATTCGGAAGTGGTGAATCATTAATGGCGTTAGAAGTAAAAGGAGCTAATATCACATTGTTGGATGGATTCGATTGAAAAGAACTTGTACCTGATGGTACAGTGTCGTGCCTCGAAGGTTCTGTTAAACGAATTGTGCCACTGAAATTTGCAACTGATGATGAACTAAAATTTCCAGGATTCTCCATAACACAACATGATGATAAACTTTGATTTTCAATATCATCAAAAACACGAAATGGAGGAGGACATTTGTTCCGCCTTTTTGTATTGGGGAACTTTGTTAATTGTGCACTACTCTGAATTCCGGCAGTGTCTTCTCTTTTCGATTTCTCATGATTTTCATCAAGATCACTTGTTATCGTGACTGTTGTTGATGATCGTGACAATGCTTTGGTGTCGTGCTGCTTCTGATGAACGCGACACTCAATTTGCGGCTCGGAACGTCCTTGCATTTTAATAATTGACTCTTCTGCACAAGCCTCGCAGTGTTCTCTCGAACCACTTGCGCAGTCTATCCTTTGAATGGAATATTTCTCGGGATTGGAATTCTCCACTAGTCGTAGTGGATTGTCTTGCTCTGAACAGGCAGTTAGTCTTCCAAGATTTAAAGGATTTCGAAGGAGGCAAAAATCTTGCCTTCGGAGATTATTCCCAGCTCCTGGGGAATTGTACTGTTGATTAAAATGTGGATAGGTGGAATCAAAGTTCTCAATGTGCTGATTTGTTGGATTGGCGTCAGTCCCATTAAATTGTGAATTTACGAGGACACTATTTAATCGGGAAGGACTGTAGGTGTGAGCAAAACATTGTGTTAGACTCGAATTTTGAATTACGGACGATTGCAGTCTCGAGTGATCGGGAGACGAGGGATTTGATATTTTTCCTCTTGTTTGCGCGATAACTGTTTCGTAACTCGGCGGAGGACCGTATAATTGATAATAAGGGCAGTTGTTGTCATTTAGAACGACACTTGTATTTTGGTAGTGTGTTGAACTGGCAGCGGCGCCATTGTAGGCAGGTGATGCACTTCTATGTGGGCCTGAAGAAAAACAATTTATTTCATTAAGATCTTCATGGGAAATTTAATACACCTTACATCATATATGCCTTCCTTCCGGTTTGGACAAAATTTTCGAAAGTGGTCTGCCTTCTATAAAAATGTCTTAAGTCTATGCCGTATGATGATTGACACACGCCATAGATTTAAAACATTCTTACACAAGGCCCACCACTTTTCAAAATGTTGTCCAAACCAAACGGAAGGCATATATGATATTAGTTGTATATCAATTTATTATCTTACTAACATATCGATTCTAACAGTTTGAACTAAGTTTCTACTTCTTCAACTTCATAAAATACTTATGCTCGTTAATAACCTCAAAAACTGTGTTTAATTTAAAAAGAGCTACTAATTTATAAAGAGCTGTTTTCCCAAATGAAATACAAATGATAGATAATGAAATTTCATTAAAAGATCAAGGTTGATTGAAGAATAGAATATTATTGGTGGTTTGGGTTCGTTCAAACTTGATTGATCACGTGCAGCCGTTCCATTTAATTATGTATAATGTTAAGGCGGAACTCGCAAAATCGATAGACCTTGAGACAGATTGTTTGAGAACTCAATATTACCGTGTAATGATTGCACTTTTAGGATAAGAATATTGCTGATGACACTTATTAATACCGCACACACATGTACAAAACAAATATGTGCCTTGTTCTCTATTATTATCTACTGCAATTACTTTAAGTTGGAGTAATTACTAATAACCAACAATTCCTCATATACAATCCTCTTTTACAATTTAATTTATCAAGGCTTGTTATATTTAATTATAGGAAATTAGTAATTTTGCTCTACACCTTGTTGTCCTTACGGTTTGACGGAATTTTGAAAAGTCGCGTCATCTCTCTATATTCATAGTTCGTGACGTAACGAATATTCATGAACTATAAACATTTGGACAGAAATCATGCGATTTGGCAAAATTCTACAAAAACGGAAGGGCGATATTAAAGCATGCGGGGGTAATTAGAAAATTAACACTAATTTCAAGAGGAAGTTAAATGCATTATTATTTTCCTCCCGTATTGACGGTGGGACATCTATCAGAATTTTGTTAATACGTCAAGAACTAACAATATTTTTATAGATGTCTCACAACTTTCTAAAGCATCGTCAAACCGGAAGGAAACAATTAATGCATTCGACTGAAGTAGATAAATACCTTTTAACATTCGGTGCAAAAGGACGGTATTCCTTGCTGAATTATACGATATCCTAGCTTGCTGTGCATGGCATGTTGGACCTCGAAGAGAATTCTGTGTCCTAGAATTGGAAGTCCTATTAGGAATTGCTGAAGCTGCTGCTCTGTATCTCCCTTGTAACCAATATCGATAACCCAATCCACCCCCGGAACACACCAGGAACATGATTATCACTAGGAGCCTATAAGATAATTAATAAATGTCTTTTAAACTTTATTAGTTTTGCAAACATGTTTCTATTATTAAAGAACCAAGTTTACAAAGTTCAAATGTTTCTAAAAACATACATGTGGGTATAAATAAAAAAGCATGAGTTAGAAAAGGACAGTCTACGTTTCCGTCCTTTTTTATCTCATTCGCAGGCTGGCGCATGCGCTACACGACTCAGGGATGGTATTATGAAACATTTCCCCCGGGGCGATTTGAAAAATAAATAAAAAGAAATCACTTATCGAAAACTAACTCTAAAATAGAGAATTTAAAAAAATACTCACCAGTAATACCATAGATGGTACATTTGGAAACCGGGAGACACACAGCAACCGAAGTTACAGCAATATTCAGTTCTCGGGCATCTGAAACGTTTCGTTTATATATAAATTTTTGCATAGGAAATAGTTTTATTTCCTATGCAAAAATTCTTTTACAAACATTGTTTTTTAAAAAAATTAATTTCCAAAAAAAACTTCAAGTTTAGTAAAATTTTTCATACTTACACATAGTACTTCGTTTCTCCCTGTAATTCAAAGGCACAGTATTTTGCTTCAGCCTGGAAAAAAACAGCAATTAGAAAAAAAAAATTCAAACATCACTAATAATTTATTTAATGAAAATGTAAATGACAATCCTATGTTATGGAACTAACAAACCGTAAACAAACCCTCATTAGATAACATTACATCATCTCTTCAATTAAACTCTCCAATTGAAAATTAAGCTAATTCTACAATTTTTCCAAAACAAAAAAATCGTATCTTAAGTTAATTAAAAAATTACATTTAAATAAGAAAAATTTAAAGACAAAAAAAAACACGCAAGGTCGTAGGATAAATGCATTTCACACTGCGAATGTCACCTACATAAACTAAACATTCTGAAATTCCGGCGAAAATCGCGAGTTTCCATTTTATGTCCCTTGGCATTTTCATCAGAAAATTTCTTCACACACTTTTCTAATCATAGATGATACACTTTTACGATATGTTTTGCCATAACAGCCATTTCTTCGAGAACTGTCATGTGCACAGAGCATTTATTGATTATCAAACTTTTGGGCACCCGACTCAGATGACGTCAAACGATTAAGATGGCTGCGCCAATATGAAGGATGATAACCCGCATATTTACCGTAAATCTTGCTTGAAATAAATGAGGAGTTGGCATTTCAAGCCAAATATTCTATCTCTTTAGTTTAATGTGGAGAATTTTTTTTATCACTTTCTTTTGAATGAACAATTATTCTTTCATTGAGAATTGATAGTCATTTCAAAAGTGCGTCTGCCGTAGCAGACGAGAAGTCTTCTACTGAATCATTTTACCAAATGGCGCCAAATTTGGATAGTTATTAATTTTTCATCACTTCTTTATTTCTTCAGTTTTGCTTCTTCTTTTCCTTCTCTAAAGTTCATGTTTCATGTTGTTTTTCATTTTCTTTTTTATTTTTCTTTTAAATTTGTCAATTTAGTAGTTAAAAATAAATTCGAAGATGAACGTTTTAGTTTTAGGTTAGAACCAATCAGAATATATTTTCTATACGAATGAGAAATTTGATTCGTTCACATTGCCTTTGGGTCCTTTGGGTTTTACAGCAAGGAACCAATGAAATTCGTCTAGATAAATCGAGGACCAATCAAATTTTGCCATTCTGACTATTTTTAGGTTTAGAACCAATCAAATTTGTAAAATTTATCCAGATAGGTAAAAGAACCAATCAAATTCGCCTTCTTTCTCTGTTTACATTCTCTTTCAATTCTCAGAAAATTCCGAGAATCAGATTGACGGTTATATTCTCGGTAATATAACCGACATGTTTTTACCGACTCTACAATTTCCTTTCTCTTTCTATTCTAAATAAGTTAATAACTAATAGAAATAAGAAATTATTTCCTCTGTTTACTGCAAATGATAATTATTTTATTCTCAATCTTTCGTATTTTTTTAATTTGTTCCTCAAATTCCGAAACTTGAGGAATGAAAGAATAATGTAAAATCATTTTCTGGAAGGTTATGTTATTTTTGCGGTAAATAAATTTTAGACCTAAATTTTAATGACAAACAGCATAAATAGTGTGAAATAAAATGATCAGTGATATTGAAATACGATTTTTGTAGTGTGTAAATAGAAGAGATTTTTTTTCTTTTTTGTTATATTGTCCTTGGCATTTTAAGTCATAAAATGGCAAGAGTAGTGAATATTTTAAAAACAGTGAGAAATAATTGGAAGAAGTCATTAGTGGGAGCAGCGGCTATTTCCTATGGTGTTAATTATGGAATAGATTCATACGAGTGGGTTGAACCTTAATTTTTTAAAATTCAAGTTAAAATTTTTCAAAAACCTAACCTAGAAATCGATTCTTAATTTTTCTGTTAAATTTCAGAACCCAGAATATGATGAGAGAATTTTGCGAGGAAGCCGTAAAATATGGAGACGTACCGATAGCGCCAAAAGTTCAACCCACACACATGACGGTTATTTTAAATCCCGTTGCAAAAAAGAGGTGAGATGATTAATTTTTGTGCGCTTTTTCCAATAATTTAAAATCTTAAAATTTGCAACGTTTATTAATATATTAACTTTAGTTTCTGTTTCTGAAATTCAAAGGAAGGCAAAAAAGTTATTCGAAAAATATTGCGAACCCCTGTTGCATTTGGCTGGAATTGCCGTAACGGTCATTCAAACGGAATCGGAAAATCAAGCGCGAACTATTGTGGCTAATTTGAATACACGAACTGATGGTATTATTGTTGCCGGTGGAGATGGAACTTTATCGGACGTTGTCACTGGATTAATGAGAAAATATCAGGGAAACGCTGGTTATGTTAAACAATGTCCAGTTGCAATTTTACCACTAGGCATGACAAATAGAGTCGCTGATTCGTTATTAAATCGAAATGATGAGTTCTCCGAGGCTCGTGCCCTGGCTGAAGCAACAATGGCAATTGTCAGGGGCAACACGACTTTATTGGACGTTGTTGAAGTTACAACTTTGGAGGTAATTCCTGAGGGCTAGAAAGAAAATTCAGACTTCGCACTTGATAATTAATTTTAAAAAAGTAGCAAAAAGTAGCTTTCAGACCAAAAAAGTAGTAAAAAAGTGGTTTTAGAAAAAGTAAACTTGACGACCAAAAAAACACGGTTTAGAAACTTTATAAAACTGACGAAAATTCCATTCTATATTTTATTTTTCCGACTTTTTCCTAATTTTTATAAAAAAGATTTACTTATCCCAATGCTAATAAATTAAATTCCTGCGCAACGAATTTTATTATTCATGAAAGAATTTAAATATTTATAAAGATCATTTAACTCTTTAGAAGAATTTTATAAAACTTTTTTAATAATTCTTTCCCTTTGACTACTTTTATGAAAATTCTAATTTAAATAATTAAGTTCCCGAGAAATTTTTATTAATCATATGAAAGAAATTGAAATACGAAGATTTTTACAACAAGATTTTTAAGTAATTGAATTCTGTTTGCAAATTTTTTTAAAATATTGAAAATCATTGAATTTAGAAAAGTTTTTTAGAATAATTAAATTTCACAAAGAATTCTATTAAAATATTTCACAATAATTGAATATCTGTGTGGTATTTTATTAAAATTTAATAAGAAAAATTCAATTCCTAAAAAGCTTTTTATTATTTACAAAAATAATTGAATTCTTGCGAAAGGTTTTTATTAGAATTTTTCAAAATAATTGAATTAAGAAGAAGAAATTTAATACTTTTAAAAACAATTAAATTCTTCTGATGAATATTGTTATTTATGCGAAAATAATTGAATTTGCAAAAAAATTTTACTGAAATGACTGAAAATAATTGAATTTTTGGGAATAATTTTGTTATTTATGTTTTATTATTGAATTATTTTGAAGAATTATTTATTCATAAATAATTGAAATTTAGGTAAAAATTCGTTAAAATCTAAAAGAATAATTGAATTATTTCATAAAAATTTAATTAAAATTCTTTTTAAAACAAGTGATTTCTTTTCAATAATTTGACTAAATTTTTTTGAAAATAATGGAATTCTGAAAATAGTTAAATTTTATCGAAGAATTTTGCATTCATAAATATAATTGAAATGTTTACAATTCTTTTTAGATTTTTTCGAAAATAATTTAATTTTTACGAAGAAATCTGACAATGATTTTATTTACAAAAATAATTAAATCCTTGGAAAGAATTTTAAAATTTATAAAAATAATCGAATTACTGCTAAGGAAAATAATTAAATGTTCGTGAAGAATATCATCAAAATTTATTTTTAATAATTGAATTCTTTTGAAAATTTCAATTAAAATAGTAGAATTTTGAAAATTATAGAATTAAAAAATAATTTTTTAATAGAATTTGAAATTTTACCATGAATTTTATTGATGTTGTTTCAATTAATTGATTTTTTTCAAACAATTTTATTACAATATTTGAAAATAATTGAATTTTTGTAAAAAGATTCTAATTTTTTTATAAATAATTTAATTCTTCCAAAGAGTTTTTAAAAAGCATTTTCTTTTTATCACCTACTTAATTTTTTTGAGGAGTTAAAATTAAATTTTTAGACAATTCTTGTAAAATTATATTGAAATTGAATTTTTTCAATAAATTTTATTTATAAAAATAATTGAATTTTTAAAACGAATTTTATTAAAATTTTTAAAAACAATTAAGTTCCTTATAATAATTTTATTATTTATAAAAATAATTAAATTGCTGCAAAGAATTTTAAAAAAAGTTTTAATATTTGATTACTTTCGACTAATTTTATGGAAATTCTAATTAAAGTAATTGAATTACTCCTAAGGATTTAATGTCAAATTTTAAAACATTTAATTTAAAAGAAAATGTATGCAAATTCTATATTTTAAATAATTCAATTCCTGCAAAATTTTTATTTTGTACGTTTAAATAATTGAATGTTCGTGTAGAATATTATTAAAATTTATTCTTAATAATTGAATTCTTTTGAAAAATTTTAATTAAAATAGTAGAATATTGAAAATTATTAAATTAAGAATAATTTTTTAATAAAATTGAAATTTTAGTTTTTAGAATTGAATTTTTATTGATATTATATAAAATAATTGAATTCCTAAGAAGAATTTTTTTATTTATGAAAATAATTTAATTTTTCGTAAAAATTTTATAAACATTGTTTTAAACAATCAATTTTTTCAAGATATATTAAATATTATGAAAATTTTATTTTAAATAATTGATTTTTTCGACATTTTTTTGAAAATACTCTTCTTAATAAATTAAATTCTTGTGAAATTTTTATTATTCATAAAATTATTTGAATTTTGGATGAATTTTATCAATTTTGTGTTAAATAATTGAATTTTAAAGTCGAATTTTGTTGAAAATACTGGATATTGAAGATAATTGAAGAAAAGTGTGATAAAGAGTCTTTTTTCCAGAATGATCCCGAAAATCCGATAAAACCGGTTTATGCAGTCGGTGCTATTGAATGGGGAGCCTGGAAAGATGCTCACTCTAGAGTTGATAAATATTGGTATTTCGGTTCTTTGCGAAAGTAAGATTTATTTTTGTAAAACACAGTTAATTTATGTTTCTTCTTCTTCTTTTTCTTCTTCGATTTTGTAACCTACTGGTTCTCTTAAAGCCAATAGATGTTAAAGAAAACCTGTTGGGTTTTCCAATTTTATCGGTTTTAAAAACAACCAAAAGGTTATAAAGAAGAAGAAATATAGACTAAAATCGTACCGATTTTAAAATTCCAGATACGTTACTTATATTTTTAACGGACACAAGGAGGATCTAAATTGGAAATGCGACGCTACCATTCGATATTCAGATCCTTGCGAAGGTTGCTCGCGTTGCTATCAGGAACAAAATTCCCCTACCGAGTCATCAACAAAAAGATGGTGGCACGCTTTTGTCCCTCGACAAAGAACTCCCCACTCTGGTAATATTTCACTTTTGCTATTTTATTTCCCTTTTCTTTTAAACATTATTACCAAAAGACTATTTCCAACAGAACACAGTCACATCGATTACAGTAAAGTTGACAACGATTCTTGTGGTGTCTTCAAAGAAGTTCCAATTTCAACCACAGATTTGTTTATATCAACCAAGAATGTTCGTCGGAAAAATGACGACAGTGGCGTTAAAGTGGAACTCGGTCCAAAATCAGTGAATTACACGGATTTTGTCACCGAAGGTTGGAGGCGAATTAGCGGCAAAAAACAAGAACCAGAACAAATTCTCAACGCCAAAGACATTGAGATTCATCCCGAGAAGGATGAAGCGTTCGTGAGTATTGAACAATTTTCTAGTCTTTTGTTTTAATTTTTTTTACGTGAAAATTTACCCTTTTCCAGGAGGACAAAAGTCGAATGTTCTACATCGATAATGAAGAATTTGAATTAAAGGCTGTTAAAATTCGACTATTATCACGTTCTGTTAAAATGTTTTGTCCGCAAAACGTAAGTTGATAAATGAAAATAAATTCAATTTGAAGTAAGTAGTAATTTTCATTTTCCTTCAGTTTCTAATAGTCTTAGATTTAGATTTTAACCAAATGAAAAAAACAATTTTTGAAATAAACACTAGGTCTTTTTTTTCAAAACAGTCGACGCCTCCAGTTCATAAAATTCTATCTTAGTCAATCAGGGTTGCCACAGGTCAGAAAAGTCAGGGAAAAGTCAGGGATTTTACTAAAAGTACTGGAAAAAATTGAATTTTTAAACTTCGTGAGAAAATTGAATTTTTTTTCTTTTTGCCTCGTAAACTATAAAATTTCCACAAATTTTAATACAAAACCTTCAATTTTTTCTATTTCAAACAATAATTTCTTTTTAAATAACTTAAATTTTCAAAAACTATAATAAAATTAATAATTAATAAAAAATAATAAATAAATAATAATAATAAATAATAATTAAACAAAATTAATAATAACTATCATAAATTATGATAAATTATAAATTGTAATATGAATAATTTTTACAATTTTTGTAAATACTAGATTGATAAAAGAATTTTAATTAAAAATACTAAAAAAATTAGATTTTGGAAAAGTTACAAATTATTACAGAAATTCAATTATTTTCAAAATGTTACAAAAATTTTTCGCAGGAGTTCCAATTATATTCAAAAATTTTAAAACAATTCTCGTAAAAATTACAATTATTTTTATAAATAATAAAATGCTTTATAAAAAATCAATTATTTTAAAAAGTTTTAATAAAATCCTTGACAAAATTCCACAAGAATTCAATTATTCAATTTTTAATAAATTTCTTCAAAATAATTCAATTATTTTCATAAGTAGTAATAGCATTTTTGACAGGAATTCAATTATGTAAAATACAAAATTTAATAAAATTTTTCGAAAAATATCAATTATATATAAATATTTTTATAAATAATAAATTTCTTCACCGAAATTCAATTACTTTTATAAACATGAATAAAATTCGTTGTAAGAATTCAATTATTTATATAAACTTGAATAAAATTAATTGAAAAAATTAAATTATTTTCAAAATTAATAAAATTCTTCGCAAAAATTCAATTATTCTCAAAAATTAAAACAAAAAATTTTCAAATTTTAATTATATTTTTAAATAAAAAAATTCTTCATCTAAATTTAATTATATTTAAAAATTTTAAAAAAATTCTTGGCAAAATTTTGTAGTAATTCAATTATTTAAAATACAAAATTTCATAAACTTTTTCGAAAAATATAAATTATTTAAAAAATTCTTCACCAAAATTCAATTATTTTTATAAACTGGAATAAAATTCTTTGTAACAATTCAATTATTTATTTATTATTTAAAAAATTCTTCACCAAAATTCAATTATTTTTATAAACTGGAATAAAATTCTTTGTAAGAATTCAATTATTTATTTATTATTTAAAAAATTCTTTACCAAAATTCAATTATTTTTATAAACTGGAATAAAATTCTTTGTAAGAATTCAATTATTTATATAAATAATAAAATTCTTCACATAAATGCAGTTATTTTTATAAATTTGAATAAAATTCGTTGTAAGAATTAAATTATTTTTAAAATATAATAAAATCCTTCGCAGATATCCAATTGTGTTCGAAAATTTAAAAAAAAATTCATGTTAAAATTCCAAGTAACTTTATAAATAATAAAATTCTTCTCCAAAATTCAATTATTTTATGGAAATTTTAGGAAAATTTAAATTATTTTCATAAGTAGTAAAACTCATCGCAGAATTTTAATGATTTTTATAATAATTTTATAAGAATTTAATACTTGCGAAGGATTTTTTTTTAGGATTTTTGCAAATAATTAACCTATTCTGAAAAATGTTATGGTTATTTAAATTATTATTAAATATGAAGAAGACGATTACTCCGAGTCGAAGACTCGGAGTGATCGCCTTCTTCATGTTTTGTAATAATTTTCTTATAAGTTGTTCAATTTAAAAATGTTTGAATTTGAATGTTTTGAAGAATTTTATTTCATACAGAAAAACAATAATGATTAAATATTTATTTGAAAAAGAAGTTATTGATGTTTTTGAATAATTTTACAATTAATGAAATTTGTAAATAAACGTAATAGAACATTTTTTCTTGATTATCTAATAATTTTTAGAGTGAATTAGAATATTCTTTAGAGTCGAGGGAAAAAGTGAAAATTTTGTCTGGAAATCAGGGAAAAGTCAGGGAAAAATAAAATTAAATATTCGTGGCAACCCTGTCAATGCAAAACAATTCTATTTGCAAAAGAAGTTAAAATATGAAGTTAACTAAAAGAGTTGTGCAAGATAATTCTATTTCAAATTCCATGCAAGATAATTCTATCCCAAATAAAAAATACTCATTGAACGTCAAACAATCTCAAAACGAACCTCTTTTAAAACAAAAACATTCACATTAAAATTCCAACGATATATATAACTTTATTTTGCGTTATAAAAATTTTTCACAATATAAAATATTAAAATATAATTTATTCTTCCTATTGAAACAATTTTCAAGTTCTTCTTTTTTTTCTCCATTTTTTTTATACTTGATTTGTTTGCATTTGAATTTTGAGTATTTCAGGCGCTCTGCTTTCTAAAAAATGGCACACAAGCTCTTATCATCATTCACTCGGACAAAAAAAAAATATATAGAAAAAAAACTAAAAATAGGTACATTTATGTCATGACATGTAATCTTTTCAAAGTTTTTCTTACAAAAATACAAGATTTATAACTTATGACAGTAGATGATAAAAAAAAAACGTTAAAGATACGAAGTCTTAAAGTAATTTCTACAGGTATAACAAGACAATTTTAGTCAAGTTTGTCGTTTATTAAAAAAAAAAAAGAAAATACTGTTCAGTTGTCAGAGGCAATTATTGCTTTCGCATTTTTTTAACGGGTGTTGTATCGTCTTTAGTTTGAATAGTTCTCTCGCACTCCTTATTAGTTGATGAGCGGAAAAAATTGAGTAACGGTCCCGCTGGACTTCGTGGTGTTCGACGTAATTCTGTCGATTTCGATCGGCTCGAACGTCTAGCGGGCGTTACTTGTGCTTTCGGACTCGTTTTTTCAGCCGAGCCTTTCGCCTTTTGCTCCTTTTCTTTGCGAATTTTCGTCAGCCAATCGAGATTCTCTTTGTACTTGCGAGGCGACGATTCGTTTAAATGGGGCGCCGTGCCGTCTATGACGAAATTCGGTAGATTCGACGTCGGCGAGAATGGCATTTCACAAATGTCCGCTTGTCGCGATGTACTCGGCGCGGGTTCATCGGATTCTAGTTTCAAA
This sequence comes from Leptopilina drosophilae, assembly GCA_032873175.1. Classification (NCBI taxonomy): domain Eukaryota; kingdom Metazoa; phylum Arthropoda; class Insecta; order Hymenoptera; family Figitidae; genus Leptopilina; species Leptopilina drosophilae. The sequence continues at coordinate 44,585,422 of CM065482.1, forward strand.
TCCGTGTTCTTATTGTCCGGACTGAAGAGGCGTCGAGCGCCTCGAGTTTCCAAATGAATTCGCTTTGCAGTAGATTCACAATTTTCTAAAATTGGCGACAAGACGATTTTACTACCCGTCGCTGTTGACATTTCACTGTAATTTCGTTTCTGCGAGTTACAGGGTTTATTTTCCTGCGATGAGTCACAACTGAGGACACGATCCTCGGAGGTTCCTATTAGTTAAAGAGATTTGTTTTTAAATTTTAAATCTTAATTCTGATTTTGGTTTCGAATGGGGGATTTACGTACCACGGCCGTTAATCGATGAAGGGGTTATATCGTGATTAGATAGTCGTCGTTTTCGGGTAGTCGGCGTTCTTTGCATGAAAATTGCAGAAGCCGGAACTGCCTCCGCTTGGCCGTGAAGATCGTGTCTTTGATCGTCCTCCCGATTTTCGTAACCGACTCTCCAAATTCGGTGGCATCCGTCGTCGGAACAAGTGACAATCTACAAGATTTCTTGTATTAATTTCTACTCTTCGGGTGAAAATAATTCTCAAAATTTTGAAAATACCTTTGTTTCGCCAACACTGCACCAGTCGATGCAAGTCACTTCGGCAGCGTGTCCAGTGAGGCGAACCAAAGGACTCCCGTTTTTAGAGGTTCGCCAAAGGTAGGCGTACGTGTCACTCGAGCCGCTCAGTAGGTACTTGCCATCCGGACTGAGGCAAATCTTCACGAAAAACGATTTGTTCTCGTAACCAAAATATTCAGCGGCTGGAAAACAGCAAAACCGATCAATAAAGTCGCTCTTTATAATCAACTATTTGATCTAAAGATTAATCCAGAGAAATTATCTTAGACTGAGGGCTGATAAAAATCATGATTTTTTTTAAAAAATCAGATTTTTTTTTATTTAAATCGGATTTTTTTGATTTAAATCATTTTTTAATACTATTTTTTAAATATTTATTTTTTTAATATTAGGAATTAAAAAATTAATAATAGGGTGCATGCAAAATTTCATTTTTAGAATTTCCTGATTTTTCCTGACTAATTTTTCATTTTTCCTGATTAACAAATTTTTAAATTATTATTTAATACTCTGCATTACTAATTAAAATTTTAATAATGCAATTCAATTCAATTCATGTTTATTCTGCATATAAAAATACAATTTTGTGGCAGAAGAGTTCCGCTTAACTTTACACTTAAAAAAAAATCTTATAAAAATTTATTAATGCTTTTTAAGTAACAATTTTATTTATAAAAAAAATATAAGACATTTAAAAAATGTTTGTTTAATTATTAAATATTATACAAAAAAAAGTCTAAATACAAAAACTAAGTTTATCAAAGTTTTTTACTTTGTGGTTTCTTTCAATTAAAATTCCCTGACTTTTAAAGAATTTTTAAAAATTCCCTGTATTTTTCTGACCAACTAAATCTCTGATTTATAATTGTTTTTATAATTTGTGGCTACCCTTAATAGAAAATACATATATAAATTCTTGTTACAATAAAATTTGTTTTAAAAAAGTTTAGGAAATCTTAACAAAATACTGATATTTAATGCTTCTTTGACTCAAATATAAAATACAGATTTTTTATCTTTCAATAACTTTCGCCAAATAAAGAAAAAATAATAATTATTATTTTCTGATATTCATTATATTATCTTTATAAGATATTCTTTTTTACTTTTATTTAATTAAAAACTTTTAACATAAATTCTAATTTTGTATCCTTTTCGGTTTCTAATGCATTTCGCAGTTTGATTTAAATCATGATTTAAATGTCAAGATTTAAATCAAGATTAAAATCATGATTTAAATGTCAAGATTTAAATCATGATTTAAATCAACTTGATTTAAATCATTGCAGCCCTGCTTAGACTGATCAATTATAAATCGCAACTCACTTGGTTCCGGATTATAAGACGAGATATTGTAAGTATAAATCGTATTGTCCTGACAACTGGCATAAAGTTTCACTCTCGAGGGACAAATTTTCAAAGAGGTGAATCCATTCAAAACACTGCCACCAGTGTATTTTAAAATATGCTTCGCAACAGGATCCTTTTTATGAACAGTGTAATTTTTACGCAAGTCCCACACTTTTATTAACCTGAAAATATTCCACGATTAGAAACATAGCCTTAATTCAATTTTTATAAAATTATTATTACCCATCGGCTGCAGAACACGATATAAGCGATGAATCATCCTGAAAAGCAAGACCAGTAATACTTTGTGTTCGCGATGCGGGTGTAAAAGATTTCCGCCCCTTCGATGAACCAGAACCCGTTGCATGTGCATTCATAATTGAATTGTCTGGCTTTGCATTTGTACTGTGATTTGCCCTGATATCCCAAATCATGATAACTCCATCTCGAGCTCCGGTGGCAAAAACAGCTGTAAAAGTAATTTTGCATTTTTGTAATTAGAATTTTTATTTTTAAATAGAAGAAACTGACCATTATCGTCCGTTCTGAAGACGACATTTTTTACACTACGCGTATGTCCTAGAAATGTTTGAATTAATTTAAAATCCGATGTGGAAACGTCCCATAGTCGTGCCGAATGATCGCCGGACGTTGTCACTAATTTCAATTCATTCGGCATCCATGATAAATCAAAAATTGCATTCCGATGGGCCTGAAACGAAATTTATGGCTTAGGAAGACAAAATCCTTTCGCACAGACATTTAATTGTCGAAAATTTTAATAGAATAGAATAATTATAATTAATTAGTACTGACTACGCAGTTATCTACTAAAACCTACTGTTTACTACTTTTTGGAGTTACGCTACTATTTTGGGTACTGTTTTTAGATTTCGGCCACTAAAAGATACTATTTCTGTTTTTTTAGAATTTCCAATACTTTAAATTCCCTAACACTACAAAAAAAATTGTCAAAAATTGAAATCAAATTCTTTGAAACAATTCAATTATTTTCAATATCTAGTATTTTCATCAAATTTCGCATTTAAAATTCAATTACTCAACAAAAAATGATAAAATTCATCCAAAATTCAAATATTTAACAAAAAGTTTATAAAACTCATCCAAAATTCAATTACTTAACAAAAAATTGATAAAATTAATCAAAAATTCAATTATTTAACAAAAAGTTGATAAAATTCATCCAAAATTCAATTATTTAACAAAAAATTGATAAAATTAATCCAAAATTCAATTATTTAACAAAAAGTTGATAAAATTCATCCAAAATTCAATTATTTAACAAAAAATTGATAAAGTTAATCCAAAATTCAATTATTTAACAAAAAATTGATAAAATTCATATTCAAAATTTAATTATTTAACTAAAAATTGACAAAATTCTTCCAAAACTCAATTATTTAACAAAAGAGTTGATAAAATTCATCTATAATTCAATTATTTAATAAAAAATTGATCAAATTCATCCAAAATATTCAATTATTTTGATAAATAATGAAAATTTCACAAGGATTTAATTAATAAGAAGAATATTTTCAAGAAAATTAATTATTTAAAATATAATTTTCATAATATTTATTAAATCTTGAAAAAATTAATTGTTTAAAACAATGTTTATAAAATTCTTATAAAAATTTCAATTATTTAAAAAAAAAAATTTTTTTTTACGAATTCAATGATTTTAAATAATATCAATAAAAATTCAATTCTAAAAAATAAAATTTCAATTCTATTAAAAAATTATTTTTAATGCAATAATTTTCAATATTCTACTATTTTATGTAAAATTTTTAAAAGAATTGAATTATTAAAAAAACATTTTTAAATATAATCTACACGAGCATTCAATTATTTTCCCTTAAAAAATAAAAATATAACAGGAATTGAATTATTCAGAATATAGAATTTGCATACATTTTTTGGAAAAAAGCAAACGTTTTGAAATTCGGCATTAAATCCTTAACAGTAATTCGATTATTTTTTTAAATTTTCAAATTCTTTTCAAGGGTTAAATTATTTTTGTAACTATAATCATAGTCAGAATTCTTCGTAGAATTTCAATTATTTTCGACAAAATCTCAAAAAAATATAAACATTTCAATTATCTTTATGAATGCAAAATTGTTCGCCAAAAAATCATTTTCAGAATTTCATTATTTTCAAATATTTTAATAAAATTTTTCAAACGAAATCACTTATTTTAAACAGAATTTTGATTAAATTTTTATGAAATATTTCAATTATTCTTTGAGATTTTAGTAAGATTCTTCACAGAAATTCAATTGTTTATAAATAAATATTTCTTCGAATCAATTTAATTATAGAACATAAAAAACAAAATTATTTCCAAAAATTTAATTATTTTGAGTCATTTTAGTAAAATTTGTTGCAAAATTCAATTATTTTCACATAAATAACAATATTCATGACAAGAATTCAATGATTTTGAAAATATTAAATTTTGTCTTGTTAATTTAATTATTTAAAAAAATTCTAATAAAAACCTTTCGCAAGAGTTCAATTATTTTTGTAAATAATAAAAAGCTTTTTAGGAATTGAATTTTTCTCATTAAATTTTAATAAAATAACACACAGATATTCAATTATTGTGAAATATTTTAAGAGAACTCTTTGTGAAATTTAATTATCTTAAAAAACTTTTCTAAATTTAATGATTTTCAATAATTTAGAAAAATTTGCAAACAGAATTTAATTATTAAAAATTTTTTTGTAAAAATCTTCGTATTTCAATTTTTTTCATATGAATGATAAAAATTTCTCGGGAAATCAATTATTTAAATTGAGTTTTCGTAAAATTAGTCGAAGGAAATGAATTATTTAAAAATTTTTATAAAATTCTTCTAAAGAGTTAAATGATCTTTATAAATATTGAAATTCTTTCATGAATAATATAATTCATTGCACAGGAATTCAATTTATTAGCATTAGGATAAAAAAGAAGTAAATATTTTTTATAAAAATTACGAAAAACTCGGGGAAATGAAATATAGAATGAAATTTTCGTCAATTTTTTAAAGTTTCTAAACCGAGTTATTTTGGTCATCAAGTTTAATTTTTCTGTATCTACTTTTTTACTACTTTTCTCAAATCTGAAAGCTACTTTTTTAAAATTAATTATCGAGTGCGAAGTCTGTTAATAGAATACCCCAAAGCCCTGCAATTGTTCGTGTGGTCGACCCTTTTGTGTCGTATCTTGAAGGGCAATATTCCCATCGTCATTGGCAAGAGCCAAAAAGTGCTCGTAACCATTAACGGGACAAAATTGAGAAGCACAAATTGGTGGTTCGGCACTAAAATCACGTGAATCTGGATTTGGCGTCACTCCACGATATACATCGTCACTGTAACACTTGAGACGCTGTAAAGCTACATCATAATATGATGATTTCTCTGCAAAAAAAACATTCAAATCTCAATTTTATCACGATCTTCATTATACATATTAATAACGAAAATAATGAATTTATCCAAAAATTTAGTCATAGATGAAGAATATTAATTATTCTCAAGCAAAATAGTGCCAGATGATCATCAATTTATTTTCTTCAAACACAATACAAAGTACCTAAAAATGTTAAATATGTTTAACAATCTATTTTGAATCTCAATTAGAACCCCTATTCTAATTTATCTTTTCACAAATATTTCCATTGTAATTAAAATTAAATTATTAGCGATTTTCATTTCAATGACAATCAGAGGCGAAATGTGTGATATTGAATAAAGAAACACCTTTTTTTCTAATAATAAGTAATTGAATTTCTAATAATTAATTGAAAAATTATATACAAAAGGTTCTGAACATAACCTCAAAAATCCGGCACTAAATCGATAGATAAGTAAATGGAGACATGCAACATAAAAATGAAAATATTTCTCACCCAAGCCCAATTGTCTTCTTACAATCGAGCTTAGAACGCTCATTGTCATCACTACATTTACTAAAACGTAAAAATTGTTATAAAAAACGTAATTTGTTTCTATTTGTTTACATCACAGTTTACGCGGGAATTATTCCGTCATACGTCACGAATGTCAGTGCGGGGAATGTGGAATTGAATTTCACCATTTTTTAAACGTGCGTTCACACCCCCCTTCCGCCCGGAGTTCCGGACAAGAGGAGCAACAACTCAAGTTCTATGAATTCGCCTTCACGGTATTCCTAGAACCAGAAGTCATAACCTCAAATTTCCCCAAGTTCTTCATGTGGTAAACATGTGTCAAGTGTGATAAAAAATTATAAAATAACAATCTTTAGATTGTAAAATTAATATTTGCCTTGATATTTTCGCGGTAAAAAAAATTATTACAAAGGAATCGAGTAACTTTCATTGCAGTCAAACATGGGGAAGTTGAATGTAACAATGTTGAGGTATTTAAACAAAGACGACTTTCGTGTTCTAACAGCGGTAAGTAATTAAACAGTTTGTCAGTATATTTTACATTGTGGATAGTATTGTTAACTTTTGTTTAATTCTTTTAGATTGAAATGGGAATGAAAAATCATGAACTAGTGCCAGCTTCGCTAGCCGCACAAATTGCAAATTTACGCCATGGCGGTGTACACAAACTTTTGCAAGAACTTTGCAAACATCGGTTATTGAGTTATGAACGTGGAAAACACTGTAAGTGTTAAATGACAACAGGCATTAATGCCAAATATTCTTAAATCCTTATCTGCCATGGCAAAGATTTTTGCTGCCAATTCTTTGACATGGCAGTTGAGGGCTTAATGAATGAAGACCTTCACGGAATAACGATTTGTGGCACATTTTAACATAAATGCAATTGTAATGAAAATAAGAGCAACTATTATTGAAAAACTGTCAAAATTAAAAAATAATTTCTAACGCAAACAAAAACAAGATAAATATCAATTATAAACAATTTTAGAAGTTCTTGTTTTATTATTCTCGACAAAAATTACAAGAAGGCAAAATATTTTGTTAACAATATTTTTTTCAACATTTATTATTTTTTCTCTTGAGATTAGAAAAAAATTGCAATTTTCAACCAATTTTTATAAACAATAGCTCATTGAATTCAGTGAAGCATTCTCTACAATCATTTTTTTAATATTGTTAAAAGTATGTTATTAAAAAATTATAAAGAAAACATTATTTATTTAATAATTTTTTAATAACATACTTTTAACAATATTAACAAGATAACGATTTTGAAGAATGTTTCACTGATTAAAATGAGGTTTATAAAAATTGGTTAAAAATTGCAATTTTTGTCTGATTTGAAAGAAAACAAAATTAAATATTAAATAAATCATTGTTGATAAACTATTTTGCCTAAAAATATTTTTTTCCAAAAGTAGTAAAACTAGATCTTTTACATTTGTTTCTAAATTATATATTTATTTCATTTTTGTTTGCGTTAGAATATAATTATTTTTTACAAATTTTAAGGTTATGTTACGCTCACCATCCTCCTTAATTCTACAAAGAAATATTCAACACAGTTAACTCTGCACGAGAAAGCTCTCACATTATAGGTTTTTTTAATTCTTCATGACTAAATACTACATCCATAAATTCTACGCAAAAAAAATTTTTTTTTGTAAATTAGTAACGTCTGAAGAATTACTTCCTATTTTTTTTAAATAATCTAGTTTCTCTAATAATTAAAATTAAAGATGTTGAAAGTAATTGAACTTTATGACTAATATTCAATAATTTTCAAAATTTTTACCTAAAATTGAACCTCCGGAAAGTAAAATCACATAAAAAATGTATTCAGTCGTTTCCATTGGCCTGTAATATCTAAAAAAAATCAATGCTTTAAACATAAATTTTAACCAAGTTTGTCTTTTGAAAGTAGAAAAAACAAATTGATTAAAATTTGTATTTGGCACATTGATTTTTTGGGCTCCAGGTACTAATGAACATGTCAGTACAAATTTTACATATGGTTTTACTTTCCATAGGCTTAATTATTAAAAAAACTGTATTATTTAAATAAAAAATTAAAAGAAATTATTCAAGTATAATTTTGTTAGATTTTTCAAAAATGTTAACAAAATTGTATCAATTGAATACCGAAGTAACATTTGCCAGTTATAAAATTAATAAACAAAGAATTATCTTGCGTAGAGTTTAATTTTCTGAGAATTTGCATAAAAAAATTCAACTCGAAAGAATTTAATCAGCTAGAATTAAAAAATAACTATTTGTCTGAACTATTTTCTCTTTATTTCAATGTAGAATTATTTGGTGTCGAATTTAACTTCGTAGTAACTCTACGAACTCTCTAATTCATAATCGCGAAAGGTTTTGCTTGCAACAAGTGAAATTAAAGTTAAAGGGGTAAATTTTTAATTTCTCCAGATGATGGTTATCGTTTAACGAACGCTGGCTACGATTATCTAGCGTTAAAAGTTCTCACTGCACGCGGTGTCGTTGCATCTTTCGGCAGTCAAATTGGCGTCGGAAAGGAGTCAAATATTTACGTTGTTGCCGATGACGATGGCAGTCCTCTAGTTTTAAAATTACACCGTCTTGGTAGAACATGCTTCCGGAATATTAAGGGTAAACGCGATTATTTCCAACACAGACGATCGTCATCTTGGCTCTATCTCTCTCGAATATCGGCGACCAGAGAATTCGCCTACATGAAGGCTTTGGAGGACAGAGGTTTTCCGGTCGCAAAGCCAATAGACTTTAATAGACATTGCGTTATTATGGAGTTGGTCGATGGTGGACCTCTGTAAGTAGCTTACAAAATTAGGAAAAAGGTTGTCGAAATACCAAATTACTAATTACTAATTAATAATTTCTAATTACTAATTTCAGTTTGGTATTTTTTCATTTTTTAAATTTTTCCCTAATTTTGTAATATTTTGCCTATTTAGTAATAATTGAATAGCAAATTTATAACTATGGGAAAATGAAAGACTAACTCTACTAGGGATCGAAAACCAAGTACTTTGGAAAAATCCAAAGTGGTAATTTTCTTTTTCGAGTATTTTATTTATTATTGCAGATGCAATGTACACGAGGTGGAAGATGTTGAAGGTCTTTATGACGATCTAATGAACTTGATTGTAAGACTCGGAAATTATGGCGTGATTCACGGAGATTTTAATGAGTTTAACATTATGATCACAAATGAAGGAAAGCCGATTGTTATCGATTTTCCCCAAATGGTCTCCACTGAGCATATTAACGCAGAACTCTATTTCGATCGAGACGTTACTTGCATTAGAGATTTTTTCAAACGAAGATTCGGCTATGAGAGTGAAATGTTCCCGACCTTTAAAGATCTTAGGTAGGCTTTCTAAATTCCATCTTGAACTCTGCTTCTGCTAACTAAACTATAAATAATTTTATAAAATTTTACAGTGATTTAAAATTTTAAATTTCAATTTTAAATCACTTTAACATTTTAATTTTATAATTTAAAATTTTAATTTTATAATTTAACATTTTTATTTTATAATTTAAAATTTTAATTTTATAATTTAAAATTTTTATTTTATAATTTAAAATTTTAATTTTATAATAATTTAAAATTTTTATTTTATAATAATTTAACATTTCAATTTTATAATTAAAAATTTTTAATTTAAATTTTATAGTCGAGAAGATTGCATGGATGTGGAAATAAAAGCAAGTGGCCTAACGAGGCAGATGGAAAAAGATTTACTCATCGAAATGGGTATGGATTCGGAAAAGTCTGTCGATGGCGACGAAGAAGAAGAAGAAGTTGAAGAAACTGAGGACAATAACGAAGACGAAAAATTCGAAGACGCAGTAACTACACAAGACACTGAAGACATCGATAAACTTCGTTTAGAAGTCGACGAACTATGTGAAGCAGGTTTCGGCCCCAATGCTAAAAATCATCAAATTCAAACTGACGAACAACTCTCTAAACTTTCCATAGAATTCAAAAACCACAAAATTCAGAAAGATGATAATTCAGACGACAATTCGAGTTCAGAAGAAACGGACGACGTTCCAGAATTAGTATCGGCGAATAATGAAACGAACGATAGAGACTTTGGTGAAAGTAGAAGTGTGAGAAGTTACACCTCAACTTCGACGATTGATCCAAGTGTTATTAAAAGAAGAACAAAAGAGGCTCTAGAAAGAAGAAATAAAAAGGGTTCCTGTCGAAGAGTATTAGTGAAAGGTGAAGCGAGCGCCACTGCCAGGAGTCGAAGAGAAAGCCGGGACACCATTAAGCAGTCGACAGGAATTTGGGGCTGGGAATGAGTCATTAAATTCAGTTTTGTTTCTTTTAAATTATAATTTTATATTTACGCGAAATATATTATTCTTATTGTTCTTAAATTCTCTTCTTTATTCCGCTCTTTTTAGAATTCACCCGCAAAGTGATTTCTCACTCTGAATCTTCTATCGTTAAAATTATTATTTAAGTGTTAAAATTATTATTTGGGATGAAATATCAATCACAAAAATATCACATACATCATTTTAAACAAATATCGAACAATTACGCATTAATCAAACAAACAAGGGAACATGAACTTAAAAATTATGAAAAATTAAAGACTAAACCACACTGAAGGAAAATGTATATTGAATTTAGTAAAAGTATTTTCCAATTTGGTGAAAAAGTGCAACAAACCGAAATTTCGTTACAGAAAATACCCAACTTTAAAAAAAATTATGTGGATTTTCGTAGTCTTAAAATTGAATAAAAATTCTTGATATTTGATACGTAATTATTCTAAATTCCACATAAGTTTTTTTAACGTTCAATATTTTTTGTATCAAAATTTCCGTTTGTTGCACTTTTTCCCTAAATTGCAAAATACTTTTACAAAATTTAATTTTTTTCAGTACATTTTAGGAAAAAATACCACTTTCAAAAAATAAACATGAAAATAAACTTTTCAATACTTTCTAAAAGGAACAAATTCATTAAAGAAAATTAAATTAATATTTTAAATATTGATAATTTTTAGAATTAATTTTAAATTATTAAATGAGCTTATTTTGTAGGGATTAAGATTGTAGAGAATTAAAGAATAGCTTTTCAAGAAAATAATAAATAAAAAGTGCTTAATTTCTGGAGGGGAAAAAAGGGCAGTAAGAGTGTTGTGATAGGAATATTGTGCTTGCGCACTCGCTTATAAATTGCTTGTGCCAAGAAAATACGATTCAGTTTAGTTCCCGCAGTGTTGTTCAAAATACATAGGCTCTAATTGACTAAATAGAAACCGGCAAAAAAAAAAAAAAACGATGGCGAAAAACAATCTCACGGCAATTCTTTACGGAATTAATGACATTCGATTGGTTAGTAGAAAAAATATTTTTCCTCAAATTATTATAGAAACAAGAAAATAAAATGTTTCATTTAACCTTGAGTTTGACAAGTGATAGTAGAGTTCAATTGGGGGATTATTGATCATGAAACACGTGTTTGTAAGAATCATCATCATGTAATTTAAAATCGACCCTCTTCCGGATTTTAAATTTAATAGTAATTGAATCGTAATTTAAAAAAAAATTTAACCAGTTAAATTATTGAAATAAACACTCGAAACCAATATTTTACTGTTATTCAATTATTTTTGAATTTAATTAGAAGTCAACCAAATAGAAATTATTCGACTAGAAATTATTCGACTAGAAATTATTCAACTAGAAATTATTCAACTAGAAATTACTTAACTGTAGAAATTATTTATTTAGAAATTGTTTACTGAATATTAATTTTTAAAAAACACTTGTATTAAAATAAGCTTTTTATAAGAAAAAATGTTTTAAATTGTATACTTTTCCGAGTTGGCGGTATATTTTAATTTTTTATTATCATTGCAATTTTTCGTTACAGGAACAAACGCCAATTGAAGAACCAAACGAAGGCGGTGAGTCTACAATTCAAAGCATCGTTGTATGCACTTATTTGTTTAAAGCTTATGCAATATTTGTTGACCTTCATTCAAGTTCCATAGAGATAATTGTGCAAATTTAATAACAACTCCATTCACATTTTCAAAATGTTCCGCAATTTAATCAGAAGCAACAGAAATAAAAAGAAGGAATTACTATTGCAGGAGTCTAAATAGAAAAACGAAAAGAAAAAGAAAAGACCGAAAAATTAAAAAAACACTCAAATATTTAATTGGAAAAATTTCTCCTTTATTCGAAATTTTATTTACTACCCAGTAATTTTTGTTACGACTTTTCTAAACCGATTGTAGGTCAAATGAATCTATAACTGAATGAATAAATTAAAAAGTACTTTTAAATTTTTTTTGAATTTGCTAATTTATCTAAATTTACACAATTTTATCTAAGTTGTGATATAAGAAGTATCACTTTGTTATCTATTTTCTTCTTTAGTAAACAACTGAAAGAAAAAAAAGTGTTGTGTTTGCTAGTAATTATCTCTTGACGATTTCACTGAATTAGCTATTAAAAGATAGTGCATTGGAAATTTTAATTTAAATACTAAAAATTGAATCAAGTTTTAAGCAGTTTATGTTAATAATAATTTTTTGCATTTTTCAAAATATAAAATATGTCTTTCAGAGGTTCTACTCGAGATGAGCTGCGTTGGAATTTGTGGATCTGATGTTCATTATTTAGTGGCTGGACGAATTGGCGATTTTATTGTTAAAGAGCCTATGATCATAGGGCATGAAGCTTCTGGAACTGTTGTTAAACTTGGAAAAAATGTGACAAACCTGAAGGTAGAAAATCTTTTGTATATTGTAGAAAAAAAATTTTATTTTTAAATTTCCAATCCCGTCTTTTTATTTTGACCAGGGTTCTTGAATTTTAAACATGTAGGTCTGTGTTATGGATAAACACTTGTTCTTGTAGAAAAGAATATAATTTTGGAACTCAAAATAATGGGGCATGATTAATTAAATGAATTATTTTACAGGTTGGGGATAGAGTAGCGATTGAACCAGGTGTTTCATGCAGAATGTGCTCGTACTGCAAGGAAGGACGCTATAATTTGTGTCCTGATATGATATTTTGTGCTACGCCACCAGTTCATGGAAATCTTCGAAAATACTACAAACACGCTGCTGACTTTTGTTTCAAGTATTAATTAATTTATTTCTCTTTCTTAGGAACAAGTTAGGAAAAAAATTGTAAATAAATGTAGTGGAATATTCTTTTGCAGAATCTAATAATTCTTTAGGAGTTAAGAATATTCTTAATCTAATATTCTTTCTGATCAGGGAAGGAGTCTAAATTTTGTCTCGAAATCAGAGAAAAAGAAAATTAATTTTTGTTTGCAGTAACCCTGTAAAAGAGCGGAAATTTTCTTTTCAGACTACCAGATCATATGAGCATGGAAGAAGGAGCTCTTTTAGAACCCTTGTCATGTGGAGTTCATGCATGTAAACGTGCCAATGTTGGAATTGGATCAAAAGTTTTAATTTTAGGAGCAGGTCCCATTGGTCTTGTTACTTTGCTTGTTGCCAAAGCCATGGGAGCTAGTAAAATTGTCATTACTGGTAAATGTTTATGAAATTAAAAATTTTCAGATATTCTGGAATTAAACATTTAAAGATATTTATGAAAATTTTAATTTTAAGATATTTCTGAGACTTTAATTTTAAGATATTTATGAAACTTTAATTTTAAGATGTTTATTAAACTTTAATTTTAAGATATTTATGAAACTTTAATTTTCAGATATTTTAAAATTAAGAATTTTATGATGCTTTGTTTATGGATCTTATATACTCTAGTGACTTTAAAAATTCTTTCAGACCTTGTGCAGGAAAGATTGGACATGGCAAAACGATTAGGAGCCAATGCGACAATGTTGATTAGAAAAGATGCAACGGAAAAGGATAATATTAAAAAAGTTTACGAATTATTTGACGGGGAACAACCTGATAAAACTATCGATGCTTCCGGCGCTCAATCGTCTATTCGTTTGGCAATTTTGGTAAACACTTGAATAATTTTTTTTTCAATTCGCTTTCACTTGGCTTTTTTTTATCAACAATGAACTTTAACGGTTCAAAAAAAGCCGAACTGAAGCAGGCTTCGCACTTATCTACTAAAACCTACTATTTACTACTTTTTTGGAGTTACGTTACTATGTGGGTACTATTTTTAGATTTCGGTCACTAAAAGCTACTATTTCTGTTTTTTTGAGAATTTTCACTACATTAAATTCGCTAATACTAGAAAACAAAAAATTATTCTAAAACATTATAATCAAATTCTTTGTAACGATTCAATTATTTTCAAAAAATATTCGAAACTCTATTTTCAATATTTAGTATTTTCATCGAAATTCCGCCTTTAAAATTCAATTATTTAACAAAAAATTGATAAAATTTATCGAAAATTCAATTATTTTTATAAATAATAAAAATTTCACAAGGTTTTAATTAATTAAGAAGAGTATTTTTAAAAAAATTTCGAAAAAATCAATTATTTAAAATAAAATTTTCATAATATTTATTATATCTCGAAAAAATTAATTGTTTGAAACAATGTTTATAAAATTCTTATGAAAAATTCAATTATTTTCATAAATACAAAAATTCTTCTTAGGAATTCAATTATTTTAAATAATATCAATAAAAATTCAATTCTAAAAACTAAAATTTCAATTTTTTAAAAAAATTATTCTTAATTCAATAATTTTCAATATTCTACTATTTTTATTAAAATGTTCAAAAGAATTCAATTATTAATAAAAAATTTTGATAATATTCTACGCAAACATTCAATTATTTTCCGTAAAAAATAAAAATTTCCCACAGGAATTGAATTATTTAAAATATAGAATTTGTATACATTTTGTTTTTAAATCAAATGTTTTATTAAATTTGGCTTTAAATCCTTACCAGCAATTTGATTATTTTGATAAATTTAAAAATTCTTTTCAAGAATTTAATTATTTTTGTAAATAAAATCATTGGCAGAATTCTTCGTAGAAATTCAATTATATTCGAAAAAATGTGAAAAGAATTTTAAACATTTCAATTATCTTTATGAATAAGAAATTCTTCGACGAAATTTAATCGTTTTCACTTAATTTAAACACAATTTTAATTAAATTTTTATGAAGTAATTCAATTTTTCTTTGAGATTTCATTATTTTCATTATTTTTCATTTTTTTTTCATTTTTTTTTCTCAGGAATTCAATTATTTTTGAATAAATAATTCATGAAAACAATTTAATTATTAAATATAAATAACAGAATTATTCCCAAAAATTCAATTATTTTGAGTCATTTTAGTAAATTTTTTTTGCAAAATTCAATTATTTTCGCATAAATAACAATATTCATCAGAAGAATTCAATTATTTTTAAAAGTATTAAATTTCAATTCAAGTATTCAATTATTTTTAAAAGTATTAAATTTCAATTCAAGTATTCAATTATTTTTAAAAGTATTAAATTTATTTTTGTTAATTCAATTATTTTGAAAAATTCTAATAAAAACCTTTCGCAAGAATTCAATTATTTTTGTAAATAATAAATAGCTTTTTAGGATTTGAATTTTTCTTATTAAATTTTAATAAAATACCACACAGATATTTAATTATTGTGAATTATGTAAACAGAATTCTTTGCGAAATTTAATTACTTTTAAAAACTTTTCTAAATTCAATGATTTTCAATATTTTAAAAATATTTGCAAACATAATTCAATTAATTAAAAATTTCGTTGTAAACATATTTATATTTCAATTTTTTTCATATGAATAATAAAATATTTTCGGGAAATTAATTATTTAAAGTAGAATTTTTATAAAATTCGTCGAAGGAAATGAATTATTTAAAAATTTTTTTATAAAATTCTTCTCAAGAGTTACATGATTTTTATAAATATTTAAATTCTTTCGCATGAATAATAAAATTCGTTGCAGGAATTTTATTAGCATTAGGACAAGAGAGAAGTAAATATTTTTTATAAAAATTAGCAAAAAGTCGGGAAAATAAAATGAGGAGCAATTTTTCAAAAGTTGATAAATCCATTTTTTTAAAAAAAATTGAGATAAACATATATTTTAAATATTAAAATCTTTAGAAATCCATTTATCACTGTTTAATTTAAGAAAAAAAAGTTATTTATAAAGAATCTTCAGTTTAAAAAATATTTTGGCCTAACCTTGATGATTTTTAATTTCTATCTTTTCATTAGAAAAAATTATTAGAACCTTTAAATTCCCTATTACAATAGAATTTAAATTTAATATAGAATAGAATTTTCGTCAGTTTTATAAAATTTCTAAACTTATAGTTTTTTTTGTCGTCAAGTTTAATTTTTCTATAGCTACTTTTTTACTACTTTTTTTAAATTCTGAAAACTACTTTTTGCTCCTTTTTTAAAATTATCTATCTAGTGCGAAGTCTGCTTAAGGCAATTATTAATCACTTAATTTAAATATATTAAAGTAAATTTTCCTCTCCCAAGGCTACCAAATCTGGTGGCGTAGCAGTTTTAGTAGGAATGGGTGCGCCTGAAGTTCAAATTCCACTTATAGATGCACTAGTTCGAGAAGTGGATATTAGAGGAATCTTTAGATACGCCAATGAGTAAGAATCTAGTACTTAGAACATTAATTTTACAAGATGGAAAATAAAAAACCGTTTTCTATTTTTAAGATCAAAACAAAGATCCATTTTTTAAATAACTCATTCTATAACATTTCTTTTACAGCTATAAGGATGCTTTAGATCTTGTAGCATCGGGAAGGATAAACGTAAAGCCATTAATCACCCACAATTTTAAAATTGAAGAAACGAAGAAAGCTTTCCAAGCAGCTATGACACCCGAATGTAAAGCCATCAAAGTAATGATACACTGCTAATATGTTTCCTCCATGAATAAAAATAAATAAAAAAAGTATATATGTGATAAAAAAATTCCTATGGTTCAAAACCAATTTTAAATGTAAATGGAAATTATATATTTTATATGCGAATAAAGATTATTTTACAAAACAATTTTTCTTCTTTTTCATCAAAATACCAAAATTGTTCCTTTTCGTTTTCGAAATAACCGCCAATTGAGATACAGTCTGTCTGCGTGTTTTTCTGATGATTATACGTAACCATAGTAACATACGAGTGAGACAAGTTCAAACACGTTCAAGATATCGACGATATGATACACACACTGTAGTCAACCTTTACTTTCCAAGTAAACTTATGATTATAGTGGGAAAAACACGGCTTCGGAAGCTCCTATTTTCTTTGGTTTGCATTAAGTCTTTTTTTTTATCATTTTTATTATACTAACAAAACGATGATAAATTTTGTAATTTTTCAGATAGTGAAACAGCAAAATATATATAGTTGGAACGTAAAAAATACACAAGTTGTTTAACGTCTATATTTATTGATGTCGGTGAAGCTTTGTTTCTCCAACAAGAAAAATACGTTATCTCCAATAAATTATTATAAATGCCATTAGTATTCATAAGAAAGTTTTTTCTCTTTGGATTTTCTCTATTCTCGTTCAGGGTGAGTAGTGAAATATGTCATTGTATTTTTTTTCTACTTCACTTTAAGCGATGAAAGATATAAGTGTCAGATTTTTAGGTTATGATATCGTTTATATGCGTGCTCTTTTGTATATCAACAAAACAAATTGAAAGGCGTTAAACGAGTGTAAACAAATCGGCACTGTTGTGTTTAGTTCTATTTATTTTTTTCAGTGTTCGACTAGAAGAATAATGGCAAATCCAGAATTTCCGAAAACATTAGAAGGTTTTGGCTATGGATTTAATGAAAGTGAGTATTATTTACGATTTACTATATTTATAAATTAATAATATTTAAAGGTTAAAGAAAATATGAGTTTTTGTAACTTTAATTTGATTCCTATCTTATATACCTATTAGAACGGTTACAAAATAGATAATTTTAAGAGTTGCAAAGAATTGCATTTTTTTATATTCTGTTAAGTATTTTTAGTTTTTAAAAGAATAGGAACATAGAGACAATTTTTTATTTACAGATGGTAAACTTCGAAAATTAGATCCAGAAACTGGTGACTTAACCAACGAACCATTCGAATTTAACGTTTCTGATGATTCAGATTACAATCAAAAGCATTATGAGGCTTTAGGTGAAGTACGTATGGCTTTTGATTATTAAATAAAAGAATTTCTTTAAATTTTTGTCTTTGTCTTTTGTTTTTTGTTTCTTTGGTATTTTTAAAATATTTCCTCTATTTAAGGTTATTAATCATTATGTATATGGCCTGTTGGAGAAAGAAGGATTAAAGAGGTTGCCAGTCCCGAGAAACAGTAACGACCCTGAAGAATTGAGGACATTTATCTTTGCAAGTGACGATTATGTTGATAATGAGAAATTAATAGTTTTAATTCACGGCAGTGGCGTTGTAAGAGCTGGACAATGGGCTAGACGTTTAATTATTAATGATAATCTCAATTCGGGCACACAAATACCTTATGTTAAGAGAGCCAGAGAATTAGGATATGCAGTGATTGTTTTGAACACTAATGACAATCATAGACTAGTGAAAGGAAAGCAGAAGGAAATTAAAGTAATTTTTTCACTTTTTATTGTTATTTACTTGACTTTGAATTACTAAAAGAAATTAACGGTAATTTGTTAAATCGTAAGTGCTGTTTTTCGAAAGATACAAAAACTTTTTGATTTCAGGACAGCGAAGATCCGGAAAAACATATGCAAACTGCTTGGAATGACTACATTAAAACTTCTAATGTTAAACACATTGCGATTATTGCTCATAGTTATGGAGGTGTTTGCACTGTCGACTTTGTGAGTTTAATAAGTTTTTGATAAATGCGACGCTTTCCGGTGAAAGGGAAAAATTATAGTTCGTATTTACAGAATTGCCACATATCAGGAAAATCAGGGAAAAGTCAGGGAAAGTAGAATTTGTCAGGTAAATCAGGGATATTTGGTAAAAGTATTGGAAAATATTTAATTTTGCAGAATTCAATATTAGTTTTATCTAATTTTTAAATATATCTTTAACTATTTATCAAAAATAATGGATTTATAGAAAAGATTTTTAGTTAAAAACAACATTATTCAATTCAATTTTTTAGTTAAAAAAATGGAATATTAGTAAACTTACAAATATTTACAAAAATTAAATTATATTCAAAAAATTAAAATAAATTCTCGTTAAAATTTCAATTACCTTTAAAAAAAATTCTTCTAAAAAGTTGAATTATTTTAATAAATAACGAAAATTTCGCAAAAAGAATTGAACTAGTTGAAAGTTTTTTTATAAATTTCTTCGCAATAATTCAATTATTTTCAAAATCATAAAAAATTTTTTAAAACTATCAGCCACTCAGCTGCCATTTGAAAAAATTTTAAATAATTTGTTTCTTCCAATTTTCAATATTTTTTGCATCAGAAATTCATCTGACTTTCAGTAGGGACTGAGTTTTAGAAAGTCTTAAAGAATAGAACATTTTATTTCACTTTTTAAAATTTTTTTAAACTATCAGCCACTCAGCTGCCATTTGAAAAAATTTTAAATAATTTGTTTCTTCCAATTTTTAATATTTTTTGCATCGGAAATTCATCTGACTATTAGTAGGGACTAAGGTTTAGACATTTTTGAGGAATAGAACATTTTATTTTACTTTTTAAAATTTTTTTAAACTATCAGCCACTCAGCTGCCATTTAAAAAAAATTTTAAAAAATATGTTTCTTCCAATTTTTAATATTTTTTGCATCAGAAATTCATCTGACTTTCAGTAGGGACTGAGTTTTAGAAAGTCTTAAAGAATAGAACATTTTATTTCACTTTTTAAAATTTTTTTAAACTATCAGCCACTCAGCTGCCATTTGAAAAAATTTTAAATAATTTGTTTCTTCCAATTTTTAATATTTTTTGCATCGGAAATTCATCTGACTATTAGTAGGGACTAAGGTTTAGACATTTTTGACGAATAGAACATTTTATTTTACTTTTTAACATTTTTTTAAACTATCAGCCTCTCAGCTGCCATTTGAAAAAATTTTAAAAAATATGTTTCTTCCAATTTTTAAAATTTTTGCATCGGAAATTTGTTTGACTATTAGTAGGGACTAAGGTTTAGACAGTTTTGCAGAATAGAACATTTTACATCACTTTTTAAAATTTTTTTATACTATCAGCCACTCAGCTGCCATTTGAAAAAATTTTAAAAAATATGTTTCTTCCAATTTTTAATATTTTTTGCATCAGAAATTCATCTGACTATTAGCAGGGACTAAGGTTTAGACAGTTTTGAGGAATAGAACATTTTATTTTACTTTTTAAAATTTTTTAAAACTATCAGCCACTCAGCTGCCATTTGAAAAAATTTTAAATAATTTGTTTCTTCCAATTTTTAATATTTTTTGCATCAGAAATTCATCTGACTTTCAGTAGGGACTGAGTTTTAGACAGTCTTAAAGAATAAAACATTTTATTTTACTTTTTAAAATTTTTTAAAACTATCAGCCACTCAGCTGCCATTTGAAAAAATTTTAAATAATTTGTTTCTTCCAATTTTTAATATTTTTTGCATTGAAAATTTGTCTGACTATTAGTAGGGACTAAGATTTAGACAGTTTTGCAGAATAGAACATTTTATTTCACTTTTTTAAATTTTTTTAAACTATCAGCCACTCAGCTGCCATTTGAAAAAATTTTAATAAAATTGTTTCTTCCAATTTTTAATATTTTTTGCATCAGAATTTCATCTGACTATTAGCAGGGACTAAGGTTTAGACATTTTTGAGGAATAGATCATTTTATTTTACTTTTTAAAATTTTTTAAAACTATCAGCCACTCAGCTGCCATTTGAAAAAATTTTAAAAAATTTGTTTCTTCCAATTTTTAATATGTTTTGCATCAGAAATTCATCTGACTTTCAGTAGGGACTGAGTTTTAGACAGTCTTAAAGAATAGAACATTTTATTTTACTTTTTAAAATTTTTTAAAACTATCAGCCACTCAGCTGCCATTTGAAAAAATTTTAAAAAATTTGTTTCTTTCAATTTTTAATATTTTTTGCATCAGAAATTCATCTGACTATTAGCAGGGACTAAGTTTTAGACAGTCTTAAAGAATAGAACATTTTATTTTACTTTTTAAAATTTTTTAAAACTATCAGCCACTCAGCTGCCATTTGAAAAAATTTTAAAAAATATGTTTCTTCCAATTTTTAATATTTTTTGCATCAGAAATTCATCTGACTTTCAGTAGGGACTGAGTTTTAGACAGTCTGCAAGAATAGAACATTTTATTTCATTCTTTAAAATTTTTTTCAAACTATCGGCCACTCAGCTGCCATTTGAAAAAATTTAAAAAAATTTGTTTCTTCCAATTTTTAATATTTTTTGCATCGGAAATTTGTCTGACTATTAGTAGGGACTAAGGTTTAGACAGTTTTGCAGAATAGAACATTTTATTTTACTTTTTAAAATTTTTTAAAACTATCAGCCACTCAGCTGCCATTTAAAAAAATTAAAAAAAATTTTTTTCTTCCAATTTTTAATATTTTTTGCATCAGAAATTCATCTGACTTTCAGTAGGGACTGAGTTTTAGACAGTCTTAAAGAATAGAACATTTTATTTCACTTTTTAAAATTTTTTTAAACTATCAGCCACTCAGCTGCCATTTGAAAAAATTTTAAATAATTTGTTTCTTCCAATTTTTAATATTTTTTGCATCAGAAATTCATCTGACTTTCAGTAGGGACTGAGTTTTAGACAGTCTTAAAGAACAAAACATTTTATTTTACTTTTTAAAATTTTTTTAAACTATCAGCCACTCAGCTGCCATTTGAAAAAATTTTAAAAAATTTGTTTCTTTCAATTTTTAATATTTTTTGCATCGGAAATTTGTCTGACTATTAGTAGGGACTAAGGTTTAGACAGTTTTGCAGAATAGAACATTTTATTTTACTTTTTAAAATTTTTTAAAATATCAGCCTCTTAGCTGCCATTTGAAAAAATTAAAAAAAATTGTTTCTTCCAATTTTTAATATTTTTTGCATCAGAAATTCTTCTGACTTTCAGTAGGAACTGAGTTTTAGACAGTCTTAAAGAATAGAACATTTTATTTTACTTTTTAAAATTTTTTAAAACTATCAGCCACTCAGCTGCCATTTGAAAAAATTTAAAAAAATTTGTTTCTTCCAATTTTTAATATGTTTTGCATCAGAAATTCATCTGACTTTCAGTAGGGACTGAGTTTTAGACAGTCTTAAAGAATAGAACATTTTATTTTACTTTTAAAAATTTTTTAAAACTATCAGCCACTCAGCTGCAATTTGAAAAAATTTTAAAAAATTTGTTTCTTCTAATTTTTAATATTTTTTGCATCAGAAATTCATCTGACTTTCAGTAGGGACTGAGTTTTAGACAGTCTTAAAGAATAGAACATTTTATTTTACTTTTTAAAATTTTTTTAAACTATCAGCCACTCAGCTGCCATTTGAAAAAATTTTAAAAAATTTGTTTCTTTTAATTTTTAATATTTTTTGCATCGGAAATTTGTCATACTATTAGTAGGGACTAAGGTTTAGACAGTCTTAAAGAATAGAACATTTTATTTCACTTTTTAAAATTTTTTTAAACTATCAGCCACTCAGCTGCCATTTGAAAAAATTTTAAATAATTTGTTTCTTTCAATTTTTAATATTTTTTGCATCGGAAACTTGTCAGACTATTAGTAGGGACTAAGGTTTAGACAGTTTTGCAGAATAGAACATTTTATTTCACTTTTTAAAATTTTTTTAAACTATCAGCCTCTCAGCTGCCATTTGAAAAAATTTAAAAAATATGTTTCTTCCAATTTTTAATATTTTTTGCATCGGAAATTTGTTTGACTATTAGTAGGGACTAAGGTTTAGACATTTTTGAGGAATAGAACATTTTATTTTACTTTTTAAAATTTTTTTAAACTATCAGTCTCTCAGCTGCCATTTGAAAAAATTTTAAAAAATATGTTTCTTCCAATTTTTAATATTTTTTGCATCGGAAATTTGTTTGACTATTAGTAGGGACTAAGGTTTAGACAGTTTTGCAGAATAGAACATTTTACTTCACTTTTTAAAATTTTTTAAAACTATCAGCCACTCAGCTGCCATTTGAAAAAATTTAAAAAAATTTGTTTCTTCCAATTTTTAATATGTTTTGCATCAGAAATTCATCTGACTTTCAGTAGGGACTGAGTTTTTGACAGTCTTAAAGAATAGAACATTTTATTTTACTTTTTAAAATTTTTTAAAACTATCAGCCACTCAGCTGCCATTTGAAAAAATTTTAAAAAATTTGTTTCTTCCAATTTTTAATATTTTTTGCATCGGAAATTTGTCTGACTATTAGTAGGGACTAAGGTTTAGACAGTTTTGCAGAATAGAACATTTTATTTCACTTTTTAAAATTTTTTTAAACTATCAGCCACTCAGCTGCCATTTGAAAAAATTTTAAATAATTTGTTTCTTCCAATTTTTAATATTTTTTGCTTCGAAATTTGACTGACTATTAGTTGGGACTAAGGTTTAGACAGTCTTAAAGAATAGAACATTTTATTTTACTTTTTAAAATTTTTTTAAACTATCAGCCACTCAGCTGCCATTTAAAAAAAATTTTAAAAAATATGTTTCTTCCAATTTTTAATATTTTTTGCATCGGAAATTTGTCATACTATTAGTAGGGACTAAGGTTTAGACAGTCTTAAAGAATAGAACATTTTATTTCACTTTTTAAAATTTTTTAAAACTATCAGCCACTCAGCTGCCATTTGAAAAAATTTTAAATAATTTGTTTCTTTCAATTTTTAATATTTTTTGCATCGGGAACTTGTCAGACTATTAGTAGGGACTAAGGTTTAGACAGTTTTGCAGAATAGAACATTTTATTTCACTTTTTAAAATTTTTTTAAACTATCAGCCTCTTAGCTGCCATTTGAAAAAATTAAAAAAAATTTGTTTCTTCCAATTTTTAATATTTTTTGCATCAGAAATTCTTCTGACTTTCAGTAGGGACTGAGTTTTAGACAGTCTTAAAGAATAGAACATTTTATTTTACTTTTAAAAATTTTTTAAAACTATCAGCCACTCAGCTGCCATTTGTAAAAATTTTAAAAAATTTGTTTCTTTCAATTTTTAATATTTTTTGCATCGGAAATTTGTCAGACTATTAGTAGGGACTAAGGTTTAGAAATTTTTGAGGAATAGAACATTTTATTTTACTTTTTAAAATTTTTTTAAACTATCAGCCACTCAGCTGCCATTTGAAAAAATTTTAAATAATTTGTTTCTTCCAATTTTTATTATTTTTTGCATCGGAAACTTGTCAGACTATTAGTAGGGACTAAGGTTTAGACAGTTTTGCAGAATAGAACATTTTATTTCACTTTTAAAAATTTTTCAAAACTATCAGCCACTCAGCTGCCATTTGAAAAAATTTTAAATAATTTGTTTCTTCCAATTTTTATTATTTTTTGCATCGGAAATTCATCTGACTATTAGTAGGGACTAAGGTTTAGACAGTTTTGCAGAATAGAACATTTTATTTCACTTTTAAAAATTTTTCAAAACTATCAGCCACTCAGCTGCCATTTGAAAAAATTTTAAAAAATATGTTTCTTCCAATTTTTAATATTTTTTGCATCGGAAATTTGTTTGACTATTAGTAGGGACTAAGGTTTCGACATTTTTGAGGAATAGAACATTTTATTTTACTTTTTAAAATTTTTTTAAACTATCAGCCTCTCAGCTGCCATTTGAAAAAATTTTAAAAAATTTGTTTCTTTCAATTTTTAATATTTTTTGCTTCGGAAATTTGTTTGACTATTAGTAGGGACTAAGGTTTAGACAGTCTTAAAGAATAGAACATTTTATTTTACTTTTTAAAATTTTTTAAAACTATCAGCCACTCAGCTGCCATTTGAAAAAATTTTAAAAAATTTGTTTCTTTCAATTTTTAATATTTTTTGCATCGGAAACTTGTCAGACTATTAGTAGGGACTAAGGTTTAGACAGTTTTGCAGAATAGAACATTTTATTTCACTTTTTAAAATTTTTTTAAACTATCAGCCTCTCAGCTGCCATTTGAAAAAATTTTAAAAAATATGTTTCTTCCAATTTTTAATATTTTTTGCATCGGAAATTTGTTTGACTATTAGTAGAAACTAAGGTTTAGACAGTTTTGCAGAATAGAACATTTTATTTCACTTTTAAAAATTTTTTAAAACTATCAGCCACTCAGCTGCTATTTAAAAAAATTTTAATAAAATTGTTTCTTTCAATTTTTAATATTTTTTGCATCAGAAATTCATCTGACTATTAGCAGGGACTAAGGTTTAGACAGTTTTGAGGAATAGAACATTTTATTTTACTTTTTAAAATTTTTTAAAACTATCAGCCACTCAGCTGCCATTTGAAAAAATTTTAAATAATTTGTTTCTTTTAATTTTTAATATTTTTTGCATCGGGAACTTGTCAGACTATTAGTAGGGACTAAGGTTTAGACAGTTTTGCAGAATAGAACATTTTATTTATTTTTTAAACTATCAGCCTCTTAGCTGCCATTTGAAAAAATTAAAAAAAATTTGTTTCTTCCAATTTTTAATATTTTTTGCATCAGAAATTCTTCTGACTTTCAGTAGGGACTGAGTTTTAGACATTCTTAAAGAATAGAACATTTTATTTTACTTTTAAAAATTTTTTAAAACTATCAGCCACTCAGCTGCCATTTGTAAAAATTTTAAAAAATTTGTTTCTTTCAATTTTTAATATTTTTTGCATCGGAAATTTGTCAGACTATTAGTAGGGACTAAGGTTTAGAAATTTTTGAGGAATAGAACATTTTATTTTACTTTTTAAAATTTTTTTAAACTATCAGCCACTTAGCTGCCATTTGAAAAAATTTTAAAAAATATGTTTCTTCCAATTTTTAATATTTTTTGCATTGAAAATTTGTCTGACTATTAGTAGGGACTAAGGTTTAGACAGTTTTGCAGAATAGAACATTTTATTTCACTTTTTAAAATTTTTTAAAACTATCAGCCACTCAGCTGCCATTTGAAAAAATTTAAAAAAATTTGTTTCTTCCAATTTTTAATATTTTTTGCATCAGAAATTCATCTGACTTTCAGTAGGGACTGAGTTTTAGACAGTCTTAAAGAATAGAACATTTTATTTTACTTTTTAAAATTTTTTAAAACTATCAGCCACTCAGCTGCCATTTGAAAAAATTTTAAATAATTTGTTTCTTCCAATTTTTAATATTTTTTGCTTCGGAAATTTGTCTGACTATTAGTTGGGACTGAGTTTTAGAAAGTCTTAAAGAATAGAACATTTTATTTCACTTTTTAAAATTTTTTTAAACTATCAGCCACTCAGCTGCCATTTGAAAAAATTTTAAATAATTTGTTTCTTCCAATTTTTAATATTTTTTGCATCGGAAATTCATCTGACTATTAGTAGGGACTAAGGTTTAGACATTTTTGAGGAATAGAACATTTTATTTTACTTTTTAAAATTTTTTTAAACTATCAGCCACTTAGCTGCCATTTGAAAAAATTTTAAAAAATATGTTTCTTCCAATTTTTAATATTTTTTGCATTGAAAATTTGTCTGACTATTAGTAGGGACTAAGGTTTAGACAGTTTTGCAGAATAGAACATTTTATTTCACTTTTTAAAATTTTTTTAAACTATCAGCCACTCAGCTGCCATTTGAAAAAATTTTAAATAATTTGTTTCTTCCAATTTTTAATATTTTTTGCATCGGAAACTTGTCAGACTATTAGTAGGGACTAAGGTTTACACAGTTTTGCAGAATAGAACATTTTATTTCACTTTTTAAAATTTTTTTAAACTATCAGCCTCTCAGCTGCCATTTGAAAAAATTTTAAAAAATATGTTTCTTCCAATTTTTAATATTTTTTTCATCGGAAATTTGTTTGACTATTAGTAGAAACTAAGGTTTAGACAGTTTTGCAGAATAGAACATTTTATTTCACTTTTAAAAATTTTTTAAAACTATCAGCCACTCAGCTGCTATTTAAAAAAATTTTAATAAAATTGTTTCTTTCAATTTTTAATATTTTTTGCATCAGAAATTCATCTGACTATTAGCAGGGACTAAGGTTTAGACAGTTTTGAGGAATAGAACATTTTATTTTACTTTTTAAAATTTTTTAAAACTATCAGCCACTCAGCTGCCATTTGAAAAAATTTTAAATAATTTGTTTCTTTTAATTTTTAATATTTTTTGCATCGGGAACTTGTCAGACTATTAGTAGTGACTAAGGTTTAGACAGTTTTGCAGAATAGAACATTTTATTTATTTTTTAAACTATCAGCCTCTCAGCGGCCATTTGAAAAAATTTTAAATAATTTGTTTCTTCCAATTTTTAATATTTTTTGCATCAGAAATTCTTTGGACTTTCAGTAGGGACTGAGTTTTAGACATTCTTAAAGAATAAAACATTTTATTTTACTTTTTAAAATTTTTTAAAACTATCAGCCACTCAGCTGCCATTTGAAAAAATTTTAAATAATTTGTTTCTTTCAATTTTTAATATTTTTTGCATCGGAAATTTGTCAGACTATTAGTAGGGACTAAGGTTTAGACAGTTTTAAGGAATAGAACATTTTATTTTACTTTTAAAAATTTTTTAAAACTATCAGCCACTCAGCTGCCATTTTAAAAAATTTTAAATAATTTGTTTCTTCCAATTTTTAATATTTTTTGCATTGAAAATTTGTCTGACTATTAGTAGGGACTAAGGTTTAGACAGTTTTGCAGAATAGAACATTTTATTTCACTTTTTAAAATTTTTTTAAACTATCAGCCACTCAGCTGCCATTTGAAAAAATTTTAAATAATTTGTTTCTTCCAATTTTTAATATTTTTTGCATCGGAAATTCATCTGACTATTAGTAGGGACTAAGGTTTAGACAGTTTTGCAGAATAGAACATTTTATTTCACTTTTAAAAATTTTTCAAAACTATCAGCCACTTAGCTGCCATTTGAAAAAATTTTAAAAAATATGTTTCTTCCAATTTTTAATATTTTTTGCATCGGAAATTTGTTTGACTATTAGTAGGGACTAAGGTTTCGACATTTTTGAGGAATAGAACATTTTATTTTACTTTTTAAAATTTTTTTAAACTATCAGCCTCTCAGCTGCCATTTGAAAAAATTTTAAAAAATTTGTTTCTTTCAATTTTTAATATTTTTTGCTTCGGAAATTTGTTTGACTATTAGTAGGGACTAAGGTTTAGACAGTCTTAAAGAATAGAACATTTTATTTCACTTTTTAAAATTTTTTTAAACTATCAGCCACTCAGCTGCCATTTGAAAAAAATTTTAAAAAATTGTTTCTTCCAATTTTTAATATTTTTTTTTATCTGGTCGAATTTATATTATTTACAACTACATATTACATAAGGTAATGTTCTGCTCACAGTAAAATTATAATATTTAGAAACCAGGAGAAATAGCTAATTTTCACCGGGAGGAAACCGGGAGACGAAAAATTTAAAAATAGTGGCTACCCTTCTTAAAAATAGTTGATAATTGTTTATTTATTTCTTTAAAAATTATTTTTATTAAAATCTTAATTCTTATGGCAAAATAATAATGTAGTTTGTCTCATAATTCTAAGAGTGAAGCAGAATTTTCTTTAGAGCAAAGTAAAAATTTTAGCTATGAATTAGGGACCTTCATTGAATATATTTCGAGAGGTACCTTTCGTCAGAAAGAGTCACATTTTTCCACTACAGTTTACTCCCAAATGAATATAAGTAACGAAATATTGTTTAATTGTTTCCAGGGCATCCAGAATCCAGAAGAAGTGATAAACAAAGTATTTGCCATTGGATTCACTGACTCGGTTCATGCAATGCCTTCGAAAGGAGTCGATCACTTAATTAAGGTAAAATTCTAACATTCTTTTCTGTTTTCTTTATTACTCGGTTCAAAGATTTATTTTTAAATAATAATTCCCCTAGTTCCCACCAGGGGAGCGAATTATCGAATTTCATCTTTCGAACAGGCAAGGAGTCAAATTAAACACTGATGAACCAATTTTTCGAATTGTTTAGACATTAAATCGTCTTTCTTCTTTTCAAAAGTGTTTGTCAATTTCTCGCCGGAAATTTGATAAAAGAGTGTGACTGGTTGTCTCAAAATGTCAAAGATAATCACTCGATTCGCGATGGAAGACCTTTTTGCAATACGACATATATATCGCCAGACGGATTTGCCTCCCTTACATACTTAAACGCCAAGTCGAATGTAGTAATTGATGGGGGTTCGCTAGAGCGATTTGTCCATCTGTGGCATTGTCCTTTCTCAAATGACACAGCGTGACTTCGCTTATTAGCTGTCTACATTACCAAGTGGCACTTTACCACCTCGGGCACTCCTCCATGTGGCGCATTAATGGCCCTCACAGTTTTTTACTTTTCTCCCCGATCTATTTCCCAATCTAGATAGAAAATATCCTTAAAAACACGAGAAAATTATAATTCACTCATGATAGTAGAGTATCGCAAAGCTCGAAGCAACTGACTTTACGGACCAAAAATTAAAAATTACAGACCATTTACGGACCAACTGACAAAAATAGAATCAGGCCTAATTAAATATAAGAGAACATTTTACTTAAAACTAGAAATTCAAATTTTCATAACTATAAAACCTGAAGAAATCGATAACATCAAGTCTTCGACTCGAAGTTTATAATAATTAATATTAATTATTAATAAAAATAATTTATAATAATTAAAATCATTATTAATTTAATTATTATTTTTCAGAGTTTTTATCTAAAATTCTTCTTTATATCGATTTATTTTTCAGAATTTTTAAAAAAGTTTTTTGACAATTTCAAATTAATTTCTTTACAATATATAATTTTACGAAATTTCAATTATTAGTTAAATTCTTTTATTAAATAAATATTAGAAAATACAAACTGAAAATAGTATTACAAAAACTCAATTAAACTTTTTAAAAAAAATTAATTACAAAATTGAATTATTTTTTAAAATTCACGCTATATTGCTTTTAATATTCAATGATTATCTAAAATTTTAACTGAAATTCATTTTTATTGAATAAAATTCAATTTTTATTAGAATATTGTACTAGAATTCAATTATTAAGATAAAAATAAAATGCAATTAAATAATTTATTGAAGAATTGAACGTTGCTTAAAATTCAATTCTTATAAAAAATTGATATCAACAAATTATCAAATACATGAATTCTATTAACGAATTTTAATAAAATTTTTAAGAATAATTACATTTTTAGAGAAACTCGATTAAATTTGTATTAAAAATAATTGAAATTCTGCTTTGAATTTTATTATTTATGAAAATAATTGAATTCTTGCGAAGGATTTTTATTACAATTTTCAAAAATAATTAAATTATTGAAAAAAATTAACAGGAATTCAATTATTTTTAAAAATTTTAATAAAATTCTTGGCATAAATTAAAAATAACAAATTTCTTAGCAGATTTTTAATTACTTTCAGAAATTTTAATAAAATTTTTCGCAAGAATTTAAATATTTTTGTAAAATAATAAAAATTTTTGCAGGGAATCAATTATTTTCAATAGTCTTAATAAAATTCTTCGCAAGAATTTAATTATTTGAAAAAATATTTGAATTTGAGCAGAAATTCAAACATATTAAAAAGTTTTGATAAATTTTTTTTTGGTTGGAATTCAATTATTTTTAAGACAATTTAAAAAAAACATCCCAAATTCAATTATTTTTTTATAATCTCAGATTTTAACCGAAATCTATTTTTAAATTAATGTTTATGAGAAAATTCTAGCAGAATTCAATTATTTAAATACAAAAATAAATAATTTATTGAATAATTGAATGTTTCTTGGAATTCAATTCCTATTCAAAATTTTATCAACAAATTTTTAAATAATTAAATTCTTTGGGCGAATTTTAATAAAATTTTTTAAGAATTTTTTCGAGGAATTCGATTAAAATTCTTTTAAAAATAATTGAATTCCTATAAAGAATTTTATTATTTACGAAAATAATTGAGTCCCAGTAAAATTTTATTAATTATGTAATTGCGAAGAAATTTATTAAAAAAATTTTTTTATTAATGAAATTCTTGTGAAGTTTTTATTATTTTTTGAAAATAATTAAAAGTTTTTGTACAATTTTAGTAATTTTTTTTTAAATAATTAATTTCTTTTGGTAAATTTTATAAAAATAGTAGATATTGAACAATATTTAATTTTTAGCGAAGAATATTATTACCTTAGAAAAGAAATCAAATTTTGCAATGGATTTTATTAAAATTGTTGAAAATAATTGAATTTTATTACTTTTGAAAATAATTGAATTTTGTTGAAGAATTTTGCTATTTATTTATACAGATAATTGAAATGTTGACAATGTTTTTTACTTTTTTCAAAATATATGAATTTTGGAGAAGAATTTGAATATTTCTAAAGATAATTGAAATTTTGACGAGAATTTAAAAAAATTTTTAAACATAATTGATTTTTTGCGAAGAATTTTATTACTCTTAAAAATAATTGAATTTCTGCAATCATTTGTAATTTCTCTAAAATTCTCCAACTTATATCGTTCAATTTACGAACTTTTCATCCTTTTTGAATGAAATTTACGGACATTACGGACCTTTTTTCAAAAAAAGGGACTTTTTCGGACTTTAATCTAAGTTACGGACTTTTTCAGGATTTACGAACCTACTTCGAGCCCTGAGTTTAGGAATAAAAAATAATTTGATTTAAAATTTTGTTTAAAAGAAGTTTTAGCCAAAGTTCTAGGAGATGCTTCTGAAGCTATTCGTTTATAAAAAGAGTTAAAACATCTGCTCGTATTGTTTGTGATACAATAAAGCCGCGTGACTTCTTCTATTAGCCACTTGAGCACTTAAGAGCTGATCCATATTTGCCTATATATACCTACGAGCAAAGTCAATAAAATACCTTGGAGAGGTCTCTTATTTTTTAAAAAAAGAGAACTCGATCCAGGCGGGTAATTATCGAATGTCAGTGGCTCATCATTCCGCGTCATCGAAGTTGTATTTAGGGAGACAGTTTTTCTCTCAAGGGAAATTAGTGCGTGCAGAAATATTCTTTTTACGATAGTTTCATCCATAAAAGCACCATATCTATATATTTCACCGCAGTGAAAGAAAGATTGGAAAGTATGTATGCTGCTCTTTTACGAACAAAAATTGCGCGCAAAAAAAAGTTGTACTCTACTCGTTATTGATTTTCCTTTGAGGCAAATGGATATGTCGTTCTGAATAGGAACTTTTTTTTCGACAAATGTTACTACTGATCAAGAGTTTTCGTCTGATGGAATTTCAAAAAGGAAAAATATGACGCATATTAAAATGTACGAAGTTTTTTACTCTGCTACTAGAATTTTTCGATTTTCTGTTGATATTTTTTGTCCCCGTTTTTACAATGTGTAAAAATGGAGAATTTTCTGTATGGGAAAAATAGTAGAGATGTGGTTTCTTTAATTTAGAGGACAATTTAATGAAAAATTTGTATCGACTTTTTTTTGAAGCATTCATGAAAGCCGGGTTAGATTCTGTGGATAGGAGAATGAGTGAAGAAAAGTGCGGAATATCGAGGGATGAATGTCGTGCTTTGACAATAGCCGTTACTCTCCTCTCGACTCGGGTTTGAGTGAAGTAGCTGCTGAGAGAAGTGGCTATCTGGTGTAGTTTGCCAGGAACCTATATAACGCCCCTTGTATACCATCAACCTATTGCAGTGGGAGTCACTAATATCTAATGGGATCCTTCTTATAGCACTGAATTGTCTACAACTTTTACGTTGGGGGTACTTAACTCCCAAGTCTAATCACAATTCTTTGGGATATTTCCTTTGCAGTTATTAAACACTCGAACAGAAGAGGACTTTTTATTTTTATTTCGATAGAACTTGTCCGAACAATTCCGAACGAAAATACATCTCTTTGAATACTCGCTTTGAAATATGTCAATCTCAAATCAATTTTCCCACAAGTGTCATGCAAATTATAAAAGGGTTTTAGAGAAGAAGACACTTTCTGATACAAGTTTCACACTTGATCACGAAGTATATAAGGACCACTCATTCTATAGTTTTGGGCAACCCTGTCCCAATTTTTCGAGATTTTAATCCTTACTTTTGAAAACACCGATTCTTAGTTCGTTCCTTAAAAAAATAATTTTCCCAGCGATACCTGAATCTAAATAAAGATTTTCTAAAACTGGGTTAATTATGATTAACCAAATTAAGAATTAATCGGAATATTTCTTTTTTTTAAAGAATCTCTTCGAATGTTTAATTTCCAAATTAATGCAACTGTTAGATTGAATACATATTAGGTGACTGCTTTCACTACCTATATATAAAGTTTTGCTACTGCGAATTGAGTTCGAGTCGATAATTACATTATTGGAGGTAGTGGGTAATTAATTAAAGTGCTACCATCTGTAAATAGAGAAATGCCGGGACTATTCGGTTGTTCGTAACTTGGCTAGTTCGCGTGTAAATATAATCGGCGCATATCTCTTGGGACTTGCGAATGATAATCACAGAAATTTGTTAGATGCTAGATTTCCTTGTTTGATCAAGAGTATTTGTGCGCGAATTGATGTATGTACTTCTGGCGTTCAGGTATAGAGATTCGGCAGTTACAATAACCCATCATCATCATCATCGTCATCTCACTCGCAGTCGTACAAAAGGAGAATAATGTAATCAACAGACACAAACGTTTGTTTAGCTAGCGCTGCCCGTTTTGTGTCAACATCAGACAAATTTGATGCGTTCACTGTGTCGTCGTTTTGCAAAGTGGCAGCATTTCCGGTTAATCGATTATTTTTGTGAAGAATTAAAAACTTAAAATATGATTTCAATATTTATGAACTTTTAAATATATATTTTTGTCCACAAAAGCTAATTTTAGTTCGTTTCTAGTAAAATCTAGAAGACATTTTCTTTTTTTCTGATATTGGCTGATATTGGTAATAAGTTGGATAATCACATAAAATCTTTCATGCTTTTTGAAATACAGAAGCAAATTTATGAACTTTTAAATATATGTTTTTGTCCACAAAAGCTAATTTTAGTTCGTTTCTAGCAAAATCTAGAAGGCATTTTCTTTTTTTCTGATATTGGCAATAAATTGGATAATCACATAAAATCTTTCATGCTTTCTGAAATTCAGAAACAAATTTATGAACTTTTAAATATTTTTTTCCACATACACCTTTGGTTCGTTTCTAGTGAAATCTAGAAGACATTTTTCTTTTTCTTCAATATTGGTAATAAATCCGATAATCACATAAAATCTTTCATACTTTCTGAAGTACTGAATCTCGTAAACCCCTCTGCAACAAAAAAGACAAATTAAAAATAATTTTCCACGGTTATGGTTTTTTTGAACGTCCTATAATGGTATTTAAAATAGTTCGTTAAGGATAATTGGAAAAAGGGCTTTCTAAGATTTAATAAGAGACGAAGGAGAGTAAAACAGGTGTGGTGGTTAAGGCTAAGTCAATTCTGCGGTTTGTGGTGAAAGGCGCACGTGCGCGAGGATAGTTTGAATAATGCGGAAGGATATTTATTTCGATATCGGAACAACCGGTATTATATTGTACGGATGTAGCGTCTTCTCTTTGCGGCTTTGTGGTTACAGGTGCTTAAAAATTGGACCCTATAATAATATTGAGAAGCCACTTAAGTTAAACAAGTTATATCACCGTTGGCTCTCTTCATGCTAAATTGGTCCCTTCAAAATATGACATTTCTAAACTGAAATTTCTCTTTTTCTTCCTCTGCCTTTGAAACAAAAAAACTGCTAACTTTATTAACATTTCTATTATACTACTTTACCTATTTTTTGTGTTAAAAAAAATTTTTTTAAAGATTTTATTGAAAGAAAATAATTTCCTTTTGTTACAGATTGCTAAAAATTGGGTGTCTTCCGAAAAACCATTAGATACACCTGAACTTTCTCTAAGTGGAGATATTGTACGAGTATCGTCAGGACATAGTGTGCACGAAATGACATCTTGGTCCTGCATGGAGTCTCTCTTCAAATTTCTAACTGATCAATATAAACAAGCGACTAGTAAAAGAGAGGAATTATAATTATTCACTACGATTCATATTGTCCACTGATACTTATGTGGGTAATACGATTTTTATACACTTTTAGACGATCAATTCTTTCTCCACTAATTTTAAATTATTCGCATATTATATTTTATATTGTCTTCCATGAAACGAATGGAAGTCTCTTATTGTAGACATTTCTTCCTATCTTTTTAATTTAAAATCTTTAGATGATAGATGTAAGCCGAGAATTATTTTTCAACACTTATTTTAAGATAACTTAGGAACGAATTGTGTGGTTCTGTTTATTTTATATAAAAATCTTTGCACACTCTACTTGAGTAGATTAGTTGAATCTAATGTAATAGCACATTTATATTTTTGAAAAATAAACTGTCACTAATTGATTTTATAAATTTTGTCTTGTAATTTTTCTTTTGGTAAAAATTGAAAAAGATTCTAGGTATCGATCGTCAGGCTGGATAGGGGACGATAGGAACTTCGATGGCGGTAGAATGGGGGTACGTTAACAAGTACGGTAAATATTTTGATTGTTTTTTAAAGTAAGTATTAATTATTAATTAATACATTAAACTATTTACTTATTTTATAGAATTGTTTTCGCCATTAACGTTTCTTTGTTTATATGAAGAAATCTATCAAGAGAAATGTTTGCTTTCTGGTGACGAAAAGCAGGCCAAGCATGCGTCTGTAATCATGTTACTGTAATTGCATTACGAGCATTCCTCTCCAAACAATAAGCTACTAATACTAGAGAGATAATATCGCTATTACCCCGATTGTCGTTCATTAATATTTCCCCGTAAATTAAACCAAATATATTGAATTACGCGAGTAATCGGAAAATTAAAAAGAATTGGTAATATTACAGTCGCTTTTAAAATTCAATTCTTAAATTTATTCAAACACTTTAAATATACTTTTTTTGAACGAAAATTTAGTAGATGTTACATAACCTAAAAAATTTACTGCCGAATTATATCGAATTTGCAATTCAGCGAATTGATTTATGTCATTTGCATTAAATTGTGTAAGAAGTTCTTGAGGAATAGTTAAACGTCTTTGCTATAAATTTTGAGGTTAATTGTCAGAAGCATTTCAACTTTCGAATCGGATCGTGAAAATGAATATTTTTCAGAGAAATTAAGCAAAAATAATAAAACTAATTAGAAAAATATTTACCTCCGTTCCTCCTGTTCGTTCTTCGTTAAAAAAGCTTTTATCAGCGAAAGATTTTTTTTTCTAATCAACGAGCGAAAGTTTTGGGTGAAAATCCTACAGAAAACTGCTTGAATGCTGTACTTCCGGTTTGCAAACCTCTTCGAAAATTATGGCATTTCTATCATTGTCGTTTCATTCCTTTAAAGCAACGTTCACATCTGTCATAAACTATTAAAATTCGGACAGAAACGATTAGTGAAAATTAGATAAAGGTACATACACAATAACTTCTCGAACAAACTACACCCACCTGCATATATGCTCTCCCTCCGGTTTGTAACCCCTTAGTTACTCATTTTCTAAATTAAAACTCTGATCAAACTGCCAAAGAACAGTCAAATAAAGAGCACTTTAAATATCCATCCTCTTGTCAAGATATTGCTTTATCAAAAAAGAATATTCTCAAAGGAAGCGACCCTAGGGAATTTCCCTTTTCATATATACAGCAGTAAGCTTAGGCCCGTTTATTGACAGAGCGGATATAGTATGGGTATGGGTTATATAAAAAAGCCCCTTGAAAACTATTCACCAAAATGGCGTCAATTCTGTCTTATCAGAGAAGCATAAAAAATATTACTGGTCAACGACCTAGATTTTTGCTGAAAGTCTCGAAGCGAAGAAAAAGTATACATATATAGATATGTGTGGTCAAGTGATAC
Source organism: Leptopilina drosophilae (assembly GCA_032873175.1). Lineage (NCBI taxonomy): Eukaryota > Metazoa > Arthropoda > Insecta > Hymenoptera > Figitidae > Leptopilina > Leptopilina drosophilae. Next base: position 44,622,346 of record CM065482.1, read on the forward strand.
CAATCTCGTTGGTTTTATAAATGATGAGAGCAAGATCGGCAATGAAGTGCGCTCACATCGAGAGATAAATGCTTCTCGAATGTGGGTGTAAAAAAGTCCGATAAATAAAATTGTAAAGGCAGACATTTGCGTTTACACTCTTTGTATGTTCTTATCAATGATCGTGCATTTATCGACATTAAATTGCCCGCTAGATAATAAACAAGGTTTTTATTGCTCGTATCATTTTCGAGAGGCATTATTCCAAAGACAATAGTGTTCGTAAGGTAATTCTTTTTTCGTATAAGTAATTTTATTGTAGAAGGGCATAATTTTGATAGATTCGTTTAACTGAATTTGAAATTATGGCCTTTTCTACAATAAGCAGTTTTTAAGTCCTTTATACACCCAGATGCATTAATGCTGTCCTTCCGGTTTGACGCTATTTTGCAAAAGTCGTATGATTTCTGTGAAAATGTTTTTAGTTCATGACATATGAGAACATTCGCATGTCACCAACTAAGAATATTTGATAGAAATGACAAGACTTTTCAAAATTCTTTTAAACTGGAAGAACAGCATTAATGCATCTGAGTGTACGAATGAGAAGGACAGACGTACATTCCTGTTCATCTCATTCTTACGATTTCTTTGTCTATGGCTGATTTTACATCTACAGTCAAGTGCAGCGATGACGGACACTAAGGCTATGTCCACAATGGGCTCGTTATATCCTGTTGAATACAACCTTATACAAATCTATTGTTTTATGCTATACAAAAAAGTCCATTGTAGTCATAGCCTAATTTTACCTATTTTGTCTACTTTCTATTTTGTTTTTATGGAGAAAGAAAACCAATAATAAAATTCTCAATTGGCTAAAAATCGTTTGTAAATCTTGAAGAAAAGAGGCAAACTGTGGAAAATTAATACCTGTCTCCTCCGGAAGAGGAGACATCAGCACACGACATACCTATATATCATTTTAGATACAGAGCAATGAGATGGAAGGGTGGTTACCTCGCGAGTTTGCGTGGAAGGTCACGAAAGGTTAGGGGTAGGTGAGTCGACCCTCGACCCTCAACCAATAGCAATCTTTGCTTGAAGGTTGACTGCCAATGAGCACCCAGTGGTGTGACCCCGTGCGCGAACCTCCTCACACTTTTGTCCGCGAAAGTCCTCCTACGAGGTCGTAATTTATCTTTGATTCAAGGTATGGAGTCAGGCTCACGCTATGTATAGAACAATTGTCGCAATTTAGAAGTTCGATTACAAGATTTTACACGCAGTTATATAGGTATTACAACAATCTTGTATCATTTCGACCTTTGCGTAAATTGGCATTCCAAAATTTCGAAAACCCGAAAGGGAGGCATATTTGCATTTGATTGTACCGCACATTATAGTTAATAGTAATTTTCTGGAGTTTTTAAAGATTAAAAATCATGAATAACTCAAGAAAATCACTATAAAATTAACTATAACGTGTGGTACAATCAAGTGCAAATATGCCTCCCCTTCAGGTTTTTCAAGCATTTCTTATCTCATTATCTTTACTTTTATTAATTTTTTATAACCATACCTCATGATTATAATTTATTTTCTCTTCGGAATTATGTTTCTTTACTGTAAAAACTAATTTTCATCAAAAATTTCTGTTATTTTATTAATTAATAACAGTTATTTATTTTATTAATTAATTTTCTTTACTGTAAAAACTACTTTTCATAAAAAATTTCTGTTATTAATAACAGATATTCTGTTAATTAATAACAGATATTTATTTAATTAATTAATTTTCTTTACTGAAAACATACTTTTCATCAAAAATCTATGATATTTTATTATCACCCTTAACCTCAAAGCGCACAGATCATATTCAGCTCAATTCCCCTAGAAACTCCTCATTGGTCGACAATTTATTCTACTAATATTCTACATACATGGGACTGCACTCTAAATTAATTTTAAGTAAAGCAAGAATAATTACGCGTTTTGTCTGTTTTGTACACTAAAATGCATACACGCTGTCCTTCCGGTTTGACGGCGTTTTCAGAAGTCGTGACACATCTATCAAAATGTTGTTAGTTCGTGATCTTTTTTTGACAGAGCAATGAATTATGTTCGTGTCTATGAAGAAAAGATTGTAGGAATACCCTCAAAGGATACTTTCTTACTAATTACACCAAAAACTTATTAATTTCCGTTCTTTTTAATCTAAAATGAAGTGATAACACGACTTTTCAAAGTTGTGTCGTTTTGGACAAAATGTTTTTAGTTCATGGCGTATATTACGCAGGTATTTCCGATTTGCAAAAAAGTCGCATTTCTTTCATCATTTTTTTAGTTCGTGACTATTGTGAAAAAAGCTATAAACAAATAATATTCTTGTTGTTCTGAGTTCTGACAGTTCACTAAGCCTGAAGTCGCATTTAAGAAGAATAAGAAATAACATTCTGGTAGAAAATTAAAAATGACATTACGATTTACAAGTGCCCAAACTGAAAGGACGATATTTTTACGTAAATTCATAATAATAGTTAAATACGCAATAATGTAAATTAGCCTTTTTTCTTTTCCAGGAAATGCGAGTGTCCATGAGCATGCCGCCAAATTCTTGACTTTAGACACAAACGACACAAAGACACAGTATTGTCAGGTGAAGATGGATCATGACAAAGAAAAAGGAGGGAAATGGAAAATCGTGTCAATCAGAAAATCAGAACAAGTGCATTGTCATATTCCTGAGCAAAACGAATTATTAGTAAGTGTGTATCGAAAATTCGCTGCTGCTTAAAATTTAATAGTTAAAGTCATTTTAGTTTCGGGAGTGTTCGACATTTTCCTTTAACCGCGAACGATTTTAGAGAGTTTCAAGTATTATATAGTAACAAAGTAAATTCTAAATCGCGTTTTCAGAAGTTTTTGAAATTTTTACCATTGCTCATTATTGCGTCAGTATTTCTTAATCTGGACCTAATCTCAACTTGGAAACATATCAATTATTAGCGCAAATTTTCGAAATTGTCAATCAGGATTAAAATATCGACTATTGACGCAGTGACGAAGGTAAAATTTTTGAAATAAAATTATGATTGTACACAGAGATTCTACTATTGAAAAAAATTATCGTAAGTATTGTTCCAAAGTAAGGAATTATTGGTATTTAATTTCCTTTCTACAAATTTGAAGGTTAGTCGCTTAATTTGTATTTTTTTTTGTCTTTTTCGCACATTTCGCACATACGGAGAAAAATTGAGTATATTCAAGATAAAATTTACTAAGTAATTTATTCAAATGTGAAAATAATTTTTTTTAATTCTATTCTTTCAAGATCATTGGATTTTTCTAAACAAATAATTGAAAATTCTTGAAATAATTGAAACTTCTTTACATTTCTCTAAACAAATAATTGAAAATTTTCAAAATAATTGAAACTTCTTACATTTTTCTATAAACAAATAATTGAAAATTCTTTATATTTTTCTAAACAAATAATTGAAACTTCTTTACATTTTTCTAACCAAATAATTGAAAATTGTTGAGATAATTGAATTTTCTTTATATTTTTCTAAACAAATAATTGAAACTTCTTTATATTTTTCTAAACTAATAATTGAAACTTCTTTACATTTTTCTAAACAAATAATTGAAACTTCTTTACATTTTTCTAAACAAATAATTGAAAATTTTTGAAATAATTGAAACTTCTTTACATTTTTCTAACCAAATAATTGAAAATTGTTGAGATAATTGAATCTTCTTTACATTTTTCGAAAAATAATTAAATTCTTATTTAAAGAATTTTATTTAAATTTTTCGAAAATAATCAAAATTTAATCAATTTTTTTCTTCTAAAAATTATATTATTTTATTTCTATTATTATTCAATAATTATAATTACTGAACTTCTCTTAAAAACAGGATTATTTTTGAAAAATTAAAAAATTCTTTGTTTAATTAAATTGTATTCCAAATTTTTAATTAAAATTATCAAAAATAACATTAATTCCGAAAAATTTAAAGATTTATTTATGTTCGAAATAGAATTTGCATTTAAATTTGTGGACAAAAAAGGTGGGAAAAAATTAGGACGTAGTCGGGGAATAACCGGAAATTCTGTTCAACGAACAATGAATGATTTTTATATATTTAGATGTAGATAGTAAATAATTAAATATTTATAAGATTTATAATATTTAAATAATTATTTATATTTATTGTCTAAATATTAAAAACCAAAGATTGTAAATAGTTAACGGCATTTTTAATTTAAAAGCATTTTTAAAAGCTAGATTATAAATAATTATAACCTCTTTATTATTCAGATTAAATTAATAATTCATTTTTTTGTACTTCTAAATTCTACACTGAAAAAAAAATTATTTGATTCAAATAACGGATTATTTGATTATTATTAAATAAATATTTACTTGAATCAAATGTGACGCGATCTGAAGAAAGGGACCTTAGAAGCAAATCACTTTAAGGTTATATTAGTGCTACATTTTTGTTGATTAAAAGTTTCTTTTTAGTTTTTGCAAATTAAAATCAGTATTTATTAAATATTTTAGTTATAATGAAAACTTAAACATTAATGATTAACATTAACAGTTAATCATTTTTTTGTATTTTCATTTCGAAAATTGCAAACATAACCTATAATTTTTTGCTTCTAAGGTCCCTTTCTTCAGATCGCGTCACAAATAATTTATATTTGAATCAAATAATATTTGCTTTAAATACTGACATATTCAATTCAAATACAATTGATTTGATTTAAATAAAAATTATTTGATTCAAGTAAATATTTATTTGATGATAGTCAAATAATAATTGGTTATTTGAATCAAATACATTTTTTTTCAGTGTATAATCCATTTTTCTTCGTCCATATAATAGAAAATACCTTATCAAGAGTATTATTTTAAAATGAATTTTTTTCCCCAAATTAATGACGAAAGTTACATTATAAGAAATAAATGTAAATATTTTATATACCAAATAGACTTTTGTGTCTGCTTAGTATAAGAAATTGATCCTTGTAGATTTGTATCAACTCGAGTGGAATTCACGCGTGAATTATAAATGAGAATCGAGCTTTCGACAAACGTTAAATCCATTGTGAATTGTGATCGGAGTGAAATCGCATTAAGGATAACAGAGGCAACCTCTCTTAAATCCAGGAACAGATATACGCCATCTATTCTAAAGTAAGGGGTGTGTCTCTTGTATAACGCGTTTAAATCTCAAAAGACAAATTCTAAATCCTTTCGGAAATTCCTTACATACTTAACTTTACACCCCGTAATTTTTAAAAATCCATATAACGACCCCACACACGACTCCTATAGATTTTATTTTTTTGTAATGATAATGAAAAAGAATATGATTTCCTTTGGGGAAATTCTGTTATTTACACTGTTATGTATATGAGTTAATTACAATGTTGTTGATGAATAAAGAGGCGCAAAAGGGGGATGAAATTACACGCAAAGGAAAAGCATATGTGCGGTGAATTTTTTAGTATATCATTGTGTTCTTTTGTTGAAAAATTGAGGAAAGGATAATTTTTGTCTCCCTAATTGTTCTGTTGGATGATTTGAAACACGAGTCTTTTGTGGTGAAAAAAAAGTAACTCGAATGTAGGTGGATCGTTGAGTTGCCATTATATAGTGCACATGTATATATATATGAACGATATGTGCGATAGCGTGCGTTATCGAGCGGGGGGTGGTTCGGTAATTACTTCCTTGGGGTTGGAGGCGTGCGCGCGCCCCATGGGGGTGGGTTCAAAGGTCATTCTGCCACCCCAATCACCCTTGGACAGCCAATCAACGAGCTACGCACTTCTCCTTATTATCAGTTACTCTTTTCGGTCTAATAAAATTTGCAGTTCCTTTTCTTCCATTGTCTTTAAGTTCCCATCAACTGGGGTAATATAGAGAATAAGCTATTTTGCTACTCAACACTTTTTTTAAAGTCAGAATTAAAGTCGCACTTATCTACTAAAAACCACTATTTACTACTATCTTGGGTACTATTTTTAAATTTCGGCCACTAAAAGCTATACTATTTCTGTTTTTTTTAATTTCGACTACTTTAAATCCGTTCACGGTTGAAATAAGAAAAACTATTTTCAAAAATTATAATCAAATTCTTTGAAACGATTCAATTATTTTCAATATCTAGTATTTTTATCAAATTACGCATTTAAATTTCAATTATTTAACTAAAAATTGAAAAAATTATTCCAAAATTCAATTATTTAACGAAAAGTTGATAAAATTAATAAAAAATTCAATTATTTAACAAAAATTGATAAAACTCATCTAAAATTCAATTATTTAACAAAAAATTGATAAAATTCATCCGAAATTCAATTATTTCACAAAAAGTTAATAAAATTTATCCAAAATTCAATTATTTAACAAAAAATTGATAAAATTCAATTATTTAACAAAATATTGATAAAATTCATCCAAAATTCAATTATTTAACGAAAAGTTCATAAAATTAAAAAAAAATTCAATTATTTAACAAAAATTGATAAAATTCATCTAAATTTCAATTATTTAACAAAAAATTGATAAAATTCACCCGAAATTTAATTATTTAACAAAAAGTTAATAAAATGTATCCAAAATTCTATTATTTATCAAAAAATTGATAAAATTCAATTACTTAACAAAATATTGATAAAATTCATCCAAAATTCAATTATTTAGCGAAAAGTTGATAAAATTAAAAAAAATTCAATTATTTAACAAAAATTGATAAAATTCATCTAAAATTCAATTATTTAACAAAAAATTGATAAAATTCATCCGAAATTTAATTATTTAACAAAAAGTTAATAAAATTTATCCAAAATTCAATTATTTAACAAAAAATTGATAAAATTCAATTATTTAACAAAATATTGATAAAATTCATCCAAAATTTAATTATTTAACAAAAAGTTGATAAAGTTAATCTAAAATTCAATTATTTAACAAAAAATTGATAAAATTCATCAAAAATTCAATTCTTTTTATTCATAATAAACATTTCCCAAGAATTTAATTAATTAAGAAGAATATTTTCAAAAACAATGTTTATAAAATTCTTATGGAAAATTTAATTATTTTCATAAATAAAAAAATTCTTCTTAAGAATTTAATTACTTTAAATAATATCAATAAAAATTCAATTCTTAAAATTAAAATTTTAATTCTATTAAAAAATTATTCTTAATTCAATGATTTTCAATATTCTACTATTTTAATTAAAATTTTCAAAAGAATTTAATTATTTATTAATTATTTTTGTAAATAAAATAGTTGTCGGAATTCTTCGTAAAAATTAAATTATTTTCAAAAAATCTAAAAAGAATTGGAAACATTTTAATTTTTTTTTTTGAATGCAAAATTCTTCAACAAAATATAATTATTTTCAAAATTCCATTATTTTTATATATTTTAATAAAATTGTTTGAAAGAAAGAACTTATTCTAAAAACAATTTTAATTAAATTTTTAGGAAATAATTCAATTATTCTTTTAGATTTTAATAAAATTCTTCCCAGGAATTCAATTATTTATGAATACACAATTATTCGAAACAATTAAAGTATTTAACGTGAATAATAAAATTATTCCCGAAAATTCAATTATTTTGAGTCATTTAAGTAAAATTTGTTGCACATTTTAATTATTTTCTCATAAATAACAATATATTCATCACAAGAATTCAATTATTTTTAATAGTATTAAATTTCTTCTTGTTAATTCAATTATTTTGAAAAATTCTAATAAAAACGTTTCGCAAGAATTCAATTATTTTCGTATAAATAACAATATTCATCACAAGAATTGAATTATTTTTAATAGTATTAAATTTCTTCTTGTTAATTAAATTATTTTCAAAAATTCTAATGAAAACCTTTCGCAAGAATTCAATTATATTTTTGTAAATAATAAAAAGCTTTTTAGGAATTGAATTTTATTTATTAAATTTTAATAAAATGCCACACAGATATTCAATTATTATAAAATATTTTGATATAATTCTTTGTAAAATTTAATTATTTTTAAAAACTTTTTTAAATTCAATGATTTTCAATATTTTAAAAAAATTTGCAAACAGAATTGAATTATTTAAAAATTTTGTTGTAAAAATCTTTCATATGAATAATAAAAATTTCTCGAAAACTTAATTTTTTAAATTAGAATTTTCATAAAATTAGTCGAAGGAAATCAAGTATTTAAAAAGATTTATAAAATTCTTCTCAAGAGTTAAATGATTTTTATAAATATTTAAATTCTTGCATCAATAATAAAATTCGTTGCGCAGGAATTCAATTTATTAGCATTATAGGATATATGAAAGAAGTTAATATTTTTTTTAAATTAGAAAAATGTCAGGAAAATAAGATATAGAATGCAATTTTAGTCAGTTTTATAAAGTTCACGGTAAATCGTTAGGTATTAAAATAACACCAAAGTGGGTTAAAATAACACTAAATTGGATTATTTTAATCCTTTTTGGTGTTATTTTAATACCTAACGATTTACCGTTTTTCTAATTTAAGTTTTTTTGATCGTCAAGTTTAATTTTTCGATAGCTACTTTTTTTACTACTTTTTTCAAGTCTGAAAGCTACTTTTTGCTACTTTTTTAAAATTAATTATCGAGTGCGAAGTCTGGAATGCAAAAAAAAAATTTTTAATTATTATAATTAATAATAATCGTTAAAATTTTTAATTATCTCTAATGTTAAAGTTCTTTTGTACAATTAAAATGTGTATGTCAATTATTATTAAGAATATTATAAGGAACTCTCTAAATCTGAATTAGTAGAATTCTACTAAGAATTAGTAAAATTTTACTAATTTTTAGTAGTTTTCATGAACGACTTTTCACCTTTTTAATTAGTAGAATATTACTAATTTTTAGTAAATTTCTACTAATTGAAAGTCACTTTTTCTCTAAATGAATTAGTGAAACTGTTTTATCGACTATTAATAAAACAGTTCTACTAATTGTTAGTAGAATTCTACTAATCAATTAGTAACGCTCTACTAACAATTAGTAAAATTTTACTAATTGTTAGTAGAATTATTACCAAGTCATTTAGTGGACGACTTTTACCATTTCATTAGTAACTTTCTACTAATTCAGATTTAGAGAGAACAAAAGTTCTTTCTCGTTTGACTGAAGAAAAGTACTTTTTTCTTTCATTGAAGAATCTCTCATTTCTTTGTCTGAAGAAAGAACAAAGTTCTTCTTTGTACTATTGAAGAAAAAAGACAAGTCTAGTTTCTTCTTTGATTGAAGAAAAATCGAAGGTCCCTATTTCTTAGACTAAAGAAAGAAGAAAAGTACTTTCTTCTTTGATTGAAGAAAAATCGATGGTCTCTATTTCTTAGACTAGAGAAAGAAGAAAAGTACTTTCTTCTTTGATTGAAGAAAAAACGAAGGTCCCTATTGCCTTCACTGAAGCAAAAAGAAACGTTCTTTCTTCTTTGATTAAAGAAATAAAGGCAAAAATAATATTTGAAACGAAAATTAATTTTTCGAATTACTATAGAAAAAATAAAAATTGCGCAGTTTGCTACCAGAATATTTGTTTGTAAATTAATTGACAGCGTGAAATTAGAGTGAATAAAGGATCGTTGAACTGGATCAAAGGGTTAAAAGTACCACCGTTATATTTGAAAGAAGTAAATTGATTTTCGTGTATATAATATTTGTAACAAGATATGAGAGAGGTTCATATGATGGGTCGTGTATATAAATATGATGGCCACCGATGATAGATGACTAGATACAAAGTATCCATCCTAATTAAAAATCTCATTGGGCTCGGCAGCATAAAATACGCGAGTTAATCGGAATTTGGATTTTTTTCTCATAGGTCGTTTGGATGTTTCATTAGCCTTATAATGTGCGCCTCGCACCTTTGGCGAACTAAAGTTAGCGCATATATATATGTAGCGCGGTGGACATGAGTCACTCTTGCATCCGTAAAGTTTAAGGGTTGGACGGGAGTGACTGATGAACTGACTGCTAATTACCTCCTTTTGTGCCTCATAATACGACCCTATTAATAACTCGCATTTATATATGTCCGTGAAAAATGGATATATATCTCGAGGGTACGTTATTGCGCTCATATTTATAAGTGTGTGTGTGTGTGCATGCAGAAGGAATCGCCTTACTCTTCATTTCGACCTCGTACCTCTCATTATGTCTGCCAATTGAGGCCCTGCAAACGATATAGTCGCTGGATCATTTTCGTAATAGCCCAGATCAAGGTAATTCTCATTCTCGTGCGTTATTTTTAATTTCCCGCGTGTAAAATACTCTTCCTTCTTTTTCAAATATGGATCAAGTTCGTATGCTTTTAGTTTAAATTATTATACCCATGCGGTGTGTAATTTATTATAATTGATTAACTACTTTATTTTTGCTAATAATTTAGTGTACCTGAGTTTGTAATTCATGATCAATGTACGTACTCCTCCAAATGTATTGCAATTAGTCCTATTATATTTTAACAGGGTTGCCACATAATGTCAGGGAAGTCAGAGAAAATTCAGGGAAAGTAAAATTGGTCAGGGAAAAGTCAGGGATTTTCAGTAAAAGTGCTGAAAAAAATCGAATTTCAAAAATTCATGAAAAAACACTAAATTTTGATGTTTTTTTGTTTGCCTTGTAAATTATGAAAATAACCACGAATTTTAATACCAAACCTTGAATTTTTTCTATTTTAGACAATAACTTCTTAAATAACTTAATTTTTAAAGAACTATCATAAAAATTATGACTTATAAATTATGCAATGAATCATTTTTACAATTTTTATAAATACTAGATTGATAAAAGAATTTTAGTTAAAAATAATAAAAAAATTTCATTTTGGAAAAGTTACAAATAATTACAGAAATTCAATTATTTTCAAAAGTAATAACATTTTTCGCAGAAATTCAATTATATTCAAAAATTTAAAAAAATTCTGGTCATTTCAATTATATCTTTAAAAATAAAAAAATTCTTCTCTAAAATTCAATTATGTTCAAAATTGTTTTAAAAATTCTCGTCAAAATTTCAATCATCTTTATAAATAATACAATTCTTTTTTGAAATTCAATTATTTTTCAAAACTTTAATAAAATTCTTGGAAAAATTTCACAGAAATTCAATAATTTACAAAATTTTTGATGAATTTCTTCTAAATAAACCAATTATTTTCATAAATAATAATTTTCACACGAATTCAATTATTTAATATAATGAATTTTAAATAATTTTTCGAAAAATATCAATTATTTAAAATTTCTTATAAAATTCGTCACAAGAGTTCAGTTATTGAAAAAAATTTAACAAAGTTCTTTTCAAGAATTCAATTATTTTTAGAAATATTTAAATTTTTTACCGAAATTCAATTCTTTTTATAAACTTGAATAAAATTTCGTTGGAAGAATTAAATTATTTTCAAAAATTTTTTTTAATTTCTCGTCAAAATTTTATAAATAATAAAATTTATCATGGAAATTCAATTATTTTCAAAAGTAATAAAATTCTTTGCAGAATGTCAATTATTTTCTTAAATTTTTTTTAATTTCTCTTCAAATTATCATTATCTTAATAAATAAAAAATTCACCATGCAAATTTAATTATTTTCAAAAGATCTGATAAAATTCTTTGCAAAAATCAATTATCTTAAAAAATAAGAAAATTCTTCGCAGAAATTCAATTATTTCCATTTTTTTTTAAATTCTTCCCACAATATCAACTATTTTTAAAAATATCAAAAATTCTTCTTCAAAATACAATTACTTTTAAACATTTAAAAAAAAATCTGTTCAAAAATTCAATTATCTTTATAAATAATAGAAATATTCTCTGTAATTCAATTATTTCCAAAGAATTTTAATAAAATTGTTGTCAGAATTTCAATTATTTATTTATTTGTATATATTTGTAATTATCTTTATAAATAATTAAATTCATCCTAGAAATTCATTTATTTTCAAAAGTAATAAAATTATCCGCAGGATTTCAATTATTTTCAAAAGATCTGATAAAATTCTTGCAAAATTCAATTATCTTTAAAAGTAAGAAAATTCTCCGCAGGTTTTCAATTTTCTTTCAATTTTCTTAATTTTTTTAAATTTCTCGTCAAAATTATCATTATCCTCATAAATAATAAAATTCATCATGGAAATTTAATTATTTTCAAAAGTTCTGATAAAATTCTTTGCATAATTCAATTATCTTAAAAAATAAGAAAATTCATGGCAGAAATTCAATTATTTTTAAATTTTTTAAAATTTTCTCCACAATTTCAATTATCTTAATAAATATCAAAATTCTTCTTCAAAATTCAATTACTTTTAAACATTTTAAAAAAAAATCTGTTCAAGAATTCAATTATTTTTAGAAATATTTAAATTTTTCACCGAAATTCAATTATTTTTATAAACTTGAATAAAATTCGTTGGAAGAATTAAATTATTTTCAAAAGTAATAAAATTCTTCTCAGAAATTCAATTATGCTCAAAAAATTTTTGTCAAAATTTCAATTACTTTATAAATAATAAAATTCTTCAATATTCAATTATTTAAAAAAAAAATTTAATTCTTGTCAAAATTTCCATTATTGTTATAAATAATACAATTCTTCTTCAAAATTCAAATATATTTAAAAACATGAATAAAATTCTTGTTAAAATTTTACAGAAATTCAATAGTTTTTGAAATTTTTAATAAATGTCTTTGAAATAATTCAATTATTTTCATGAATAATAAAATTTTCACAGGAATTCAATTATTTAGTATAAAAAATTTCAAATAATTTTTCGAAAAATATCAATTATTTAAAAATATTTTAATAAAATTAATCGCATAAATCAATTATTTAAAAAAAATTTAACAAAGTTCTTTACAAGAATTGAATTATTTTTATAAATAATAAAATTCTTCACAAAAATTCAATTATTTTAGAAAAATTTCAATAACATTTTTGGGAATTTTTTTAATTTATTTTCATGAATAATATAACTTTTTGCAAGATTTTAATTAATTTTGGATACAATATTTTAATCAAATCCTTCGAAAAATGTAGTTATTCGATGGAAGAATTAAATTATTTTCAAAAGTAATAAAATTCTTTGCAGAAATTTAATTATGTTCAAAAATTTTTGTCAAAATTTCAATTATTGTTATAAATAATATAATTCTTCTTCAAAATTGAAATATGTTTAAAAACTTTAATAAAATTCTTCTTAAAATTTTACAAAAGTTGAATAATTTATGAAATTTTTAATAAATTTCTTTGAAATAATTCAATTACTTTCTTTAATAATAAAATTTTCACGTAAGTTCAATTATTTAATGTACAAAATTTTATAAAATTTTTTGAAAAATATCAATTATTTAAAAATATTTTAATAAAATTAATCGCATAAATCAATTATTTTAAAAAAAATTTAACAAAGTTCTTTACAAGAATTGAATTAATTTTTTAAATAATAAAATTCTTCACCAAAATTTAATTATTTTAGAAAAATTTTAATAACATTTTTAAATATCTTTTAAAATTATTTTCATGAATAATAAAACTCATCGCAGGATTTTAATTAATTTTGGATACAATATTTTAATCAAATTTCTCGAAAAATGTAATTATTCTCAAAAAGTTTATTAAAATTTCAAAGAAATTCAAAAGAATTCAATTATTTAAAAATTTGTTGATAAAATTCTTTATGAGAATTCAATTTTAACAAACATTCAATTATTCAATAAATTATTTATTTTTCAATTTAAATAATTGAATATTTCTGGAATTTTCTAATAAAAATTGTTTAAAAATAAAATTACCGAATAATCGATTTATTGTTTATGAAAATAATTGAATTATCGCAACGAATTTTATTACAATTTTTTTAAATAATTGAATTTTTTTGAGAAAATTGACCACTTTTAAAAATAATTGAATTTTTGCGAAGGACTTTATTAGTATTTTTGTAAATAATTAAATTTTTGTTGAAAAATTTCATGGTTATTTAAATTATAACAAAACATGAAGAAGGTGGTCGCCTTCTTCATGTTTTGTAATAATATTCTTATAGATTGTTGAGTTTCAAACAGGTTTGAATTCGAATGTTCTGAAGAATTTTAATTCCTGTGGAAAAGTAATAATTAAATACTTATTTAAAAATTTAGTTATTGACGTTTTTGAATAATTTTACAATTAATGAAATTTGTAAATAAATTTATTAGAACATTGTTTTGAGTATCTAATAATTTTTAGAGTGAATCAGAATATTTTTTACGGTCAGGGAAAAAGTGATAATTTTGTCTGGAAATCAGGGAAAAATAAAATTAAATATTTGTGACAATCCTGTAATTTTAATGATAAAAACTTAAGGGCATTGTTGCAAGATGATCAAAAAGACAAATCTTCAAACTTTTATTTTTCTTCAGAAATCGTTAAACTAGCCGAAAAAATTTCTTCTGATTCTTTCAACGGAAAAATTTGAAAATAATTAAAATCATTTGAAGAACTTTATCAACAACATGTTTCTTTAAACAATGATACATGGAATAAAATACACTACCTAAATTTTTATTTATTAACTTTGTTACTAATTTTCCCTATAATTGTATAATTGTACGAAAACTATAGAAAAGGTCTTGACATTTCCCTCGGCCCTTGAGTGACATGAACCCTTGTTGACATTAGATATTCTCTTCTTTTGACATTATCTGCGCGTGCGAATTATTATTATTATTATTATCATTAATGAGAGATGCAAGGCTTTCTAATGTTTTATTTCTAAGCGGATCGCATTTTCTTTTGTAATGCCGAGAATAAAAAATGCGTCCTACATTAATGTGAAATGCTTAAAAAATTTTTAATTACTAACGACCTGGGATATAATTTTTTTTTTATCGCAGAGCTTCAAGGGTTGGTTGGAAAAAGACGAGGGGTTCAAAGGGGTGGAGGGTTGCGCTTTGAGCTCACCGAAGCTTTGTGGGTGCTGCCCCTGTGTCTGTGTTTAATATTGCGAAAGTGCTCGGGCAAAAACCGACTAAATTATGAATTACACATTGCCGTTTGTGCGCAGGTACTCTCATCATCGGCCACTGGACAAGTGAACATGGTAACGATTTTTCAGAGCTCTTTTTTGTATATATAATCGCTTATGAATATTGCATCTATAGTTAATCGAATCGGGAATATTGAAGCTATTTTTGAATTATTATAATAATTTTTTTTTTTTGATATAATTTATAAATCACTGATGACTTTAAGTCTATATGTTTAATTTTTACTATGAAAAATTGCGAGTATCGAATTTCGAAGAGGAAATGTTTGTCTACTTGAAAATATGGAAAAGAGAATCGTAACAAGTAGACAGTGAACGTCTTCTCCATGACACAAAATACGACAGTAACATTCGCAATAACTTACCGCCAATGCTTGGCGAATGGAAAAGGCAGTAAATGTCCGTTTGCCTTCATAAAGTTCTGGGTGTTATAGCGAAAATAAATCGTCTCCGTAGTCATTCCTGCGAGCATAGATTGTATTATCCACTTTACTATTAAACTTATATCCAATTATTCTCTCAATATTCTGCCGAAGGATTTTTCAATTATTATCATTATTATAATTACTAAATTATTAAACTTTTCTCCTAGGGCTTAACTCCTACCTCTGGGTTTGAACTATAGTGACAGCATTTAAAGATTCCCAGCTTACAAACCAACAATGAAAAATTACAGACTTCGCACTCGATAATTAATTTTAAAAAAGTAGCAAAAAGTTGCTTTCAGACTTAATAAAAAGTGGTAAAAAAGTAGCTATCGAAAAATTAAACTTGACGTCCAAAAAAAACCGGGTTAGAAACTTTATAAAATTCACGAAAATTCCATTATATATTTTATTTTCCTGACATTTTTCTAATTTAAAAAAAATATTTACTTCTTTTATATATCCTATAATGCTAATAAATTGAATTCCTGCGCAACGAATTTTATTATTGATGAAAGAATTTAAATATTTATAAAAATCATTTAACTCTTCAGAAGAATTTTATAAAACTTTTTTAATAATTCATTCCCTTCGACTAATTTTATGAAAATTGTAATTTAAATAATTAAGTTCCCGAGAAATTTTTATTATTCATATGAAAGATTTTTACAACGACATTTTTAAATAATTCAATTCTGTTTGCAAATTTTTTAAAAATATTGAAAATCATTGAATTTTAAAAGGTTTTTTAAAATAATTAAATTTTACAAAGAATTATATTAAAATATTGTATAATAATTGAATATCTGTGTGGCATTTTATTAAAATTTAATAAGAAAAATTCAATTCCTAAAAAGCTTTTTATAATTTACAAAAATATAATTGAATTCTTGCGAAAGGTTTTCATTAGAATTTTTGAAAATAATTTAATTAACAAGAAGAAATTTAATACTATTAAAAGTAATTCAATTCTTGTGATGAATATTGTTATTTATACGAAAATAATTGAATTCTTGCGAAACGTTTTTATTAGAATTTTTCAAAATAATTGAATTAACAAGAAGAAATTTAATACTATAAAAAATAATTGAATTCTTGTGATGAATATATTGTTATTTATGCGAAAATAATTAAATTTTGCAACAAATTTTACTTAAATGACTCAAAATAATTGAATTTTCGAGAATAATTTTATTATTCACGTTAAATAATTTAATTGTTTCGAATAATTGTGTATTCATAAATAATTGAATTCCTAGGAAGAATTTTATTAAAATCTAAAAGAATAATTGAATTATTTCCTAAAAATTTAATTAAAATTGTGTTTTGAATAAGTTCTTTCTTTTAAACAATTTTATTAAAATATATAAAAATAATGGAATTTTGAAAATAATTATATTTTGTTGAAGAATTTTGCATTTATAAAAAAAATTGAAATGTTTCCAATTCTTTTTAGATTTTTTGAAAACAATTTAATTTTTACGAAGAATTCTGACAATTATTTTATTTACAAAAATAATTAATAAATAATTAAATTCTTTTGAAAATTTTAATTAAAATAGTAGAATATTGAAAATTATTGAATTAAAAATAATTTTTTAAAAGAATTAAAATTTTAGTTTTTAGAATTGAATTTTTATTAATATTATTAAAAGTAATTAAATTCTTTAGAAGAATTTTTTTATTTATGAAAATAATTAAATTTTCCATAAGAATTTTATAAACATTGTTTTTGAAAATATTCTTCTTAATTAATTAAATTCTTGGGAAATGTTTATTAAGTATAAAAATAATTGAATTTTTGATGAATTTTATCAATTTTTTGTTAAATAATTGAATTTTAGATTAACTTTATCAACTTTTTGTTAAATAATTGAATTTTGGATGAATTTTATCAACTTTTTGTTAAATAATTGAATTTTATCAATTTTTTGTTAAATAATTGAATTTTGAATGAATTTTATCAACATTCTGTTAAATAATTGAATTTTATCAATTTTTTGTTAAATAATTGAATTTCGGATGAATTTTATCAATTTTTTATTAAATAATTGAATTTTAGATGAATTTTATCAATTTTTGTTAAATAATTGAATTTTTTATTAATTTTATCAACTTTTCGTTAAATAATTGAATTTTGGAATAATTTTATCAATTTTTAGTTAAATAATTGAATTTTAAATGCGAAATTTGATGAAAATACTAGATATTAAAAATAATTGAATAATTGGATTTTGCAACAAATTTTACTTAAATGACTCAAAATAATTGAATTTTCGAGAATAATTTTATTACTCACGTTAAATAATTTAATTGTTTCGAATAATTGTTTATTCATAAATAATTGATTTCCTTCGACTAATTTTATGAAAATTCTAATTTAAAAAATTAAGTTTCCGAGAAATTTTTATTATTCATATGAAAGATTTTTACAACAAAATTTTTAAATAATTCAATTCCGTTTGCAAATTTTTTTAAAATATTGAAAATCATTGAATTTAAAAAAGTTTTTAAAAATAATTAAATTTGACAAAGAATTATTCTATTAAAATATTTCACAATAATTGAATGTCAATGTTGTATTTTATTCAAATTTATTAAGAAAAATTCAATTTCTAAAAAGCTCTTTATTATTTAAAAAAATAATTGAATTAACAAGAAGAAATTTATTACTTTTAAAAATATTTGAATTCTTGTGATGAATATTGTTATTTATGAAAAGAATAGAATTCTTGCGAAAGGTTTTTAATAAAATTTTTTAAAACAATTGAATGAACAAGAATAAATTTAATACCTTTAAAAATAATTGAATTCTTGTGATGAATATTGTAATTTATGAAAATAATTGAATTTTTCAAAAAAAATTTACTAAAATGACTCAAAATAACTAAATTTTTGAGAATAATTTTGTTATTTATGTTTTTTATTCGAATTCTTTCGAAAAAATATTTATTCATAAATAATTGAACTCCTGGAAAGAATTTTATTAAAATCTCAAAGTATAATTGAATCATTTCATAAAAATTTAATCAAAAATATGTTTAAAATAAGTGATTTTGTTTGAAAAATTTTATTAAAATATTTGAAAATAATGGAATTCTGAAAATGATTAAATTTTGTTAAAGATTTTTTCATTTATTAAGATAATTGAAATATTTACAATTCTTTTTAGATTTTTTCGAAAAAATTGAATTTCTATGAAGAATTCTAAAAATGATTTTATTTACAAAAATAATTAAATCCTTCAAAAGAATTTTAAAATTTATCAAAATAATCGAATTAATGCTAAATAATTTATTGCCAATTTTAATAAAAGTTTTGATTTTTTATAACAATGTTTGCAAATTCTCTATTTTAAATAATTCAATTCCTATGAAAATAAAATTTTAAATTTAAATAAAAATGTAAAAAAATTTCAAATGATTCAATAAATTTTTAACAGGAAAATAATTGAATTCTGATTGCAAATTTTCTTAAAATATTCAAAATTATTGAATTTAGAAGTTTTTTAAAATAATTAAATTTCACAATAAATTATATTAAAATATTTCACAATAATTGAATGTCTGTGTTCTATTTTATTAAAATTTTATAAGAAAAATTCAATTCCTAAAAAGATTTTTATTATTTACAAAAATAATTGAATTCTCGCGAAAGTTTTTTTTTCAGAATTTTTAAAAATAATTGAATTAACAAGAAGAAATTTATTTCTTCTATAAATAATTAAATGTTTTGTGACGAATATTGTTATTTATGAAAATAATTGAATTTTGCAAAAAAATTTTACTAAAATGACTCAAAATAATTGAATTTTTGGGAATAATTTTGTTATTTATATTTAACAATTGAATTGTTTTGAAGAATTATTTATTTATAAATAATTGAATTCTTGGGAAAAATTTTAAAACATTTGATTTTTTCAAAAAAAAATGTATGCAAATTCTATATTTTAAATAATTGAATTCCTGTGAAATTTTTCTTTTTTACGGGAAAATAATTGAATGTTCGTGTAGAATATTATCAAAATTTTTGATTAATAATTGAATTCTTTTGAAAATTTTAATAAAAATAGTAGAATATAGAAAATTATTGAATTAAGAATAATTTTTTAGTAGAATTGAATTTTTATTTTTTAGAATTGAATTTTTATTGATATTATTTAAAATAATTGAATTGCTAAGAATTTTTCTTATTTTATGAAAATAATTGAATTTTTCATAAGAATTTTATAATCATTGTTTTAAACAATTAATTTTTTCAAGATTTAATAAATATTATGTAAATTTCATTTTAAATAATTGATTTTGTCGAAATTTTTTTGGAAAATACTCTTCTTAATTAATTAAATCCTTGTGAAATTTTTATTATTTATAAACAGGGCTGCAATGATTAATCTTGATTTAAATCTTGACATTGAAATCATGATTTAAATGAAACTGCGAAATGCATTAGAAACCGAAAAGGATACAAAATTAGAATTTATGTTAAAAGTTTTTAATTAAATAAAAGTAAAAAAGACTATCTTATAAAGTTAATATAATAAATATCAGAAAATAATAATTATTATTTTTTGTTTATTTGGCGAAAGTTATTGAAAGATAAAAAATCTGTATTTTATATTTGAGTCAAAGAGGCATTAAATATCAGTATTTTGTTAAGATTTCCTAAACTTTTTTAAAACAAATTTTATTGTAACAAGAATTTATAAATGTATTTTTTATTAAGGGCAGCCACAAATTATAAAAACAATTATAAATCAGAGATTTAGTTGGTCAGAAAAATACAGGGAATTTTTAAAAATTCTTTAAAAGTCAGGGAATTTTAATCGAAAGAAACCACAAATTAAAAAACTTTGATAAACTTAGTTTTTGTATTTAGACTTTTTTTGTTTAATATTTAATAATTAAACAAACATTTTTTAAATGTCTTATGTTTTTTTTATAAATAAAATTGTTACTTAAAAAGCATTAATAAATTTTTATAAGTTTTTTTTCAAGTGTAAAGTTAAGCGGAACTCTTCTGCCACAAAAATGTATTTTTATATGCAGAATAAACATGAATTGAATTAAATTGCATTATTAAAAATTTAATTAGTAATGCAGAGTATTAAATAATAATTTAAAAATTTGTTAATCAGGAAAAATAAAAAATTAGTCAGGAAAAATAATGAAATTCTAAAAATGAAATTTTGCATGCACCCTATTATTAATTTTTTAATTCCTAATATTAAAAAAATAAATATTTAAAAAATAGTATTAAAAAATGATTTAAATCAAAAAAATCTGATTTTTTTGATTTTTTTAAAAAAATCATGATTTTTATCAGCCCTGTTTATAAAATTAATTGAATTTTAGATGAATTTTATCAATTTTTTTGTTAAATAATTGAATTTTAGAGGCGAAATTTGATGCGAAAATACTAAATATTGAAAGTGGAATTCCGAATATTTTCGGAAAATAATGGAATCGTTTCAAAGAATTTGATTATAATTTTTGAGAATAGTTTTTCTTATTTCAACTATTAGAGGATTTAAAATAGTAAAAAATTTTAAAAAACCGAAATAGTAGCTTTTAGTGGCCGAAATCTAAAAATAGTACCCAAAATAGTAGCGTAAGTGAAAAAAGTATAGTAAATAGTAGATTTTAGTATAGATAAGTGCGAAACCTGAAAATTGCGGACGAATCACTGACAAAAATATCAACCAATCTTTATAATAGCAGAATTGAACTAATTTTTTTTCCTCCATTTCTTATTTAATTCTCTCTCTAGGAAGTTGGAAAACCGCAGCACCTGGGTTCGTAAAGTCGGATGACTCCCATCGCCCCTAGAGATATATTCCGTGTCCTCCACCTTCGTGGTCTGTTGGGGGTGAAATCAATACTCGGCTCGTCCACGAACTCAGACTTTCCTCTTCCGTTTCGTCCATACTTCCGCTCTCTTGCAAGTTTCCTTCCTTTTTTACTGCTTTTACCTCAAGTCGTCCGTCCGTCTACACTACTCTCTGCACTTCATACCGCAAAGTCTCGCAAAGTTTCTCCCCAGAAAACTTTTCCCCTGACCGACGCGACTAAGTCCTAGAAAGTTCGTCTTGTTCTCCAATAGTTGTTACTTGACTCGGAGATACGCTGCACACAAAATGTGCTCAATGAAAAGCTAAATAGTGCTATTTTCAGAAACTTGCTTCAGCAAAAAGTTTTTTCATTGGAAAACTTTTTTCTTACTACTCTTTTGAGAATATTATTACTCTTTTTTTCTTTTAGGTTGGAATAATAATCTCTGTTTTTGATGAGAGATGGGACTTGTTGTTGGTAATAAGTAAGTAATCTATAATAGGTGATGCGGCGCCTTAAGTGGTTAGGGTGAGTTGTTATGGGGTTCATTAATCAGACCCATGTAAATTGACAGGTCCTACAATAAGGACGAGGGGGAGTGGTAGAGTCGGAGTTGATTAATCTTTTTTTATAAACTTCTTCTTTTTTCACGTATAGAAAGGACTTTCAAATCTTGAAGACTATGTTTTGAAAATACGCAACCGAATACAGTTTTCTTGAAAGTGTCGAATTAATACTAAACTGAATGAAACTCGTTACGAAAATTTGGTTCAAATTTTTCGATTTGATTCATATTTTTGGTCCATTTTAGTATCAGTTTGCAACTTTCAATTCAAGTCGAACAAAAACGAACCCAAGTGAAACTAAGCAAAGTTAAATCTGAACCAGAGTTGACAGTTTGGAAAATTTTTCTCTAAATCTGAAGAAATTTTTTTGGCTACATTAAAGATTTTTGAAGATAAATAAGAAAAGTTTGAAGAGTCGTGTTTTTAATCATCTGTCAGCACTGTCAGACAGTCAGGTCTCGGATTGTGCGACTTTGACTTTTTTTCGACTTTTTCGACTAAGGAAATGTAATTTTTTTCGACTTTTTTGTGAAAATACACTGAAAAAAAAATTTGATTCAAATAACCGATTTCTCGACTATTATCAAATAAATATTTACTTGAATCAAATAATTTATATTTGAATTAAATAAATTCTATTTGAATAAAATAAATTGTATTTGAATCAAATATTTCAGTATTTGAAACAAATACTAATTAATTGATTCAAATAAAAATTATTTGATTCAAGTATAAATATTTATTTGATTATAGACAAATAATCGGTTATTTGAATCAAATAAATTTTTTTTTCAGTGTATGCGACTAATCGACTTTTTCGAGATTTTTTTTAGTAAAATGCGACTGAAATTTTTAAAATTTTCAGAAAATTAAAGTTAAAGGAAAAAGATTTAGTCAAAAAACTGTTCTGTTAAGTTTATTTACAGATTTCTTTCAAATTTTTCAAAAAAACATCAATAACTTCTTTTTTAAATAAATATTTAATTTTTATTTTTCCATAAGAATTAAAATTCTGCAAAAGATTCAAATTCAAACCTTTTTGAAATTAAACTACTTATAAAAAATTGTTATAAAAAACATGAAGAGTCTTCGACTCGGAGCAATCGATGTCTTCATGTTTTATAATAATTAAAGATGACCGAGTGATAAAATCATTATTTTACATTATAAAATATTATAAAAAATAGAATTTGAAAATAATTAAATTTCTAGGATGAATTTTTTTATTTATAAAGATAATTAAAATTTTGACAATAATTTTATTAAAATTCTTTGCAAATAATTGAATTTCAGAGATGACATTTATTATTTATAAGAATAATTGAAATTTTGAACACATTTTTTTAAAAAATATTTAAAAGTAATTGAATTTTGAAAAAGAAATTTGATATTTTTAAAAATAGTTGAAATTGTGGAGAGAATTTAAAAAAATTTGAAAATAATTGAATTTCTGCGATGAATTTTCTTATTTTTTAAGATGATTGAATTTTGCAAAGAATTTTATTACTTTTGAATATAAATGAATTTCTAGGATGAATTTTATTATTTATAAAGATGATTACAAAATGTACAAAAATAAATAAATAAATAATGAAAATTCTGACAAGAATTTTATTAAAATTCTTTGGAATTAATTGAATTACAAAGAAGAATTCTATTATTTATAAAGATAATTGAATTTTTGAACCATTTTTTTAAAATGTTTAAAAGTAATTGAATTTTGAAGAAAAATTTTGATATTTATAAAAATAATTGAAATTTTGAGAATTTAAAAAAAATTTTTTGAAAATAATTGAATTTCTGTAAAGAATTTTCTTACTTTTAAAGATAATTGAATTTTGCAAAGAATTTTATCAGATCTTTTGAAAATAATTAAATTTTTATGATGAATTTTTTCATTTATGATGATAATGATAATTTGAAGAGAAATTAAAAAATATTAAGAAAATTATTGAAAACCTGCGGAGAATTTTATTACTTTTAAAAATAAATGAATTTCTAGGATGAATTTTATTATTTATAAAGATAATTAGAAATATATACAAATAAATAAATAATTGAAATTCTGACAAGAATTTCATTAAAATTCTTTGAAAATAATTGAATTACAGAGAAGAATTCTATTATTTATAAAGATAATTGAATTTTTGAACAGAATTTTTTTTAAAATGTTTAAAAGTAATTGAATTTTGAAGAAAATTTGGGATATTTATAAAAATAATTGAAATTTTGAGAATTGAAAAAAAATTTTTTGAAAATAATTGAATTTCTGCAAAGAATTTTCTTACTTTTGAAGATAATTGAATTTTGCAAAGAATTTTATCAGATCTTTTGAAAATAATTAAATTTTTTTGATGAATTTTTTCATTTATGATGATAATGATAATTTGAAGAGAAATTTTAAAAAATTAAGAAAATTATTGAAAACCTGCGGAGAATTTTATTACTTTTGAAAATAAATGAATTTCTAGGATGAATTTTATTATTTATAAAGATAATTACAAAAATATACAAATAAATAAATAATTGAAATTCTGTCAAGAATTTCATTAAAATTCTTTGAAAATAATTGAATTACAGAGAAGAATTCTATTATTTATAAAGATAATTGAATTTTTGAACAGAATTTTTTTTAAAATGTTTAAAAGTAATTGAATTTTGAAGAAGAATTTTGATATTTATTAAGATAATTGAAATTTTGAGAATTTTAAAATAAATTTTTGAAAATAATTGAAATTCTGCAAAGAATTTTCTCATTTTTTAAGATAATTGATTTTTGCAAAGAATTTTATCAGATCTTTTGAAAATAATTAAATTTTTATAGAGAATTTTTTATTTATGAAGATAATGATAATTTGAAGAGAAATTTAAAAAAAATTTAAGAAAATAATTAACATTTTGCAAAGAATTTTATTACGTTTGAAATTAATTGAATTTCCATTATGAATTTTAATATTTATAAAATTTTGACGAGAAATTTAAACAAATTTTTGAAAATAATTGAATTTATGCGAAGAATTTTAATATTTTTGAAAATAAATGATTTTTAGAGAAGAATTTTATTATTTATAAAGATAATTGAAATTATGACAGGCATTTTATTAAGTTTTTTTTTAAATAATTGAGTTTTGGAAAAGAATTTTATTATTTATAAAAATAATTGAAATTTTGAAGAGATTTTTTAAAAAATTGTTAAAAATACCTATTTAAAATGTTGCCATGCATTTTATTAAATTTTATTAAATATTATTTCAGTTTGTTTGATGTTAAAGTATGTGTTGGCGAGAAATGTGATTTTTTTGACAATTTCGTGTTTCCTTTTTGGCGTTTTTTCCCTAAAATTTCATTTGACTTTTTTCCGATTTTTTCTGAAATTTAATGCGACTTTTTATGACTTTTGTTGTGAATTTATGCGACTAAAGCTTTGACTTTTTTTGAGTCTTAAAGACGATCCGAGCTCTGAACAGTAAGAAAAGCATTAATTTCTATATATTAAAAGAATTGACAATTTTTTGCAAATTGCAATCAGATTCATTTTCACTGACACCTTGCAATATTATATATATATATATATATATATATATATATATATATATAAGGAAGCGAAGACTTGTGAGAATTAAGATTCACTCACGATAAGATATTTAACGAGCGTCGTCACACTGGGGAATATGAAAAAAGAGAGACAAGATTTTATGAAAATTATCTTCGAATAAAAAAGTGAAACAGATAAAAAGTAATATATGCGGAAAGTAGGGCCGGTAGCAGCGCAATTTACATAGCAGGGCAAAACTTAGGGTTTGGGGAATATATATATATATATATATATATATATATATATATATATATATATATATATATATATATATATATATATATATATATATATATATATATATATATATATTTTTTTTTTTCGTTCCTTTCTTTTTTTCTCACTGAGATGCCTCTAAGAATATATCGGTACGGCGTTATGTAGAGTACATAAAATTGCTTTTACCTCCTATTAACAATTCATATTTCTTGCGTAAAAGTCGCTTGTGCGATAAAAAGTTATCGGCGAAGGAGATTTCTTCTGTTATCTCATCTTTTCAAGTTTCCGCAGTTTCTATAAAATTCCACATCGAACAAAATCCCCAAATATCAAAAATTTAGATTCAATTTCAATAAACTTATAAACTAAATCCTTTCCTAATTACATACAATCATAAAAAAGATACAATCAAAAAATACCATATGCAAAGGGTGGTCAACATGTTGAGCTAGAAATCATAGCATGAAATCGGCGTGAAAAAAAGACAATCATCGTAGAAAAGACAAAAAAACAAACAATGAAATCGAAACATCCCCTGTGTCAAGTAAAACTTTCCAAAACCCCCCCCTTCGAATAAAAGAAAGAGTTGAAAATTATTAAGCGTCGCATCGTCTCAACGCTTCCGGGCAATCTAATTACTTCCGTTCGAGAATTCATTGAAGTTTAATATCCGGAATGTCGAGCTTTGGTAGAGTGTAACCGAGGGTGGTGCAGCCAGGTGGTCATTCGGAAGTGTTCGCATTGTTTTCGACGTACCCTATATATGCATTCCATATTGTTGGATTCAGCAAAGCCAGGTGAATCCATGCAGTGCGCGCTTAAAACCAGACGAACCGTTGCGTTTTGCTTGATATCTATACACCAACAAATCCGCAGACTGTATTGATAAATCTCTGCGCGCGATCTACTCACACTGATATTTACACGCAGAAAACGCGAGACTATTATATGTTACGAATTTGTATATATATATCTCTGAACATGTTATAAAACTTGTATGTACCCATGGAGTTTATTTCACATTTTATGAATTTTGGTTCAATTAAGATTTATGATCGTCATTGGTAATTAAAAAACCTACTTAGAGTTTGGTGGCTAGGGGTTCGAAGACAATATAGCGAGACTCGGGCGTCTGTTTATAAGTCCTAAGGACCCCCATAGGGGCCGATACGTCACGGCATACACTGCAAAAATAAGTATCTTATTTGATATCTTCACACAAGATGTAAGATGGAAAAATGGTATCTTACATCTCAAAATAAGATGTTTTCGAAAGTATCTTACAGATTTTTAAGATGCTTTATACGTCTTGGATATTTTTTCTACCTTAAAAAAGTAAGATACTTCTGTAAGTTTTTTAAAGTATCTTAAATTAAGATGTTTCTGTCTCAATAAGATGTTTAGCGTTAAGTTACTTGTGAATTGTAAGATGCGAAAAAAATTTAAGTTACTAAAACCTAAGATGCATAAAATATCTTACATATAAGCCCATAGTTAACCTCAAAACTTTTTCCCCAAAAAATATGTTGGAAAATGTGTACGAAGCAGGGCTGCAATGATTTAAATCAAGTTGATTTAAATCATGATTTTAATCTTGATTTAAATCTTGACATTTAAATCATGATTTAAATCAAACTGCGAAATGCATTAGAAACCGAAAAGGATACAAAATTAGAATTTATGTTAAAAGTTTTTAATTAAATAAAAGTAAAAAAGAATATCTTATAAAGATAATATAATGAATATCAGAAAATAATAATTATTATTTTTTGTTTATTTGGCGAAAGTTATTGAAAGATAAAAAATCTGTATTTTATATTTGAGTCAAAGAAGCATTAAATATCAGTATTTTGTTAAGATTTCCTAAACTTTTTTAAAACAAATTTTATTGTAACAAGAATTTATATATATGTATTTTTTATTAAGGGTAGCCACAAATTATAAAAACAATTATAAATCAGAGATTTAGTTGGTCAGAAAAATACAGGGAATTTAAAAAAATTCTTTAAAAGTCAGGGAATTTTAATCGAAAGAAACCACAAATTAAAAAACTTTGATAAACTTAGTTTTTGTATTTAGACTTTTTTTGTATAATATTTAATAATTAAACAAACATTTTTTAAATGTCTTATGTTTTTTTTATAAATAAAATTGTTACTTAAAAAGCATTAATAAATTTTTATAAGATTTTTTTTAAGTGTAAAGTTAAGCGGAACTCTTCTGCCACAAAAATGTATTTTTATATGCAGAATAAACATGAATTGAATTGAATTGCATTATTAAAATTTTAATTAGTAATGCAGAGTATTAAATAATAATTTAAAAATTTGTTAATCAGGAAAAATGAAAAATTAGTCAGGAAAAATCAGGAAATTCTAAAAATGAAATTTTGCATGTACCCTATTATTAATTTTTTAATTCCTAATATTAAAAAAATAAATATTTAAAAAATAGTATTAAAAAATGATTTAAATCAAAAAAATCCGATTTAAATCAAAAAAATCTGATTTTTTTGATTTTTTTAAAAAAATCATGATTTTTATCAGCCCTGGTACGAAGATACTTTAAACATCTTAAATTGAGATATTTTTAATGACTAAAAAGTGACTACAATAACATCTCAGAAATGACTACCAAAAACATCTTAATTAAGATACTTCTTTTTGCAGTGTACTAAAACCTACTATTTACTAATTCTTCTACTTTATATGCTACTATTTTGGGTACTTTTTATAAAACTAACGAAAATTCCATTCTATATCTTATTTTCCTGACATTTTCCTAATTTTAAAAAAATATTTACCTTCTTCTTATCCTAATGCTAATAAATTAAATTCCTGCAACGAATTTTATTATTCATGCGAAAGAATTTAAATATTTATAAAAATCATTTAACTCTTGAGAAGAATTTTATGAAAAACTTTTAAATACTTGATTTCCTTTGACTAATTTTATAAAAATTCTAATTCAAATAATTAATATCCCGAGAAATATTTATTATTCTTGTGAAAAAAATTAAAATACCAAGATTTTTACAAAAAATTTTTTAAATACTTGAATAGTTTGTAAATTTTTTTTAAATATTGAAAATCATTGAATTTAGAAAAGTTTTTAAAAATAAATAAATTTCACAAAGACTTTTATTAAAATATTTTACAGTAATTTTATATCTGTGTGAAACTTTATAAAAATTGAATAATAAAACTTTAACTCGTAAAAAGTTATTGATTATTTACAAAAATAATTGAATTCTTGAGAAAGGTTTGTATTCGAATTTTTAAAAATAATTAAATTAACAACAAGAAATTTTGTACTTTTAAAAATAATTAAATTCTTGTGATGAATATTGTTGTTTATGAAAATAATTTAATTTTGCAAAAAAAATTTACTACAATGACTCAAAATATTTAAATTTTTGGGAATAATTTTGTAATCAATGTTTAATAATTCAATTGTTTCAAAAAAATTCTTTATTTATAAATAATTGAATTCGGTTGACAATTTTTTTTTTAAATATTGAAAATCATTGAATTTAGATAAGTTTTTTAAAATAATTAAATTTTACAAAGAATTCTATTAAAATATTTCACACAATATTTCACAATAATTGAATATCTGTGTGGTATTTTATTAAAATTTAATAAGAAAAATTCAATTCATAAAAAGCTTTTTATTATTTACAAAAATAATTGGATTCTTACGAAAGGTTTTTATTGGAATTTTTAAAAATAATTGAATTAACAAGAAGTAATTTAATACTTTTAAAAATAATTTAATTTTTATGATGAATATTGAAATTTGTTAAAATAATTAAATTCTTGAGAAAGGTATGTATTCGAATTTTTCAAAATAATTGAATTAACAAGAAGAAATTTAATACCTTTAAAAATAATTGAATTCTTGTGATGAATATTGTTATTTATGAAAATAATTGATTTTTGCAAAAAAAAAAATTTACTAAAATGACTCAAAATAACTAAATTTTCGAGAATAATTTTGTTATTTATGTTTTTTATTTGAATTCTTTCGAAAAAATATTTATTCATAAATAATTGAATTCCTGGAAAGAATTTTATTAAAATCTCAAAGAATAATTGAATCCTTTCATAAAAATTTAATCAAAAATATGTTTAAAATAAGTGATTTTGTTTGAAAAATTTTATTAAAATATTTGAAAATAATGGAATTCTGAAAATGATTAAATTTTGTTAAAGATTTTTTCATTTATTATGATAATTGAAATATTTACAATTCTTTTTAGATTTTTTCAAAAAATTAAATTTCTATGAAGAATTCTAAAATTGATTTTATTAATAAAAATAATTAAAGCCTTCAAAAGAATTTTAAAATTTATTAAAATATTCGAATTAATGCTAAATGATTTAATGCCAAATTTATTAAAATATTTGAGTTTTTATAAAAAAAATATGCAAATTCTATATTTTAAATATTTCAATTCTTATGAAAATAAAATTTTAAATTTAAATTAAAATTTTAAAAATTTTTAAATGTTTAAATAAATTTTTACTGGAAAATAATTGAATTCTGTTTGCAAATTTTTTTCAAAATATTGAAAATCTTTGAATTTAGAAAACTTTTTAAAAAAATTAAATGTCACAAAAAATTATATTAAAATATTTCACAATAATTGAATATCTGTGTTCTATTTTATTAAAATTTAATAAGAAAAATTCATTTCCTAAAAAGATTTTTATTACTTACAAAAATAATAAAAATCTTGCGAAAGTTTATTTTTAGAATTTTTATAAGTAATTGAATTAACAAGAAGAAATTTAATACTTTTATAAATAATTGAATGTTTTGTGACGAATATTGTTATTTATGAAAATAATTGAATTTTGCAAAAAATTTTACTAAAATGACTCAAAATAATTGAATTTTTGGGAATAATTTTGTTATTTATATTTAACAATTGAATTTTTTTTGAAGAATTATTTATTTATAAATAATTGAATTCTTGGGAAAAATTTTAAAACATTTGATTTTTTTCAAAAAAAATGTATGCAAATTCTATTTTTTCAATAATTCAATTCCTGTGAAATTTTTATTTTTTACGGAAAAATAATTGACTGTTCGTGTAGAATATTATCAAAATTTTTGATTAATAATAATTAAATTCTTTTGAAAATTTTAATAAAAATAGTAGAATATAGAAAATTATTGAATTAAGAATAATTTTTTAGTAGAATTGAATTTTTATTTTTTAGAATTGAATTTTTATTGATATTATTTAAAGTAATTAAATTCTTAAGAAGAATTTTTTTATTAATGAAAATAATTGAATTTTTCATAAGAATTTTATAAACATTGTTTTAAACAATTAATTTTCTCGAGATGTTATAAATAATATGAAAATTTTATTTTAAATAATTGATTTTTTCAAAATGTTTTCGAAAATACTCGTCTTAATTAATAAAAAATTATAATAATAATAATAATAATAATAATAATAATAATTATAATAAAATAATAATAATAATAATAAAATAATAATAATAATAATAATAATAATAATAATAATAATAATCCTTGTGAAATTTTTCTTATTTATAAAATTAATTGAATTTTGGATGAATTTTATCAATTTTTTGTTAAATAATTTAATTTTAAAGGCGAAATTTGATGAAAATACTAAATATTGAAAATAGAATTTCGAATATTTTTTTAAAATAATTGAACCGTTTTAAATAATTTTTTATTATAATTTTTGAGAATAATGTTTTATTTCTAGTGTTAGCGAATTTAAAGTAGTGAAAATACTTAAAAAAAACAGAAATAATAGCTTTTAGTGGCCGAAATCTAAAAATAGTTCCCAAATTAGTAGCGTAACCTCAAAAAATGATTAAATAGTAAGTTTTTAGTAGATAAGTGCGAGGCCCGTAGTTATAAAATAAAGGGGAGAATATTTATTATATATATTCGCTATATTGCTATAAAGAGAATTTGATTTTAAAAATTGGATGATCAGTCGTGGTCGATTTGATAATGTCAGTGCTTGACGGTGTGGCCAATGAAAAATTTAATAGAACCCATCCGATGATCGATGTAAGATAGTTCGATGGAGAATAGCAAAGATTATGAAGAGGGTTGGCTTCGTATACGGTCCAGAACGCTATTTCGAGATGAGCGATCGACCCCCCGAGACACCGCAAGTATGATCACGTCATGGTTGCTCCCCATTCATACTCCTATACTCGAGGTCGCAAACTACATTCGCTTTATCTTCACTTTTGTTATTCTTTATATATATATATATATATATATATATATATATATATATATATATATATCGTTTTTTAAAAGTGTGGTAGTTATCTAAAGTGACCGCTGCGAGTAGATAGAAAATTATTTCTTTCCACTTCACACAAAATTTAATCTTTTTAAAAATTAGTACCAGTTTATAATTTTACCATACCTGCTAATATAATCGCTTCTATAATGCTTTCAGTTTTTATTATTTATTTATTATTTATTATTATTATTATTTATTTTATTATTTATTTATATTTGTTTTTTATCTCTCTCTGTTTTATTCACTCTCTTGTACCCTATATGGAAAAATTTTAGAATGTTTTCAATTTAAATGGTGATATGATTTTATCACTCGTACGTTCGTTTAAAAAAAATTAAAATTTAACGATCATTAGGAGTCAATAATTCTTATTGACTCAAAATGATCGTTAGATTTTAATTTTTTTAAAATATTTTTTAATTTAAATTTAGTTTTATGTTTAAAGTGAGAAAATCTGTGTTCTTTTCATACGATTAAAAAACTTGCCAAAATTTGCCCGTGGAGGGTACAAGAGAGTGTGGAAAAAAGGGCGAATATCGAGAAATATGTCAGGTTCGAAAAAAAAAAAAAAAAAAAAATTGGAAGCATTGTGGAAGCGATGAGCAGGTATTTACGAGCTGCCAGATCGCCAAGGGGTCGTCGATAATCTCGATTTGCTGTCGACGGAGCAAAGCACCCGCAGCAGGTTTCGAGAGGGTAGACAAGGATCGGAACGTGGGGGCGGGGGTTTCGCGGCTGGTCACCCTCGAGTTTGGAATCAGTGTCTCCCTGAAGCAACCCCCGAGCGATTTCGATTACCGATAGCACTCGTTTTAAAACACCCCGTGTCGATTCGTCCTATTCGCGTCACAAAATCCCCCAAACTCCAATTCCTGTTGGCTGGCTCTCGTAGAATTTTTTTTTTTTTTTTTTTTTTCACCTACACTCGTTCTAACAATTGTCACATTGGGAATTTCCAGGCTCTCTATCGCTGTAAGGCCGCGCTCAATTCTTTCGCACATGTACGTTATTCACATTCGTCTATTTAAATTTTTATTGTATCTTGATTAATGGAATTAGGATATCAAAATATTACGTAATGTTAGTTAAAGAATTCGGAGCGTTGATTTTAAAACTAAAAACGAAAAAAAGAAAAAAAAGTAATGAAGAAAGTTGAGAAGCAAACAAAAACTAATCTTTAAACTGCAAACAGATTCAAACACAAGAATATAATTTTTCTGTTTAAAACTGTTATAAATAATGAAATTTATAGCAAAAATTTAATTTTAATACAATTTTACAAGAATTGCTTTAAAGATTCAATTTTAATTCCTCAAAGAAAATTAAGTAGGTTATAAAAATAAAATGTTTTTTAAAAACTCTTTGGAAGAATTGAATTATTTACAAAAACATTAAAAATTTTTTGCAGAAATTCAATTGTTTTCAAATACTGCAATAAAATTATTGGAAAAAATCAATTAATTCAAATAATATTAATAAAATTCAGGATAACATTTCAAATTCTAATAAAAAAGTATTCTTAATTCAATAATTTTCAATATTCAACTATTTTAATCTAAATTTTCAAAAGAATTTAATTATTAAAAAACAATTTTTTTCATAATATTTAACACGAACATTTAATTATTTTCTCGTCAAAAATAAACATTTCAAAGGAAATTAATCTTTAAACCAGAGCTGATAAAAATCATGATTTTTTTAAAAAAATCAGATTTTTTTGATTTAAATCATTTATTAATACTATTTTTTAAATATTTATTTTTTTAATATTAGGAATTAAAAAATTAATAATAGGGTGCATGCAAAATTTCATTTTTAGAATTTCCTGATTTTTCCTGACTAATTTTTCATTTTTCCTGATTAACAAATTTTTAAATTATTATTTAATACTCTGCATTACTAATTAAAATTTTAATAATGCAATTCAATTCAATTCATGTTTATTCTGCATATAAAAATACATTTTTGTGGCAGAAGAGTTCCGCTTAACTTTACACTTGAAAAAAAAAAACTTATAAAAATTTATTAATGCTTTTTAAGTAACAATTTTATTTATAAAAAAATATAAGACATTTAAAAAATGTTTGTTTAATTATTAAATATTAAACAAAAAAAGTCTAAATACAAAAACTAAGTTTATCAAAGTTTTTTAATTTGTGGTTTCTTTCGATTAAAATTCCCTGACTTTTAAAGAATTTTTAAAAATTCCCTGTATTTTTCTGACCAACTAAATCTCTGATTTATAATTGTTTTTATAATTTGTGGCTGCCCTTAATAAAAAATACATATATAAATTCTTGTTACAATAAAATTTGTTTTAAAAAAGTTTAGGAAATCTTAACAAAATACTGATATTTAATGCCTCTTTGACTCAAATATAAAATACAGATTTTTTATCTTTCAATAACTTTCGCCAAATAAAGAAAAAATAATAATTATTATTTTCTGATATTCATTATATTATCTTTATAAGATATTCTTTTTTACTTTTATTTAATTAAAAACTTTTAACATAAATTCTAATTTTGTATCCTTTTCGGTTTCTAATGCATTTCGCAGTTTGATTTAAATCATGATTTAAATGTCAAGATTTAAATCAAGATTAAAATCATGATTTAAATCAACTTGATTTAAATCATTGCAGCCCTGCTTTAAACAGTAAAAAAAGTCAAACACAAGAATATTAATTTTTCTCTTTAAAACTGTTTGTAAAATTTAATTTCATTTATATAAAAACAAAAAATGTTAAACTTTTTAAAACTGTTTGTAAAATTTAATTTAATTTACATTTTAGAAACAACTATAACCAAAAGTTGAAGAATTTTTTTTGTCTACAGTTCAAAGATAGCAGAAGATAAAAATAAGTAATTGTTAAAGTTGTTGGGAAAATTATTTCAAAAATACCAAAAAATGGTATATATCGGGGTGAATTTTCTGAAAGTGACATTTTTTACGTCTTGATTAATTTTACAAAATCTATTGTTTAATAATTATTATCAATTTCCATAGTGAAAGTTTAGCACTTATTTATCATTTTTAAAAGAAAATTAAATAATTTTATTCAACTTAATTTACGTGATAATTAAATTACTTTCATCTCCGAAGCCTTTTCAACATGTCTCCAATAGGACTTCTACAATAATAATTAAATTTTCATGGTTTTTTTCAAATTCTCAGAAATTTTTTAAAAATATTGTCAGAAAGTACAATGTTTTTTCTATAATTATGTGCATTTTAAAAATTTGTAGACTTCACTTTTATTTTTGATAAAAATGTTTAAACTTTGTCTTCAGTTTTAGGTTAAAATTACTTTACAATGATTACTGACGCATTTTATACTTTAAAAATATCTTAAACAAAATTTTAATGCACATTAAAATAAAGCTGAGAATCTGACGTTAAATTTTCCTATATTTTATCTACAAAAAGGAGAAAAATTATTGCTGTTATAAATAATCGAAATTTACATTTTTCTCCGAGTAAAAATTAATTTCATCTCCGAAGCCTTCCTTTTTGATAAATAATTGAATGTAGAAGTAAATTTAACGGAATATTTCGATGGTAATATAAAATGAGACTGGGGGATTTTTATATTTTACCAAAAAACATATTTTAATTGCGCCCTAGTGTATACAAATATGAAAGAAAATTTATTTTTCATCTCCGAAGCTTTTCAGCTCCGAAGCCTTTTCCTTGAAATAGGCTAGTTTTTCTCTTGTTTTTAGTATTTACCTGCATTGCTTTGAAAAAATTAACCCAAATTACCATTAAATCAAATACTTTAAATAAATTATATTTATTAAAATATACAAATTATTAATTTTTAAGCGCAGTGTAATTTTATTTTCGATTTCGTGAACGCGATATTGGCGTGAATTCTTAATAGAAAAGCTCGCCAATTAAATAAAATTAATTTAATGGAGCAACAATAATATTTTTCAAATGAAAAAAACTTAAATATTTTTAAGAATTAATTTTGCGCAACCTAAAAATCTTATTCTTGAGTGTGAAATTAAGTAGTTTTAATAGAAAAAACCTTATAATTGAAGAAAAAAATTAATTGAAAAACTGAAATTTAAAACTAAACTTTTAGAAAATTCACCCATCTACGTGTATAATTGTCTGCGTGTATCAATTAATGTCCACTGCCCTCATTTGATTCATGGTTCGAGAAATCTGGTAATTTCATTGAGGGTAGCCTTTGAAAGGCACCCTATTTTTTTTTTTGATTTCTAAAAAGTCACCGCAGAGGTGATTAACGATTTTTTGACCGCACAATTACGAGAAGAGTAAAATATAGTACATGAAGCATGAAGTTGCATACAGGTGGGCGTGTGTAAAATATAATATCGGATTTTTAAAATCATTCGAGCTTAAATTTTGATGGACGTGTGAATAAATTTTTTATTCTGTCGACTTGAGACAGCTGTGATTTTTCACCTGCCTTTCCAATATTGTTTGGCACTCTAATCACGCTCTTTTTATCATTACACTACATGCGTAGATTCTTTTGTGTTTAGCGCACTGCACTGTATGATTATCCCGTTGAAAAGATACTTTCAAATCGATCAAAAAGGGAAAAATTTTTTTGTTTCTTTTTATTAATCGGATTTTTCCCACGTTATGTAGGTATTAATGTGATTTTTCGAAATTATCACTGGGTTAGAGTAATTTTTGTATTGAATTTTTTTTAAATACTGATCCCACTATTTTTTGCCACTTTTTTGAAATTATTTTTCTATTGTGAAGCCTGGGTTGGGAAAAATTGTATTCGAAAGGTTTTTTTCCAAGTATTGCACGCAGAGTGATAATGGGAATTTAATTGACTGATATGTGGATATTTTTATCCTTATCTGCTAGCTTTGTAGTATCCGAATTTTGATAAATTGGTGAAGAAGATTAAAATATGCGAAAAATTCTGATTGTAATTTATCAGAAACGAACAGTTGGAAAATGTATTCGGAAAGTAAAAGTGTAGAAGCAGGAGGAGAAGTGGAATCGAACGTTTTCCAATATATTTGTACTATTTGTGGTATGTCCAGTTAGTTGTACTATAAATGATATTATATCCCCCCCAGCACGGAAACTTTTCTAAAAACTTGTTAAATATTTACTTGCAATACTCGGAATATTTAATTGCAGGCTTCGCACTTATCTACTAAAACCTACTATTTACTACTTTTCTGTAGTTACGCTACTATTTTGGATACTATTTTTAGATTTCGGACACTAAAAACTACTATTTCTGTTTTTTTTTAATATTTTCACTACTTTAAATTCGCTGACACTAGAAAACAAAAATTTATTCTAAAAAATTATAATCAAATTATTTAAAACGATTCAATTATTTTCAAAAAATATTCGAAATTCTATTTTCAATATTTAGTATTTTCATCGAAATTCCACCTGTAAATTCAATTATTTAACAAAAAATTGATAAAATTCATCCAAAATTCAATTATTTTTATAAATAACAAAAATTTCACAAGGATTTAATTAATTAAGAAGAGTATTTTCAAGAAAAATTCGACAAAATCAATTATTTAAAATAAAATTTTCATAATATTTAATATATCTTGAAAAAATTGATTGTTTAAAACAATATTTATAAGATTCTTATGAAAAGTTCAATTATTTTCATAGATCAAAAAATTCTTCTTAGGAATTCAATTATTTTCCCGTAAAAAATAAAAATTCCACGGGAATTGAATTCTATAAAAAATAAAATTTGCATACATATTTTTTTTTAAATCAAATATAAAATAAAATAAATAAAAAATTAGTCAAAGGTAATTAAATATTAAAACTTTTTTAAATTCTTTGCTACAATTCCATTATTTTCCCGTAAAAAATAAAAATTTCACAGGAATTTAATTATTTAAAATGTAGAATTTGCATACATTTTTTTTGAAAAAATCAAATGTTTTAAAATTTATCGCAAAAAATCAATTTGAATATATAAGTTTACAAAAATTGCTTAAAAATTAAATTTTAAGTCCTCAAAAAAATTAAGTAGGTAATAAAAAGAAATTGCTTTTTAAAAACTCTTTGGAAGAATTGAATTATTTACAAAAACATTAAAGTTTTTTTGCAGAAATTCAATTGTTTTCAGATACTGCAATAAAATTGTTTAAAAAAAACTAATTAATTTAAATAATGTCAATAAACTTCAAAGTAAAATTTCAAATTCTATTAAAAAATTATACTTCACTCAATAATTTTCAATATTCTACTATTTTAATTGAAATTTTCAAAAGAGTTCAACTATTTAAAAACAATTTTGATAACATTTTGCACGAATATTAAATTATTTTCCTGTAAAAAATAAAAATTTCACAGGATTTGAATTTGTTAAAATTTCGAATTTGCATAAATTTTTTTGAAAAAATAAAATGTTTTATTAAATTTGTTATTAAATCCTTAGCCGTAATTTGCTTATTTTTATAAATTTTAAAATTCTTTCCAAAGATTTAACTATTTTTGTAAATAAAATCATTGTCAGAATTCTTCATAGAAATTCAATTATTGTCGAAAAAATCTAAAAAGAATTGTTAAGATTTCAATTATCTTTATCAATGCAAAATTCTTCAAATTCAATTATTAAACATAAATAATAAAATTATTCCAGAGAATTTAATTATTTTGAGTCATTTCAGTAAAATTTTTTTGCAAAATTCAATTATTTTCATAAATAACAATATTCATCTCAAGAATTCAATTATTTTTGTAAATAATAACAAGCTTTTTTGAAATTGAATTTTTCTTATTAAATTTTAATAAAATGCCACACAGATATTTATTTATTAGGAAATATTTTAATATAATTCTTTGTGACATTTAATTTTTTTAAAAAGTTTTCTAAATTCAAAGATTTTCAATATTTTCAACAAATTTGCAAACAGAATTTAATTTATTATGAACAAATAATTCTTTGAAACAATTTAATTATTAAACATAAGTAATAGTATTTTTCTCGAAAATTTAGTTATTTTGAGTCATTTTAGGAAAATTTTTCGCAAAATTCAATTTTTTTCCCATAAACAATAATATTCATCAGAAGAATTCAATTGTTTTCAAAAGTATTAAATTTCTTCTTGGTAATTCAATTATTTTTGTAAATAATAAAAAGCTTTTAAGGAATTGAATTTTTGTTATTACATTTTTAAAAAATACCACACAGATATTTAATTGTTGTGAAATATTGTGTGAAATATTTAATTAGAATTCTTTGTAAAGTTTTATTATTTTAAAAATCTTTTCTAAATTTAATGATTTTCAATAATTTAAAAAAATTTGCAAACCGAATTCAATTATTTATGAATAAAGAACTCTTTCAAACAATTGAATTATTAAACATAAATTACAAAATTATTCACAAAAATTTAATTATTTAGACTCATTTTAGTAAAATGTTTTGCAAAATTCAATTATTTTTTATCAATAACAATATTCATCCCAAGAATTTAATTGTTTTTGCAAATAATAAATAGCTTCTTAGGAATTGAATTTTTCTAATTAAATTTTAATAAAATACCACACAGATGTTTAATTATTGTGAAATTTTATAAGACAATTTTTTGTAAAATTTAAATATTTTTGAAAACTTTTCGAAATTTAATGATTTTTAATATTTTGAAAAAATTTACAAACAAAATTCAATTATTTAAAAATTTTGTTGCAAGAATCTTTGTAAGAATTCAATTTTTTCATATGAATACTAAAAATTTCTTGGGAAATTAGTTATTTAAATTAAAATTTTCCTAAAATTAGTCGACGGAAATCATTTGTTTCAAAATTTTTCTAATATTCTTCTGAAGAGTTAAATGATTTTTATAAACATTTAAATTCTTTCATGAGTAATAAAATTCGTTGCGCAGGAATTCAATTTATTATGATTCGAATAAGAAAGAAGTAAATATTTTTTTAAAATTAGGAAAATGTCAGGAAAATAAGATATAGAATGGAATTTCCGTCAGTTTTATGTTTCTAAAATGATGTTTTTTTGGTCGTCAAGTTTAATTTTTCTATGGCTACTATTTTATTACTTTTTTTAAGTCTGAAAGATACTTTTTGCTACTTTTTTATTACTTTTTTTAAGTCTGAAAGATACTTTTTGCTACTTTTTTACTACTTTTTTTAAGTCTGAAAGATACTTTTTGCTACTTTTTTAATACTTTTTTTAAGTCTGAAAGATACTTTTTGCTACTTTTTTACGTTTGAAAGATACGTGTTGCTACTTTTTAACTACTTTTTTCAAGTCTGAAAGATACTTTTTGCCACTTTTTTGAGTCTGAAAGATACTTTTTACTACTTTTTTTTTTGGTCTGAATGATACTTCTTGCTACTTTTTTAAAATTAATTATCGAGTGCGAAATCTGTAATTGCAATGTTTATTGCAAGTTCTGTAAAGATTTAAATGTCCGGATTAAATAAATATTTAGCCAATTCGCTAATGGTGAATTAATTTTCAGTTTCGTTCGCCGTAGCAGGTGGTGGGACATTCGTCGTTTGGACCTCGTCAGCATTCATCTATTACGAGAGTCCCGAATCGGAGATTACCGTCAGCAAATTTCAAGCATCCTGGATATATTCGATATTCTTCCTCGGAGCGATTGCCGGCTGTTTGGTGGTGCCATTCATGATCGATCGTCTAGGTCGCAAAAACTTGTACCTACTCTTCAGTTTATTTCAATTAATTGGATGGATCTTGATTATATTTGCTCGCGACTACATTGTCATTTGTTTGGGAAGAGTTTGCCATGGACTCGCCGAAAGTGCACTGTTTGACTTTATCTCCGTTTACATAGCTGAAATTGCAGAAAAGAGGATTAGAGGTAAACTTGGAACAATGCTGAAGGTAGCGGCATTCACGGGCATATTTTATGCCGGTTGTCTTGGCGCTTTCGTATCCTATCAGACGATGAACCTCATGTGCCTTCTAATGCCAGTGATGTTCTTGGCAACTTTTCCCTTTATGCCTGAGTCGCCGTACTTTTGCCTCATGAAGGGCAGGGACGAGGAGGCTGTGAAAATCCTAATGAAACTGAGAGGAGTGAAAAAAATAGAGTCTGTTGGATTTTACGTCGAGAGTATGAAACAAGCGATTGTAGAGAGTGAAAAAAGGCGAAATTCCTTTCTCGATATGTTCGCAACGCAGAGCAATTGGAAGTGTTTGTTTATATTGTTCTTGGCGAAGGGCACGAAGATGCTGTCGGGTAATTCGGCAATGGCTGGCTATACACAAAATATTCTCAGTGCTTCCGGTTTTGAGTTGGATCCGAAATTTTGCGCTGTGATAATCTACGGATTTTTGTTAATCGCCTCTGTGATTGCCGTCACGTTCATTGACAAAGTGAACAGACGGACATTGTTCCTGACATCCGGAATCATTTGCACCGGTGCTTTAATAATCATCGGATTTTATTTTTTCTTCAAGGACGAGACAAACGTTGATGTTTCCTCATTCTCTTGGATCCCGATGTCGGGCATTATTCTCTATTACTTCTCCTATTGTTCGGGAATTGGTCCCATTTCCTACATAATTGCGGGAGAACTCTTTCCTCTTAACGTCAAAGGAGTTGCCGTCAATTTGGGAATTATTATGGAAAATTTGTGCGGTTTCATCATTGGACTTGGATTTAATGCGGTGAATATTTTGGTTGGAAACGATGGGACTTTTGCGATATTTGCCGTATTTTGCATTCTTGGCTCGATTGGGATTTTCTTTACAATGCCTGAAACGCGTGGACGATCACTTGAAGAAATACAGACTGAACTCCAACGGAGGAAATAGAGGAAAATTCGTCTTTTTTCGGGGGAGTTTTTCCTTTGAAATGCGAGGGTGGAAATAATGTTGAGGTTAAATGTAGCGAGTGGTAGTAGATAATAAACAATAATACACGTCCGAAATATAAATAACTGCCGCGTATTGAGAGAGAAAAGATATCGCGCGGGAAATAAAAGTTTTGTCCCCGCGATTCCGCGAGGCATTCATCATTTTGTGTGGTCGTTGGAAAACGCAGTTTGAAAACTTACACTGAAATCAATTTATAACTAGTCCGCTGAAAGAAATTCCCTGACTTGATTTTGAAAATTGTTATTCTTCACGAAATACAAAAATCATCAATTTTGATGTTTTTGTCAATAGTTTTGTTGTAAATAGATTTAATTAAAAAACTTTCATCTTAATTAATAATTAATAGTTAATAATTTAAGTTAATAGTTAATAAATTATTAACTTAAATTATTAACTTATTATCTTAAAACGATAATCATGAAATTATTACTATGAAATTATTACTTGGAAATTATTTAATGAAAAAAAATTGTAAAAATTGTTCAGTCAAACAAAATTTGTTACTAGAAAAAAATCACAATTTAATATTTAATCACAATTTAACAGTTAATCACAATTTTTAAAATTTTCAAATTACAAATATCATTTAATTATAAATCATGAAAAATACCTGCATATTTTCGATTCGTCAAGCAATATTTTCGAAAAGAAAAAAGAAACAAAAACTAACTTCAAAGTATGAACAGACAGATTGAAAGAATGCTATACGAAGATTATTATAATTGATAACAATTTTTACAATTTACGATAAAAATACATTTTATCATCAATTAGTCAATTGACTTTCTGTCAGGGATCAAATAAATCTTTAATTACAAGATAAGTGCGCAAATTTATCGATTTAGAGATTCTTGACCTTTTTATTCGAAAAAAAAAATGAAGGAGGGGGAAAATTTATGCCTAACGGTTGTGTGTACTTAAATTGAGAGTTTGTGTAAAACATCTGTGCTGTCCTTGATCTGTCAACCGGCTAAGGATGCTTCAGGTG
Organism: Leptopilina drosophilae; assembly: GCA_032873175.1. Lineage (NCBI taxonomy): Eukaryota > Metazoa > Arthropoda > Insecta > Hymenoptera > Figitidae > Leptopilina > Leptopilina drosophilae. The sequence continues at coordinate 44,665,215 of CM065482.1, forward strand.
ATGCTGAAGGTACATAAACATCCAAGTTGAGAACTCGAGTGGGAGGGAAGTAAAAATCTTCAAGAATACTGTACGGTAGTTTTACTAATGTTCGTTATTTGATAAATGAAAAGAATTTTTGTCAAAACTGCGGTTGTTAATTAATTATATTATTTTAAATAACAGGGCTCGAACTAGGTCCGTAAATCCCGTAAAAGTCCGTAACTTTGCTTGAAGTCCGTAAAAGTCCGTTTTTTTAAAAAAAAGGTCCGTAAAGTCCGTAAGTCGGTTGAAAAAGATCCGTAAAGTACGTAAATTATACGATATAATTTAGATAATTTTAGAGAAATCACAAATGATTGAAGGAATTCAATTTTTTCCAAAAGTAATAAAATTCTTCGCAAAAATTCAATTATGTTCAAAATTTTTTGAAAATTCTCGTCAAAATTTCAAGTATCTTTAGAAATAATTAAATTCTTCTTCGAAATATAAATTATTTATTCAAAAAATTTAATAAAATACTTGGAAAAATTCCAATTATTTTCAAAATTTTTCCTCAATTCAATGATTTTTAATATAGGTTTCTATACTATTCTTATAAAATTTTCCAAAAGAATTCAATTATTTACAAATTTTTTTTATAAATTTCTTCGCAATATTCAATTATTTTCATAAATAATAAAATTTTTACAGGTATTTAATTTTTTTTGGCAAATAAAAAAATGCTTATTAGGAATTCAATTATTTTGATGCGAATAATAAAGCTAATTGCAGAATTTCAATTATTTTTAATACAATTTTAATCGAATTCCTCGAAAAATGTAATTATTCTTAAAAAAGTTTATTAAAATTTATCAAAGAAATTTAATTATTTTAATAATCTTTGCTACAATTTATTTATTATAGAATTTAAATATTATTTTTAATAAATTTTTGATTAAATTTCTTTCAAGAATAAAATTATTGCATTCAAAATTTTTAATGCAACTCTTTGCGTAAATTATCAATTATCTTTATAAATAATAAAATTCTTCTCTGAAATTGAATTATTTTCAAAAAATTTAATATATTTCTTGGCAAAATTTCAATTATTTTCAAAAGTTGTCCCTAATTTAATTATTTTTAATATCTATTTTAATAAAATTTTGCAAGAGAATTCAAATTATTTGAAAATTGGTTGATACAATTCTTTAAAAGAATTCAATTTTAAGAAACATATGTAATTATTCAATAAATTGTTTTTTTGTATTTAAATAATGAAGTTCTCGCAGAATTTTTTCATAAAAATTGATTTAAAAATGGATTTGAGTTAAAATTTTAGATTATAATTGCATATAAAAAGTATTAGAGCGTAAAATTTTAGAAATAATTAAATGTTGAAAATGTTAAATAAATTTCTTCGTAATATTCAATTATTTTCATAAATAATAAAATTTTTATAGGTATTTAATTTTTTTGGCAAATAATAAAATGCTTATTAGGAATTCAATTATTTTGATAAATAATAAAGCTAATTGCAGAATTTCAATTATTTTTAATACAATTTTAATCGAATTCCTCGAAAAATGTAATTATTCTTAAAAAAGTTTATTAAAATTTATCAAAGAAATTTAATTATTTTAATAATCTTTGCTACAATTTATTTATTATAGAATTTAAATATTATTTTAAATAAATTTTTGATTAAATTTCTTTAAAGAATAAAATTATTGCATTCAAAATTTTTAATGCAATTCTTTGCGTAAATTATCAATTATCTTTATAAATAATAAAATTCTTCTCTAAAATTGAATTATTTTCAAAAAATTTAATAAATTTTTTGGCGAAATTTCAATTATTTTCGAAAGTTGTCCCTAATTTAATTATTTTTAATATCTATTTTAATAAAATTTTGCAAAAGAATTGAAATTATTTGAAAATTGGTTGATACAATTCTTTAAAAGAATTCAATTTGAAGAAACATATGTAATTATTCAATAAATTGTTTCTTTTTGTATTTAAATAATGAAATTCTCGCAGAATTTTCTCATAAAAATTGATTTAAAAATGGATTTGAGTTAAAATTTTAGATTATAATTGAATATTAAAAGTATTAGAGCGTAAAATTTTAGAAATAATTGAATTTTGAAAGGGTTTCAGATTCAAATCTTTGAAAATTTGAATTTTTCATATTTTTAACTAAGTAACAATTCTGTGGAATTAATTTTTTTGAGAAATTTTAATTGGGAATTTTTTTTATATTATTTGAAGTTTTTATTTTCTAATACATATTTAATTGAAGAATTTACAAATAATTGAAAAATCGAATATTGTAAAGAAATAGATTTGAAAATTGTCAAAGAACTTTTTCGAAAATTATTAAAAATAATCAATTTTAAGAAGAATTATAGTTAAAAATTCTTGAAAGTAATAATTGAATTGATAATGATTTTATCACTCTATCTTTAATTATTATAAAACACGAAGACTCGGAGTTATCGATATCTTCATGTTTTTTTTTAGTTTTGAAAAAATCTAATTTATATTTTTAATTAAAATGTTCTCTTATATATTTTTGTCAGTAATTGGTCCGTAAATGGTCCGTAATTTTTCATTTTTGGTTCGTAAAGTCCGTATTTTTAAATACTTTCACTGGTTCGAGCCCTGAAATAATTGTCGATGCTGTTCATAAAAAGTATGTGAAGAGTCAGATAGTTAAGAGCTTAGGGAAAAAAAACCTTCATCTGGAACAACTGTAAAATTCACCAAGTTAGCGAAAATTTTACACTGTAAATAGAACGGTACTAATTTAGAACCAATTTTGGTACTAAATCGTAATTTTGGTACTAAATCATAATTTTGGTACTAAATCATAATTTTGGTACTAAATCGTAATTTTGTTACTAAATCGTAATTTTGTTACCGAAATCAGCTCTAATTTAGAACCTTTTTTTACAGTGCAGTTATTGTAACGAATACTTTCGCTATTTTAAAGAATACTTTCGCTATTTTAGTTGGAATCGCTGTTATAGTTGAATGATTTTTGTCTTAGATAGTGAAGAGTCAGTTAAGAGTTCGATATAGTGAAGAGTTAATTGGATCAAAAGTGATTTCGATTTCCATAGAAAAGAAATATATTTCTCCCAGAATTTGCTACGCGATTGAAACTTTTATACCAAGAAAAAAAATCACATCTCCCTGAGTGGAAATTAAAAGCGTTTACGACTTTAGTAAGAGTTTGTACTTTAGCAGATATGTGTGATTTAGAGAAGAATTTTGTGATATACGAAAGACGTTGAATTCTATGTGTACTTATCTATGTACATGTAAATGGATACGACTGAAGGAGTAGGAGGACGATGAGGAGATGGGGGTTCAATTTGTCGAGGTGTAAGCAAATAACGTTCTCTGCCGAGTTTGTTTGGGTAGAACCAGTGATGCGACGTCCTTTAATTTAAAGTCCTCCTCTGATATCAGAGCCCGTACTCTACCTATAGCATCATGAAGTCGACAACATTCATCTCACTCTCTCTCTACCTCTCCGCACAACTGCTTCGCCTTCAGTCTCCAACTTTGTCCGCAGGATCCACCTCGTGCTTTCCTAAAGCCTGTACAAATAGATGGGGTGCCCTTAAGCAAACAGTTATTGTTTGACACGTTTGTACAAAACCCCGTATATACACCTCCTCTACATGTCATGTGCCCAATTCTCAATTAGAACTGTACTCATTTTACACGCCTATCACCACTGTCCGATAATTTGCACCCCCTACAGCCTCGAGCCACGCAAATAAGAAACATACCTTTTGAGGATGAGGCTGAAGTCCACAACGTTTTTAAAAACGAAAACAAAAAAATAATAAGACGGTGCTTTTATTTTTTATTGTAAATAATGTTATTTTTTGATGATTGAATCCTTAGTAACAACTGATTTCTTAAAAATTAAGGCACATAAAAATTAGAGATGAATTTTATTTGAAAAAAAAAATCTTTTTTGATTTTTCGTTTTTTAAAACGTTGCGGACTTCAGCGTCATATTTTAGGTGACTAATTCAGGGTTGCCACAGGTCAGGGAAGTCAGGGAATTCAGGGAAAAATCAGGGAAAGTAAAATTGGTCAGGGAAGACAGGGAAAAGTCAGGGATTTTTAGTGAAAGTACTGGAAAAAATCAAACTTCAAAAATTCATGAAAAAACTCTAAATTTTCATGTTTTTTTGTTTGCTTTGTAAACTATAAAAATAACCACGAATTTTAATACAAAACCGTGAATTTTTTCTATTCCAGACACAAATTTCTTTTTAAATAACTTAATTTTTAAAGAACTATCATAAAATTATGACTTATAAATTATGTAATGAATAATTTTTACAATTTTCATAATACTAGATCGATAAAAGAATTTTAGTTAAAAATACTAAAAAAATTTCATTTTGGAAAAGTTACAAATAATTACAGAAATTCAATTATTTTTAAAAGTAATAACATTTTTGCAGAAATTCAATTATATTCAAAAATTAAAAAAAATTCTGGTCATTTCAATTATATCTTTAAAAACAAAAAAATTCTTCTCCAAAATTCAATTATGTTCAAAATTTTGTTTTAAAAATTCTCGTCAAAATTTCAATTATCTTTATAAATAATACAATTCTTCTTATCGAAATTCAATTATTTTTAAAAAACTTTAATAAACTTCTTGGAAAAATTTCACACAAATTCAATAATTTACAAAATTTTTGATGAATTTCTTCCAAATAAACCAATTATTTTCATAAATAATCATTTTCACACGAATTCAATTATTTAATAGAAAAAATTTCAAATAATTTTTGGAAAAATATCAATTATTTAAAAAGAATTTTATAAAATTCATCGCAAGAGTTCAGATAAAAAAATGTATCAAAGTTCTTTTCAAGAATTCAATTATTTTTCGAAATAGTAAAATTCTTTTTCGAATTTCAATTATTTATATAAACTTGAATAAAATTCGTTGGAAGAATTAAATTATTTTCCAATGGAATAAAATTCTTCGCAGAAATTCAATTATGCTCAAAAAATTTCTGTCAAAATTTTAATTATCTTTATAAATAATAAAATTCTTTAATATTAAATTATTTAAAAAAAATTTTTTTAATTCTTGTCAAAATTTCAATTATTGTTATTATTGAAAAAAATTTAACAAAGTTCTTTTCAAGAATTCAATTATTTTTAGATATAATAAAATTCTTCACCGAAATTCAATTATTTTAGAAAAATTTGAATAAAATTTTTGGAAATTTTTTAAAATTATTTTCAAAAGTAATAAAATTCTTTGCAGAAATTCAATTATGTTCAAAAATTTTTGTCAAAATTTCAATTATCTTTATAAATACAAAAATTCATCAATATTCAATTATTTGAAAAAAATTCATCTTCAAAATTAAAATATATTTAAAAACTTGAATAAAATTCTTGTTAAAATTTCACAGAAATTCAATAATTTATGAAATTTGTAATTATTTAATATACAAAATTTTATAAAAATTTTTGAAAAATATCAATTATTTAAAAAGAATTTTATAAAGTTCGTCGCAAGAGTTCAGTTATTGAAAAAAACGAAATTCTTTTTTAAAATTCAATTATTTTTATAAATAATTTACTATTTATAAAAATAATTGAATTCTTTATTCTTCACCGAAATTCAATTATTTTTATAAACTTGAATAAAATTCGTTGGAAGAATCAAATTATTTTGAAATCTAATGAAATTCTTAGCAGAAATTCAATCATGTTCAAAAATTTTTGTCTAAATTTTAATTATCTTTATAAATACTAAAACTCATCAATATTCAATTATTTGAAAAAAAAAATTTTAATTTTTGGCAAAATTTCAATTATTGTTATAAATAATACAATTCTTCTTTAAAATTAAAATATATTTAAAAACTTGAATAAAATTCTTGTTAAAATTTCACAGAAATTCAATAATTTATGAAATTTGTAATAAATTTCTTTGAAATAATTCAATTATTTTTATAAATAATAAAATTTTCACGTGTGTTCAATTATTTAATTTAATATACAAAATTTTTAAAAATATTTTCAAAAATATCAATTATTTAAAAAGATTTTTATAAAATTCGTCGCATGAATCAATTATTAAAAAAAAATATAACAAAGTTCTTTACAAGAATTGAATTATTTTTATAAATATTAAAATTTTTCACCAAAATTTAATTATTTTAGAAAAATTTTAATAACATTTTTGGAAATTTTTTAAAATTATTTTTATGAATAATAAAACTCATCGCAGGATTTTAATTAATTTTGGATACAATATTTTAACCAAATTCCTCGAAAAATGTAATTATTCTTAAAAATTTTATTAAAATTTCAAAGAAATTCAAAAGAATTAAATTATTTAAAAATTTGTTGATAAAATTCTTTATGAGAATTCAATTTTAACAAACATTCAATTATTCAATAAATTATTTATTTTTCAATTCAAACAATTGAATTTTTCTAGAATTTTCTAATAAGAATTAATTAAAAAATGAAATTACCGATTAATCGATTTATTGTTTATGAAAATAATTAAATTATTGCAACGAATTTTATTACAATTTTTTCAAATAATTGAATTTTTATGAAAAAAATTACTAATTTTAAAACTAATTGAATTTTTGCGAAAGGATTTTATTAGGATTTCTGTACATAATTAAATTTTTTTAATTAATTAATTAATTAATTAATTAATTAATTAATTAATTTTAATTTTTTTTTTTATTATTACAAAATATGAAGAAGACGATCATTCCGAGTTTTATTATTTTAATATTTATTTTATTATTTTATTATTGTAATAATATTCTTATAAATTGTTGAGTTTCAAGAAGGTTTGAATTTGAATGTCCTGAAGAATTTTAATTCCCGTGGAAAAGTAATAATTAAATATTTATTTAAAAATTTAGTTATTGATGTTTTTGAATAATTTTACAATTAATGAAATTTGTAAATAAATTCAATAGAACATTTTTTGAGTATCTAATAATTTTTAGAGTGAATCAGAATATTTTTTTATGCTCAAGGAAAAAGTGAGAATTTTGTCTGGAAATCAGGGAAAAGTCAGGGAAAAATAAAATTCAATATTTATGGCAACCCTGAACTTCAAACCATTCTGATTCGAAAATATTCTGTTTGCTAAATGGCACAATTTATAAAAACCGATCAGAATTCTACTTTGGGGTCTGAAATGTGTGGTTTACATTTGGGCCTAGATTTTGGTTCCCATTGGGGTCGGGATAGTGGTTTACATTTTGGGTCTAGATTTTCGTTCCCATTGGGGTCTAGATTTTGGTTCCGATTGGGGTCTAGATAGTGGATCCCATTGGGGTCTAGATACTACTTGGCAACAAAAGATTGTAAAATTTCGTGAATCGCAGTATCAGACCTATAAACAAGAAGGCTTAGGCGCAAAATCCTCAAAATGACCGAAGGGTGTTGCGTGAGGAAATCTTAAATTCAAAATGCCCCGGATAAGACTTTGCGAGGGGGTGGCGAATAACGCAGTTGGGGGGCTGTAGGTAAGTAGGGTGGCGGAGTTGTAACATGCAAATTTGAACCTTAAGGGTTTTATGTCAAGCGATATCTTTGAATCATCATCTTCCCCAAGCACAACCGCCGAAGCAGTAGCCCTTGGGGATTTCAGCGTTGATCTTATCGTGGATCAAAAAGTGTCCCCGTGAAGAAAAAAAAGTGAGGGAAGCTCTCGAATATTGACGCATATAAATGCTCTTGACCCTTTTCGGTATGTAAATACTTATTCTTATCGTAAAGAGTGCGTACTTGACATTGTGTGGACCATTTTTCAATTTTTACTGCTTATGTTTTCTTCTCTATGGCATGATTATGATTTTATTAGGTACTTTGCTTTCTAATCTGAAATAAGGATTACGATTTTATAATTTTCAGTAATACATTTTGGCATTGTTTCTTTCTTGTAACTAACTTTTGGCGTAGATGGCATAATGTATCGCATTGAAAATAAATGTTTCCTGCTAGGAAAAAAGTCAAAAAGGCGATTTTTGATAAACAGTCAACTTTAGCCGAAAGTTGTCATCTTCCGTGCAAATTCGATGTTAGAATCAGATATAAAATCGGCAAAGCATCGCGTCATAATTCACGGTCGAATTGCACTGCGTATTTTTATTGCGGTTGGTGTCAATCGAGATTGTAATCTAAATTGAATCGTTTTGCGGGAATGGCTTTAAATCCAATTTCATGAACTAAACAAAAAATCCGAAAAAAGCTGCTTTCAATGAATATCGTTGAAGAAACATTCGGTTATCATTGTTGTTTCTCTTCTACTTTTAATTAGCCTTTTACCATTTTCAAGATTTAAGTTAAGATTTAAGTTTCAAGTTAAGTTGCAAGTTTCATGTTTTAAGTTTTCAAATTTACATTAAAAGAAACCACACTGCAAAAAGAAGTATCTTAATTAAGATGTTTTGGTAGTCATTCCTGAGATGTTATTGTAGTCACTTTTTAGTCATTTAAAATATAAAAATATCTTAATTTAAGATGTTTAAAGTATCTTCGTACACATTTTCCAACATATTTTTTGGGGAAAAAGTTTTGAGGTTAACTATGGGCTTATGTGTAAGATATTTTATGCATCTTAGGTTTTAGTAACTTAAATTTTTTTCGCATCTTACAATTCACAAGTAACTTTTCTCTAAACATCTTATTGAGACAGAAACATCTTAAATTTAAGATACTTTAAAAAACTTACAGAAGTATCTTACGTTTTTAAGATAGAAAAAATATCCAAGACGTATAGAGCATCTTAAAAATCTGTAAGATACTTTCGAAAACATCTTATTTTAAGATGTAAGATACCATTTTTCCATCTTACATCTTATGTTAAGATATCAAATAAGATAATTATTTTTGCAGTGTAGGTACCTAATTTTACTGCTTCAAGAACAGAGTCAGTGAGGTAACAAATAATGCATATTTATATTCGAATTAAATTTTAATTTTCCCGAACTGAATTGTAAATTTATGAATAAGGACCTCCGGATATCAGTTAGATGAGATTTTGCATGCGCCGTTGGTTGATTGTGCGGTTTTGTTATTAATTTTTAGATGAAGTCGTCACAAGCTACGTTGGGTGTGTAGTGTTAGAATGAGGGGTGCAAGAGTTCAGGGAGATAGAAGAAAGGGCCCTTGGCAGATGGTACCCGGGGGATAGTCTTGCTGAGGATGGTTATGGCGACCACTATGGGGATATCGCATCGTCGTGGGTGAGTAAAGGGTAAACTGATTCTAATCACACGCCCTCCGTGTACCGCTCACTATGATGAATGGCCAAAGTGCTCCCCGACTACAAACGCGCAGACACTGTCTAGAGATATTAAAATTGCCATGATTGATCTGCACTTTGCATTTTACAAAGTCGGTCATAAGTGCTCTTTTCCTTTATTATTTATTGACAAGAAACGAAAAATTGGACTGGAAAAATTCGAATGTACATCGGGAGAGAACTTTTGTCTTGAACGTCGCGTACATTGTCTCTTATAGTGAGTGTTGGGTATTTAAAAATTCTTAAAATTCGTAAACTTTTTTTAATGTCCCGGTAAATCGTTAGGTATTAAAATAACAACAAAATGGATTAAAATAACACTAAATTGGATTATTTTAATCCTTTTTGGTGTTATTTTAATACCTAACGATTTACCGTAGTAGTAAAATCGTTGCAAACGTTCCAATCTGGCAACACTGTTTATAGAAGAATTTTTATTTTAATAAAATGTTTATTTTATGAAATTGAAATTTTTGTTTTATGAAATTGAAATTTTTATTTTATGAAATTGAAATTTTTGTTTTATGAAATTGAAATTTTTATTTTATGAAATTAAAATTTTTATTTTAATAAAAATTCACTTAAATTTTAAATTTAATTCATCAAAAAGAGGCAATTCGATTTTCGAAAGAATCTGAAACCAATTACAGGCTTCGCACTTATTTACTAAAACCTACTATTTACTACTTTTTTCGTATTGTTACTACTATTTTAAGTACTATTTTTAGATTTCGGCCACTAAAAGCTCCTATTTCTGTTTTTTTTAAATTTCTGCTACTTTAAATCAGCTAATAGTTGAAATAAGAGAAACTATTTTTAAAAATTATAATCAAATTCTTTGAAACAATTCAATTATTTTCAAAAAATATTCGAAATTTTACTTTTAAAATTTAGTATTTTCATCGAAATTCCGCCTTTAAAATTCAATTATTTAAGACAAAAATTGATAAAATTCATCCAAAATTCAATTATTTTTATAAATAATAAAAATTTCACAAGGATTTAATTATTTAGGAAGAATATTTTCAAAAAAATTACGAAAAAATCTATTTTTTAAAATAAAATTTTTATAACATTTATTAAATCTCGAAAAAATTAATTGTTTAAAACAAAGTTAATAAAATTCTTATGACAAATTCAATTATTTTCATAAATAAAAAAATTCTTCTTAGGAATTCAATTATTTTAAATATTATCAATAAAAATTCAATTCTAAAAACTAAAATTTCAATTCTATTAAAAATTTTTAATTATATTCGTTTTAAAAATTTAACTATTTTTATAAATAATAAAATTTATAGCAAAAGTTCAATTTTAATATAATTTAACAAGAATTGATTAAAAATTCAATTTTAATTCCTTACAAAAATTAAGTAGGTAATAAAAAGAAAATGTTTTTTAAAAACTCTTTGGATGAATTGAATTATTTACAAAAATATTAGATTTTTTTTACAGAAATTCAATTATTTTCAAATATTTCAATAAAATTGTTTGAAAAAATCAATTAATTTAAATAATATAAATAAAATTCATGGTAAAATTTTAAATTCTATTAAAAAATTATTCTAAATCTTATAATTTTCAATATCAATAGAATTTTCATCAAATTTCACCTTTCAAATTCAATTATTTTACAAAAAAATTGATAAAATTTATCCAAATTCAATTACTTTATAAATAATAAAAAATTCACAAGCATTTATCTACTTTTAAATAGTATTTTCAAAAAATATTTCAAATTCTACTTTCAATATTCAGTATTTTCATCGAAATTCCGCCTTTAAAATTAAATCATTTAACACAAAAATTGATAAAATTCATCCAAAATTCAATTATTTTTATAAATACCATAAAAATTTCACAAGGATTTAATTATTTAGGAAGAATATTTTCAAAAAAATTACGAAAAAATCTATTATTTATAATAAAATTTTCATAACATTTACTAAATCTCGAAAAAATTAATTGTTTAAAAAAAAGTTAATAAAATTCTTATGACAAATTCAATTATTTTCATAAATAATAGTATTCTTCTTAAAAATTCAATTATTTTAAATAATATCAATAAAAATTCAATTTTAAATTTTTTTTGCAAAATTCAATTATTTTCATAATAATTATTTTTAAAATATTAAATTATGTCTTGTTAATTCAATTATTTTGAAAAATTTCAATCAAAACCTTTTGCAAGTATTCAATTTTTTTAAATTCTTCTTGTTAATTGAATTATTTTGAAAAATTCTCATAAAAACCTTTCGCAAGAATTCCATTATTTTTATAAATAACAATATTCGTCTCAAAAAATCAATTATTACTAGAGGTACTAAATTTCTACTTGTTAATTCAATTATTTTTAAAAATTCTAAAAAAAAATCTTTCTCAAGAATTCAATTATTTTTATAAATAATTAAAAGCTTTTTAAGAATTGAATTTATCTTATTAAATTTTAATAAAATACCACACAGATATTCAATAATTGTGAAATATTGTGTAAAATATTTTAATAGAATTTTTTTGTAAAATTTAATTATTTTAAAAAATTTATCTAAATTCAATGATTTTCAATATTTTAAAAACAGTTGCTAACCGAATTTAATTATTTATAAATAAAGAATTTTTTTGAAGCAATTGATTTATTGAACATAAATTACAAAATTATTCCCAAAAATATAATTATTTTGAGTCATTGTAGTGAATTTTTTTTGCAAAATTCAATTATTTTCTCATAAATAACAATATTCATCCAAACAATTTAATTATTAAACATAAATAACAAAATTATTTCCTAAAAATTCAATTATTTTGAGTCATTTTAGCAAAATTTTTTGCAAAATTCAATTTTTTCCCCATAAATAACAATATTCATCAGAAGAATTCATTTTTTTTTAAAGTATTACATTTCTTCTTCTTAATATAATTATTTTGAAAAATTCCAATAAAAACCTTTCGCAAGAATTCAATTATTTTCGTAAATAATAAAAAATTTTTTAGGAAAAGCATTTTTTTTATTAAATTTTAATAAAATGCCACACATATATTCAATTATTGTAAAATATTTTAATATACATCTTTGTGAAATTTAATTATTTTCAAAAACTTTTCTAAATTCAATGATTTTCAATATTTTAATAAAATTTGGAAACATAATTCAATTATTTAAAAATCTTGCTGTAAAAATCTTCGTATTTCAATTTTTTTCATATGAATAATAAAAATTTCTCGGGAACTTAATTATTTAAATTACAATTTCCATAAAATTAGTCGAAGGGAATGAATTATTGAAAAAGTTTTATAAAATTCTTCTGAAGAGTTAAATGATTTTGATAAATATTGTAATTCTTTCACGAATAATAAAATTCTTTGCGTAGGAATTCAATTCATTAGTATTAGGATAAGAATGAAGTAAATATTTATTTTAAATTAGAAAAATGTCAGGAAATTAAAATATAGAATGAAATTTTCGTCTACTTTATAAAGTTTCTAAACCGAGTTTTTTTTGGTCGTCAAGTTTAATTTTTCTCTAGCTACTTTTTTACTACTTTTTTTTTAAGTCTAAAAGCTAATTTTTGCTACTTTTTTTTAAGTCTAAAAGCTACTTTTTTAAAATTAGTTATCGACTGCGAAGTCTGCAATTTGAATTAATTCTAAAAAAAAATTAAATTGTATAGTCTATATATAGTTTAGATCTGTTTGTAAAAATTGTTTATAGTGCGGTTCGGAAAATTTATGCCCATTCTTAATTAATATGTTATATTTACGATCAAGTTGCCATTAGTTCCGGGCAATGACTTTTCCCCCTTGATTTTAAAAATTCTTGAAAATCAGCAAAGTTCATTGGTCACGGTCGACATTCATGTGAATATCATGGGTATCGTGACCCGGACTCATAATATAACGTTGCGGGTAATACTGCATGGCCACTTTGCCCGGGACGTCGTAAAATCTATTATTTAAGCCGCAGCAACAACTAAGGGAGGCAAAGAGTTTCTATTTAATGGCAAAAGGAGAAGCCACGAGACTTGAAAAAAAATGTGAACGAAATTATTTAAAACAACTACATCAGAACCCTTTGTTAAAAATAAAAATGTCTCTTCAAAAAAAGTGATTTTCCATCATATGAATTTAGTAGTATTAAAAAATATTTTCCATCATATGAATTTTGTAGTATTAAAAAAATATTTTCCATCATATGAATTTAGTAGTATTAAAAAAATAAAATATTTAAACAAAATATTTAAATAAAATATTTAAACAAAATATTTAAATAAAATATTTAAACAAAATATTTAAATAAAATATTTAAACAAAATATTTAAATAAAATATTTAAATAAAATATTTTGTTTATTAATTAATACAATTAATTTTGTATATATATTTTTTTAAGTGCGAGATAAAGTATACGAAGTTTATCTTTGAACTATTTTTTCCACTTTTTATTACACTGCGGGCAATGGAAAAAAAGCCGGATCCACATGCAACGATGAGTGATTTTTCTCTTGTTCATCTCAATTCTTTATCCAGTTTAAACAGTACTTTGCTCTTATTTATTGCGACATGAATAAAACACACGGGGCCGGGCAGGGCGGTTGGCGTATTAAATGCGGCATAATTTTCAAATTTCGGGAAATAAATAACGGGTAAACGATACGCGGACATGTATGCGAAGGGAGAGGAGCACGAGGGAGTTTTTCTCTCCCACCTTTTGGGATGTACATAAATCCTCAATGTACATTCGAGGGTTTTAAGCTCAAGTGAAAAGAAGGAGAAGGAAGGAAATTCGAGCGAGAAAGTCGATTATATTGAATAAAGTGTATATAAAAATTTCTTTGTACATATCTAAATATAGAAGATCAACTTTATTTTTCAATTATTTTCAAATTTAAAACAAAATTCACAGTAAAAAATCAATTATTTTTATTAAAACCAATCTTCAAAGTTAATATTTTATTGTAATATTGAATTCTTGCGAAAGGTTTTTAATAGAATTTTTTCCAAATAATTGAATTAACAGGAAGAAATTTAATACTTTTAAAAATAAAATTTTTAAAATAAATTTTTTAAAATAACATTCTTCAGATGAATGTTGTTATTTATGCGAAAATAATTGAATTTTGCAAAAAATTTTACTAAAATCAGGGCTGATAAAAATCATGATTTTTTTAAAAAAATCAGATTTTTTGATTTAAATCGGATTTTTTTGATTTAAATCATTTTTTAATACTATTTTTTAAATAATTATTTTTTTAATATTAGGAATTAAAAATTAATAATAGGGTGCATGCAAAATTTCATTTTTAGAATTTCCTGATTTTTCCTGACTAATTTTTCATTTTTCCTGATTAACAAATTTTTAAATTATTATTTAATACTCTGCATTACTAATTAAAATTTTAATAATACAATTCAAGTCAATTCATGTTTATTCTGCATATAAAAATACATTTTTGTGGCAGAAGAGTTCCGCTTAACTTTACACTTAAAAAAAAATCTTATAAAAATTTATTAATGCTTTTTAAGTAACAATTTTATTTATAAAAAAAATATAAGACATTTAAAAAATGTTTCTTTAATTATTAAATATTATACAAAAAAAGTCTAAATACAAAAACTAAGTTTATCAAAGTTTTTTAATTTGTGGTTTCTTTCGATTAAAATTCCCTGACTTTTAAAGAATTTTTAAAAATTCCCTGTATTTTTCTGACCAACTAAATCTCTGATTTATAATTGTTTTTATAATTTGTGGCTACCCTTAATAAAAAATACATATATAAATTCTTTTTACAATAAAATTTGTTTTAAAAAAGTTTAGGAAATCTTAACAAAATACTGATATTTAATGCCTCTTTGACTCGAATATAAAATACAGATTTTTTATCTTTCAATAACTTTCGCCAAATAAACAAAAAATAATAATTATTATTTTCTGATATTCATTATATTATCTTTATAAGATATTCTTTTTTACTTTTATTTAATTAAAAACTTTTAACATAAATTTTAATTTTGTATCCTTGTCGGTTTCTAATGCATTTCGCAGTTTCATTTAAATCATGATTTAAATGTCAAGATTTAAATCAAGATTAAAATCATGATTTAAATCAACTTGATTTAAATCATTGCAGCCCTGACTCAAATGACTCAAAATAATTGAATTTTCCGAAACAATTTTGTTATTTATATTTAATAATTTAATTGTGTCGAAGAATTATTTATTCTCAAATAATTAAATTCCTGGGAAGTATTTTATTAAAATCTAAAAAAATAATTGAATTATTTCATAAAAATTTAATTGAAATTGTGTTTAAAATAAGTAATTTCTTTTGAACAATTTTATTAATATATTTAAATATAATAGAATTCTAAAAATAATTAAATTAACAAGAAGAAATTTAATACCTTTAAAAATAATTGAATTCCTGTGATGAATATTGTTATTTATGAAAATAATTGAATTTTCCAAATAATTTTACTAAAATGACTCAAAATAATTGAATTTTCGAAAATAGTTTTGTTATTTATGTTTAATAATTCAATTGTTTTAAAGAATTATTCATTTATAAGTAATTCAATTCCTGTGGAATTTTTATTTTTTACTGGAAAATAATTGAATTTTCGTGTATAATACTATCAAAACGTTTTTTTTAACAATTGGATTCTTTTAAAAATTTTAATTAAAATAGTAGAATATTTAAAATTATTGAGCTAAGAATATTTTTTTAATAGAATTTAAATTTTATTTTTTAGAATTCAATTTTTATTTATGTTATTTAAAAAATTGAATTTCTAAAATTATTGAATTAAGAATAATTTTTTAGTACAATTGAAATTTTACCATTTACTTTATTGATATTTTAATAAATAATTAAATAATTAATAATTAAATAATTTAATTAAATTTTAAATCTTAAGAACAATTTTATTATTTATAAAAATAATTGAATTTGGATTAATTTTATTTATTTTTTGTTAAATAATTTAAATAATTAATTTCACGAAAAATTTTTATTATTGATATGAAAAAAATTAAAATACGATGATTTTTACAACAAACTTTTTAAATAATTGAATTGTGTTTGCAAATTTTTTTAAAATATTGAAAATCATTGAATTTAGAAAAGTTTTTTAGAATAATTAAATTTTACAAAGAGTTCTATTAAAATATTTCACAATAATTGAATATCTGTGTGTTAATTTATTAAAATTTACTAAGAAAAATTCAATTACAAAAAAGCTTTTTATTATTTACCAAAATTGTTTAATTCTCTTGAACGAGTTTTATTAGAAATTTTCAAAATAATCGAATGAACAAGAAGAAATTTAATACTTTTAAAAATAATTGAATTCTTCTGATGAATATTGTTATTTATCCGAAAATAATTGAATTTTGCAAAAAATTCTACTAAAATGACTCAAAATAATTGAATTTTCGGGAATAATTTTGTTATTTATGTTTAATAATTAAATTGTTTCGAAGAATTATTTATTCATAAATAATTGAATTCCTGGGAAGAATTTTATTAAAATCTCAAAGAATAATTGAATTATTTCATAAAAATTTAATTCAAATTCGTGTTTAATATAAGTGATTTCTTTCAAACTATTTAATTAATATATTTAAAAATAATGGAATTCTGAAAATGATTAATTTTTGTCGAAGAATTTTGCATATTCATAAATATAATTGAAATGTTTACATTTCTTTCTAGATTTTTTCGAAAATAATTGAATTTCTACGAAGAATTCTGACAATGATTTTATTTACAAAAATAATTTAATTTCCTGGAAAAAATTTTAAAATTTATAAAAATAATCGAATTACTTCTTATGATTTAGTGCCAAATTTTAAAACATTTAATTTTTTCAAAAAAATATATGAAAATTCTATATTTTAAATAATTCAATTACTGTGTGGAATTTTTATTTTTACAAGAAAATAATTGAATGTTCGTGTAGAATATAATAAAATTTTTTTTAATAATTAAATTCTTTGGAAAATTTCTATTTAAATAGTAGAATATTGAAAAATCTTGAATTAAGAATAATTTTTTAATAGAGTTTTAAAATTTTACCATAAATGTTATTGATATTATTTAAATTAACTGATTTTTTTTCGAACAATTTTATTGGAATATTTGAAAATAATTGAATTTCTGTAAAAAAAATCTAATATTTTTGTAAATAATTCAATTCTTCCAAAGAGTTTTTAAAAAACATTTTCTTTTTATTACCTACTTAATTTTTTTAAGGAATTAAAATTGAATTTTTAATCAATTCTTGTAAAATTATATTAAAATTGAACTTTTGCTATAAATTTTATTATTTATAAAAATAATTAAATTTTTAAAACGTATTTTGTTAAAATTTTTTAATAGAATTGAAATTTTAGTTTTTAGAATTGAATTTTTATTTATATTATTTAAAATAATTGAATTCCTAAGAAGAATGTTTTTATTTATGAAAATAATTGAATTTTTCATAAGAATTTTGTAAGCATTGTTTTAAACAATTAATTTTTTCGAGAAAGAATAAATATTATGAAAATTTTATTTTAAATAATTGATTTTTTCGAATTTTTTTCGAAATTACTCTTCTTAATTAATTAAATCCTTGTGAAATTTTTATTATTTATAAAAATAATTGAATTTTGGATGAATTTTATCAATTTTTGTCTTAAATAATTGAATTTTAAAGGCGGAATTTCGATGAAAATACTAAATTTTGAAAGTAGAATTTCGAATATTTTTTGAAAATAATTAAATCGTTTCAAAGAATTTGATTATAATTTTTAATAATAATTTTATGTTTTGTATTAATTGCGTATTTAATGTAGTGAAAATACTAAGAAAAAAACAGAATTAGTAGCATTTAGTGGCCGAAATCTAAAAATAGGACCCAAAATAGTAGCGTAACCTCAAAAAAGTATACTAAATAATAAGTTTTTAGTAGATAAGTGCGAAGCCTGAAAGAATATTTCGTTTTGCTTTCAAAGGCATACTGGCAACTATTAGGCCAATTCGGCAACTTTGTCGAAACAAAGGTGAACGCAAAAACGAGAGAGAGAGAGTTGAGAGAAAGCGTTTTATCTCGTGGCTTCAGTGTGGCTTTTCGGAACACCCCTTTAACTTCATCCCCGATAAGTATAAACCCGTGCGCTAATGGAAAGTACGTAAATATTTAATTTATACCCCAACTCTCTTTCCGGAACAGGCTTGTCTCGATCGTGTTCGCATTCAGCAAATATTAATGAGATAATGACAATTCCGTCATCAGACCGTCACTAATTGACTTCTCGGAACCAAGTATTCTATTAAAAAATCCTACTTTTTGGCCTATAGAAGTTTTTTCACATACCGAATACAAAAAAAATTCGAAATATATAAAAAAGGCCAACTAGGACCCTAAACAACCGTATTTTCCTTTGGGTCCCTCATTAAGTCCTTTTTTAGCAATTATAACATAAATTTTTTAATAATTAGTACTATTGAAAATAATTTAACTAAATACAGAAATCAGTCGATTGAGATTTCGTCTCTATTGCATTGGACACTTAGACGCCTGTTAACCGTTCGTTAGGTCCAGTGTTCAGACTAACTATAATGGCCATTGTGTGTCGGGGATGTCCCTAAACTCTTAGTGAAACGTACTAATTGTAGTCACGGATGGTGGTTACTGCTCCTTAGGGTCAATCGTCAATGGCGTGGATGCGAGGAACACTCCTTACAAGGATCATACACAACTTGGAAATTTACTCATTCTCCACGCTCCAGACATCAAAAGGGTTATACGGGCGCACGGCGAAACTCCCAAGGAAACTATACAGACAAACATTAGAGAGCCCCGTTACAAACAGTTCCGCAATTACGTGCGCGTGATTAATGTCTCTAATTAACGGTACATTCACAAAACTGTCTCGATTATCACCAAACACACCGCAATCTCAAGCCGTAAACCTTTAATTTCCGAAATCATAAACTTTATCATTGTATATAAGGGTCAGAATTCGTCAAATTTTCACAGAAAACATTTTTTTAGAGTTAAAATGATGAAAAATCATTTCTATTTGGTCTCAGGAATGTGTCCACCAAAGAACAGAAGAAAATATTTTTTATAAAAGTTATTGCAAAATTATTTTTTTTTTGCAACTTTTTAAACAAAACCATATTTCTCCTAAATGAATAAACCGATTTAAGAAATGAATGAACCAAACGGGAACATAAAGGGAATGAAAAATACTTTCGTTCAGAATTAGAAAATTTTTAAAAAGTTTATATTTTAATAATTATTTCATAAATTTTTTATAAACAATTAATTTTTTTTAATGTTCTGCGCCTTTTAGAAAATTTTAAAAAAATATCTACATACACTTAAAACTATAAGAAATCAAAATCCGATGAGAAAATTTTAGAGCGACAATTATTTTAAAATTTATAATGGAAATTATATCGAACGGAGATGCGATTTTGATGATTTTCAGAATTAAAACATTATTTTTAACTACGAAATGAACAAAACAGTGTCGAATTAACATTTTTATTCAGTTAAATGACCGTAAAAATTATCAAAAACTAAGTTTTTGATGCACTGCACCGCGTCAAAATAATTTCTATTATAACTTTTAAAATAATTGTCGCTCCAAAATTTTCTCAACGGATTTTGATTTCTTATAGTTTTAAGTGTATGTAGATATTTTTTTTTAATTTTCAGGCTTTGCACTCCATTATGATTTTCAAAAAAGTAGGAAAAAGTAGCCTTGATGACAAAAAAAGTATAGGAAATAGTAGCTTTGGTGACAAAAAAAAGAATTAAAGAATTTCATTTAAAAAAATTTTTTAAATTGAATTTTCTAAGTATTTTAATTTAATAATTGATAAATAACTTAATTTTATAAGGATTTATTCTAATATACATTCTAATGCACTCACGTTTCTGAGTGCGAAAATTAATAATTAAAATTTTTATTAGTTAATTAAAAAAAATACACACTTCAAATTTTTAAATAAAATTGAATTTTCGAAGTTTTTTTTTGAAAATTTTGAAAAATAAAATTTTTTAATTCTCTTATTTCAAGATAATTGAATTTCTATAAATAAATAATTTAAAATTTTTGATGTATTTTAATTTTCTATACATTCTATGGAAAAAATTTAGTTCTTTTAAAGATTTTTATTTAAATTTTTCTAAATAATCAATGGAAGTTAGTCATCGTATAATTATATATAATTATACGATTATATTATATATATTATATTATATTATATTATATTATTATTATATTATATATATTATAATTTTATTGTTTAAAATTTGATCGCAACACATTCAATTATTTTCTTAAATGGTAAAACTTTGACAAAATTAAATTAATTTTAGGATTTTTATTAAAATTCATTGTAAAAGTTTAATTATTTCTATGAATAACAAAAATTCATTTATATTCACCACAAGAATTCAATTATTTTCAAAAATTTTTCTTAATTCAATAATTTTCATATCTAGTGTTTTAATAAAATTTTGAAAAAGTATTCAATTATTTAAAAACAATTTTGCCAAAATTCTACACAAATATTCAATTATTTTCTAAAAGAATGAAAAATTAATATAGGAATTGGACTATTAAAGATAGTTTATTTAAATTTTTTTTCTAAATCAATTATTTGAAGCTTTTTTTAAAAAATCCTCGCAATAATACAATTACTTTCATAAATAATAAAACTAATTGCAAAAAAGGATTTATTTTTAATACGAGTTTAATCAAATTCGTCGAAAAATGCAATTATTTTCAAAAACTAGATTAAATTTTGTCTAAAGAATTCATTGATTTCAATTATTTTGATAAATAGCAAAATTTTTCCGATTTAATAAATTCTTTTAAATATTATTATGTTTGAAAAGTATTCTTCACAAGAATTCAATTATTTTTATAAAATTCCATAAAATTGAAAAAATAAACAATTCAATTATTTTCAAAAGTAATATAATTCGCCGCAGAAATTCAATTATGTTTAAATTTTTTTTGTAATTCTCCGAAATTTTAATTATTTTTATAAATAATTAAATTGTTCTCTACAAGTCAATTATTTTCAAAAAATTTTTATAAAATTCTTCGCAAACATTTAATTATTTTCATAAATATGTAATAACATTCATTGGAAGGATTCAATTACTTTTATAAATAGTAAAATTCTTTGCAGAAATTCAATTAGTGTCAATAAATTTTAATGAAATTGAATTAATCAAATTTTCCATTATAATTACGGACAGACAAGATGTTTTTTGGAAAATTGAAAAAATTCTTTGTTTAATTCAATTATTTTCCAAATTGTAGATTTATGTTCGAAATGAAATAAATTTGAATTTGATGAGAAAATAAAAGCGGTAAAAATTGGGACAAATCCGGGAAAAACGGGGAATTTAAAGATTAAACACAATTTATAATCAGTCACTATTGATAGAGTAAATATCGGTAAAATTATTTTCTATCATCTTATTGGCGGTTGTTTTTCATTAACGATTTTAGTTTTAGTTTTTAAATGGGAATGTGAAAACTAAGAATCTAAATTTGACTATTTGTTCAGAAAAGTAGCTTTTAGTAGCATTAGATTCAAAAAAGTAGCCAAAAAGTAGCAAATAGCAGCTTTTAGTAGAAAAGTGCGAAGCCTGAAATTTTTAAAAGGCGCAGAACATTAAAAAAAATTGATTGTTTATAAAAAATTTATTAAATAATCATTAAAATATAAACTTTTTAAAAATTTTCTAATTCTAAACGAAAGTATTATTCATTCCCTTTATATTTCCGCTTGGTTCATTCATTTCTTAAATCGGTTCATTCATTTAGGAGAAATAACATTTTGTTTAAAATGTTGCAAAAAAATTAATTTTCCAATAACTTTTATGGAAAATAATACTTTTTCCTGTTCTTTGGTGGACACATTTCTAAGATCAAATAGAGTTTTTTCCTCATTTTGATCTTAAAAAAGTACTTTTTGTTTTCTATGAAAATTTCACGAATTCGAATTTGTAAATAATAAAAAGCTTTTTAGAAATTGAATTTTTCTTATTAAATTTTTAAAAAAATACCACACAGATATTCAATTATTGAGAAATATTTAAATAGAACTCATTGTGAAATTTAATTAATTTTAAAAAGTTTTTCAAATTCAATGATTTTCAATATTTAAAAAAAAATTTGCAAACAGAATTCAATTATTTAAAAATTTTGTTGTAAAAATCTTCGTATTTCAATTTTTTTCATATTAATAATAATAAGAATTTCTCGGAAAATTAATTATTTAAGTTAGAATTTTCATAAAATTAGTCAAAGAAAATTTGGATAGGAAAGAAGTAAATATTTTTTTATTAAAATTAGGAAAAACTCGGGGAAATAAAATATAGAATTAAATTTTCTTCTGTTTTACAAAGTTTCTTAAACGAGTTTTTTTTGTCGTCAAGTTTACTTTTTTTTTACTACTTTTCAGGGCTGCAATGATTTAAATCAAGTTGATTTAAATCATGATTTTAATCTTGATTTAAATCTTGACATTTAAATCATGATTTAAATCAAACTGCAAAATGCATTAGAAACCGAAAAGGATACAAAATTAGAATTTATGTTAAAAGTTTTTAATTAAATAAAAGTAAAAAAGAATATTTTATAAAGATAATATAATGAATATCAGAAAATAATAATTATTATTTTTTGTTTATTTGGCGAAAGTTATTGAAAGATAAAAAATCTGTATTTTATATTTGAGTCAAAGAGGCATTAAATATCAGTATTTTGTTAAGATTTCCTAAACTTTTTTAAAACAAATTTTATTGTAACAAGAATTTATATATGTATTTTTTATTAAGGGCAGCCACAAATTATAAAAACAATTATAAATCAGAGATTTAGTTGGTCAGAAAAATACAGGGAATTTTTAAAAATTCTTTAAAAGTCAGACAATTTTAATTGAAAGAAACCACAAATTAAAAAACTTTGATAATCTTAGTTTTTGTATTTAGACTTTTTTTGCAAATATTTAATAATTAAACAAACATTTTTTAAATGTCTTATGTTTTTTTTATAAATAAAATTGTTACTTAAAAAGCATTAATAAATTTTTATAAGATTTTTTTTTAAGTGTAAAGTTAAGCGAAACTCTTCTGCCACAAAAATGTATTTTTATATGCAGAATAAACATGAATTGAATTGAATTGCATTATTAAAATTTTAATTAGTAATGCAGAGTATTAAGTAATAATTTAAAAATTTGTTAATCAGGAAAAATGAAAAATTAGTCAGGAAAAATCAGGAAATTCTAAAAATAAAATTTTGCATGCACCCTAATATTAATTTTTAATTCCTAATATTAAAAAAATAAATATTTAAAAAATAGTATTAAAAAATGATTTAAATCCAAAAAATCCGATTTAAATCAAAAAAATCTGATTTTTTTGATTTTTTAAAAAAAATCATGATTTTTATCAGCCCTGCTACTTTTTTACCACTTTTTTATGTCTAAAAGCCACTTTTTGCTATTTTTTGAAAATTAATGATTGCGTGAGAAGTCTGTTCCTTTTAAAATACATTTTTAAATTTTAAAACACTACTGAAATTTTACAACACAATATTCTTTATTGTCCTCTTTCTGATAATTTTCTTTTTAAGTATATAGTTGAACATAGACCATAAAATAAAGATAAACATTGACCTATTAAAATTACCAAAAAGTGACACAGTTTTTACACAGAAAATGAAAAGAAATTAGCGTATTTGTGAGAATTATAGTCTCTTCTAAAAATAGTGCCTAGAATATGGAGTTTCGTCTGTTGCCAAAGGGCATTTCAAATGGAAAGTGGGCTGCACCACGCGTACAGCGTGTGTTCGTCGCCGGCGGCGGGTGTAGCGGGTAATAGTTTAATTCATATGTAAATGGAGTAGCAGTTTGTAGTGAGAAGTGCCAAAAGGGCAGGCAAAGCGATGCTCGTATACTTGTATGATCGACTTCATAAATCTGCAACACGATATACTGTGTAATTAGTAATGCGCTCCATAGAGAGCCACCTGCATAAATCATTCCCCGGTCCTTTTTTTCCCTTTCACAAATGTGTCCTCTTTTATGCGAACCTTATAATTCGAGACTTCAGCGTATGATGCTTCAGCAGTAATAAATAACATGTGAACAGTTTGTTGGATATTATTAATGAAAAATTGGTCCAATCTATTGTTTAATAAATTAAGAAGGAGAATTACTATTTGGTTTTGCAAAAATTTAGGGGCTAAAGTATTAAATGTTGGGCCAAATTACGAGAAAGGAGACTTTGGAGTTAGTTAATTCTTCTTTGACTGTAGAAGGAACAAAATTTATTTCTTCTTTTACTGAAGAAAGAATAAAGATTCTTTCTTGTTCAACTGAAGAAAGAATAAAGGTTCTTTCATGTTCAACTGAAGAAAGAGCAAAGATTCTTCCTTGTTCAACTGAAGAAAGAACAAAGGTTCTTTCTTGTTCAACTGAAGAAAGAGCAAAGATTCTTCCTTGTTTAACTGAAGAAAGAACAAAGGTTCTTTCTTGTTCAACTGAAGAAAGAACAACAGTCAATGAAGTAAGAACAAATGTTCCTATTTCTTCATTAACTACTGAAGAAAAAACACCTTTTCTTGTTCAACTGAAGAAAGAACTAAAATTCTTTCTTGTTCAACTGAAGAAAGAACAAAGGTTCTTTCTTGTTCAACTGAAGAAAGAACAAAGATTCTTCCTTGTTTAACTGAAGAAAGAACAAAGGTTCTTTCTTGTTCAACTGAAGAAAGAACAACAGTCAATGAAGTAAGAACAAATGTTCCTATTTCTTCATTAACTACTGAAGAAAAAACACCTTTTCTTGTTCAACTGAAGAAAGAATAAAGGTTCTTTCTTGTTCAACTGAAGAAAGAACAAAGATTCTTCCTTGTTCAACTGAAGAAAGAACAAAGGTTCTTTCTTGTACAACTGAAGAAAGAACAAATGTTCTTTCTTGTTCAACTGAAGAAAGAACAAAGATTCTTTCTTGTTCATAACTGAAGAAAGAACAAAGGTTTTTTCTTCTTGAACTGAAGAAAGAACAACAGTCAATGAAGTAAGAACAAATGTTCCTATTTCTTCATTAACTACTGAAGAAAGAACACCTTCAGAAAGAGAACAAAAAGAAGAAAAATAAAACCCCATTTTGAGAAGACTATTTAGTTTTGTGGTGAAGATGAGACACGGTTGCGGAGTTAACTGCGCGCGTCCTTATTCGATTGAAACAAATAGAGTCATCAGAGTGAAACTATAGTGAGTCTTGTAACGGGTCGCTTTGGGGGTGTGCACCCTTTTCATGGGATTATTCGCTCGCATAATGTATGGCAAACATAAATCACCGAGTGTGGGACTGTCGCTTGAACCTACATGAAATTCTGCCGGAGAGATGATCCACTCGTTCTATGTGCGGTTTCGGCTAGACTAATTGGTTAGCAGGGTTGCTCGCGATGTCTCAATGGGTTATACGACATTGTCACTGCAATTTCGAAACCCTTATTCCCAATGTCCAACAGATGCAAACAATGAAGGGCTTTTAAAAGTAGTCTTTATTCTTCAACTTTATTTTCCTAATTATTTTATTATCTTACTAATGCTATGTCATTATTTTTCAAACTTAGAAAATTTGTTAATAACAGAGCTCGAAGTATAGGTCCGTAAATTTTGAAAAAATCCGTAACTTTGCTTCAAGTCCGTAAAAGTCTGTTTTTTAAAAAAAAATGTCCGTAAAGTCTGTAATTTCATTCAAAACGGTCCGTAAAGTCCGTAATTTCATTCAAAAAGGATGAAAAGTTCGTAAATTGTACGATATAATTTGGAGAATTTAGGAGAAATTACAAATGATTGCAGAAATTCAATTATTTTTAAAAGTAATAAAATTCTTCGTAAAAATTCAATTATGTCCAAAACATTTTTTAAATTCTCGACAAAATTTCAATTACTTCGAGAAATATTAAAATTCTTCTATACAAAATTCATATATTTTCAAAGAAAAACTAAAAAACGTCAACATTTCAATTATCTGTATAAATAAATAGCAAAATTCTTTAACAAAATTCAATTATTTTCAAAAATTTTATTAAAATTCATTAAAAAATTTCAATTATTTTCATAATCAACAATATTTATCAGACGAATTCAATTATTTTCTAAAGTAATAAAATTCAATTATTCTCAAAAATTTTAATAAAATCCATTGCAAAATTTGAATTATTTTCAAATGTAATAATATTCATCGCAAAAATTAAATATTGTTCAATATCTACTATTTCTATAAAATTTACCAAAAGAATTTAATTATTTAAAAAAATTTAATAATATTCTACAAAAACTTTTAATTATTTTCAAAAAATAATAAAAATTTCACAAGAATTTCATTAATAACAAATTTTTTTTAATGCATTTCTTCGCAATCATTCAACTATTTTCATAATTAATAAAATTTTACCGGGATTCAATTATTTTCGTAAGCAATAAAATTCTTTTTAGGAATTCAATTATTTTTAAAAGAATTTTAATCGAATTCCTCGAAAAAATTCTTAAAAATATTATTAAAATTTGTCCAAAGAATTTAATTGTTTTCAAATTTGTTGATAAAATTTTTAATAGGAATTGAATTCTAAGAAACATTAAAGTATTCAATAAATTATTTATTTTTGAATTTAAATAATTGAATTCTGGTAGAATTTTCTCATGAACATTGATTTAAAAATAGATTTCTGTTAAAATCTTAAATTATAATAATTTAATTCTTTCAAAGAATTTTAATAGAAGTTTTAAAAATAGTTGAAATTGGGAAATTTTTTTAAAATTGTCTTAAAAATAATTGAATTTCTCCAAAAAAAAAAAAATTTTTTAGCAAAACTTTTTAAAATGTTTGAATTTATACTAAAATTCTAATATTTTTTCAAATAATTGAATTCTTGCAAAGAATTTTATTAAGTTTATTGAAAATAATTGATTCCCTGCAAAAATTTTTATTATTTTATGAAAATATTTAAATTCTTGCGAAAAATTTTATTAAAATTTCTGAAAGTAATTAAAGATCTGCTCAGAATTTTGTTATTTTTAATTTATGTCAATAATTTTATTTAAATTTTTTAAAAATAGTTGAATTCTTGTTAATTATTTACAAGAATTTAATTATTTTTGAAAATTTTAATAAAATTCTTCGCAAAAATTAAATATTGTTCAATATCTACTATTTTTATAAAATTTACCAAAAGAATTTAATTATTTTAAAAAAAATTTCATAAAATTCTACAAAAACTTTAAATTATTTTCAAAAATAATAAAAAATTCCCAAGAATTTCATTAGTAACAATTTTTTTTTAATAAAATTCTTCGCAATAATTCAACTATTTTCATTATGAATAAAATTTTACTGGGATTAAATTTTTTTTGTAAATAATAAAATTCCCTTTTGGAAATCCATTATGTTTAATAAAATTTTAACCGAATTCCTCGAAAAAATTCTTAAAAATTTTATTAAAATTGGTCCGAAGAATTTAATTGTTTAAAAATTTGTTAATAAAATTTTTAATAGAAGTTCAATTCAAAGAAAAATTGAATTATTCAATTATTATTATTATTATTATTATTTTATTATTATTTATTTTTGTATTTAAACAATTGAATTCTGATAGAATTTTCTCATAAACATTGATTTAAAAATAGATTTCAGTTAAAATCTTAGAATATAATAATTGAATTCTTGCAAAAAATTTTATTAAGTTTATTGAAAATAATTGATTCCCTGCAAAAATTTTTATTATTTTACAAAAATATTTAAATTCTTGCGAAAAATTTTATTAAAATTTCTGAAAGTAATTAAAGATCTGCTAAGAATTTTGTTATTTTTAATTTATGTCAAAAATTTTATTAAAATTTTTAAAAACAGTTAAATTCTTGTTAATTTTTTACAAGAATTTAATTATTTTTGAAAATTTTAATAAAATTTTTCGCAAGAATTGAATTATTTTCATAAATAATAAAATTCAACGGACAATTTCAATTATTTTTAATACAATTTTAATCGAATTTCTCTAAAAATACAATTACCTATTCTTAAAAATGTTATTAAAATTCGTTAATAGAATTCAAGTATTTGATAATTTAATTTGATAATTAATTATTTTAAAACATGAAGAAATCGCAGACTTCGAGTTGAAGACTCGAAGTTATCGATTTCTTCATGTTTTATAGTTATGAAAAATTAAATTTCTAGTTTTAAGTAAAATGTTCTTTTGTATTTGATTCGGATCCAATCAAATAATTATTATAATAATTTTTAAGCAAAAATTATTATTATATTATAATTATTTTGCTTATTATTTTTGACAGTAAAAACGTTGTTGGTCCATAATTTTTAATTTTATTTCCGTAAAGTCCGTATTTTTAAGCACTTTCACTTTTTCGAGCCCTGTAGTAATTAAAATTGTTAATAATAAACTTGGAAAATTGCGTAAGACTTATATTTAGCAAATGATCTAAAATTTTGCTTGTTTTTCAGATTTTGGGCCATTCTTTCGAGGAAATTGCAACTGGCCTCTGTAAGTACTAATGAAAGTCATGTAAAATTATAATTATAAGATAATTAAGAAGATCATATAGTCGAATACTGATCCTAGATTTTAAAAATAATTTCAAAATTGTTCTATCGAGCGAGGACTGTGCAAAGTTGACTGGTTTTGGATATCACAAGAGCAGAGTGAGAGAGAGAGAGTATACGCGCACGTAATGTGGTAATGTTGGTAAACTTCTAAAAGTTTCCGCGCAGGATCCGCACTATTGTGGAGAGTGTGTCTCGTTATTGTAACGGGCAGTTGTTTGAGCTGCGTGCTTGTACAACGAGACACTTTAGTAACTATTTGTCCTGGCGAACTCGATCGTAAGCTTGTAATTGATATCACTGAATTTAGAGCCTGATGATGTTAGTGTATATGGGGATATTTTGATGCTGTATGCGATATAAATAACGTCGCGCGTCAGTTCACGAAATCTAGTTCTCTTGACGCGTGTCTGTATATATATATATATTGATATGAGTATATTTGCGCTTTTGAAGCTGATACGCGAACATTGATCACATTAACACAGTTGTCTACGAGATTCCTGATTCGTTATACATTTCAAAGCAATCTCCCTGATATACTAAGAGTATTAATGTTTATTATTGCAGCATACATAGTAATTCGTAATTATTCGAGTCTTGTAGAGAGAAAAAGATAATTATATACTTTTTTTTAATATCTTTTTTCTATATGCATATATTATTTTTTCTATATGTATTTTCATATTTAAAAAGATATTAATCTTTCTCTGTAATATATATATATAATTGCATATGTAAGAAGAATCATTTCTTCAAATCTTCTTTTCCCGGTCTAAAAGTTGAGTGGAACGTTAGAAATTTAAGAAACGGGAATAAAAACCCCCCAAAAAGCGTGTTTTTGAAAAAAGTGGGGGTAAAACCAAAGAAAAAAGTATTTTTCATTATTATTGACATTGTAGTCATTTTCAATGTATTCATGCTGGCTGAACACGATTCTAGGTTTCAAAATTGCCTACAGCGTTAGAATTTTGAGAAAAGTGGGGGTAAACCCGAAAAAAAATTATTTTTTATAACTATTGACATTGTAGTCATTTTCAACATATTTGAGCCATCTGAAAACGATTCAAGGTTTCAAATTTGCCTACGGCGTTAGAATTTTGAGAAAAGTGTGAGTCAAACCCCAAAAACCGTGTTTTTGAAAAAAGTGGAGGTAAACCCGAAAAAAAAATATTTTTGATTACTATTGACATTGTAGTCATTTTCAATGTATTCATGCTGGCTGAACACGATTATAGGTTTCAAAATTGTCAACAGTGTTAGAATTTTGAAAAAAAGTGGTGGTAAAACCGAAGAAAAAAGTTTTTTCTATTATTATTGACATTCTAGTCACTTTCAATGTATTTATGCTGGCTGAACACGATTCTGGGTTTCAAAATTGCCTACAGCGTTAGAATTTTGAGAAAAGTGGGACTAAAAACCCCAAAAAAGCGTGTTTTTGAAAAAAGTGGAGGTAAAACCGAAGAAAAAAGTATTTTTTATTATTATTGACATTGTAGTCGTTTTCAATGTATTTGTGCCAGCTGAAAACGATTCTAGGATTCAAATTTCCCTGCGGCGTTAAATTTTTGAGAAAAGTGGGGGTAAACCCGAAGAAAAAAGTATTTTCTATTATTATTGACATTCTAGTCATTTTCAATGTATTTATGTTGGCTGAACACGATTCTAGCTTTCAAAATTGCCAAAAGCGTTAGAATTTTGAGAAAAGTGGGACTAAAAACCCCAAAAAACCGTGCTTTTGATAAAAGTGGAGGTAGAAGCGAAGAAAAAAAGTATTTTTTATTATTATTGACATTGTAGTCATTTTCAATATATTCATGCTGGCTGAACACGATTATAGGTTTCAAAATTGTCGACAGTGTTAGAATTTTGAAAAAAGTGGGGGTAAAACCGAAGAAAAAAGGATTTTCTATTATTATTGACATTCTAGTCATTTTCAATGTATTTATGCTGGCTGAACACATGATTCTAGCTTCATTGATTCTAGCTTTCAAAATTGCCAAAAGCGTTAGAATTTTGAGAAAAGTGGGACTAAAAACCCCAAAAAAGCGTTGTTTTTGAAAAAAGTGGAGGTAAGACCGAAGAAAAAAGTATTTTTTATTATTATTGACATTGTAGTCATTTTCAATGTATTTGTGCCAGCTGAAAACGATTCCAGGATTCAAATTTCCCTACGGCGTTAAAATTTTGAGAAAAGTGGGGGTAAACCCGAAAAAAATTATTTTTCATTGCTATTGACATTGTAGTCATTTTTAATATATTTGTGCAGGTTGAAAACGACTTTAGGTTTCAAATTTACCTACGGCGTTAGAATTTTGAGAAAAGTGAGAGTAAAATCCCAAAAAACCGTGTTTTTGAAAAAAGTTTGGGTAAACCCGAAAACAATTATTTTTGATTACTATTGACATTGTAGTCATTTTCAATGTATTCATGCTGGCTGAACACGATTATATGTTTCAAAATTGTCGACAGTGTTAGAATTTTGAGAAAAGTGGGGGTAAACTCGAAAAAAAAATTATTTTTTATTATTATTGACATTGTAGTCATTTTCAACGTATTTATGCTGCGGCTGATCACGATTCTAGGTTTCAAAATTGCCTAAAGCGTTAGAAATTTGAGAAAAGGGACTAAAAACCCCCAAAAAGCGTGTTTTTGAAAAAGTGGGGGCAAAACCAATGAAAAAAGTATTTTATATTATTATTGACATTGTAGTCGTTTTCAATGTATTTGTGCCAGCTGAAAACGATTCCTGGATTCAAAATTGTCTACAGCGTTAGTATTTTGAGAAAAATGGGTGTAAATACCTAGAAAACGAGGTTTTCATTAATTTAAACACATTTAGTTTACCCTTAATGGATCAAAAAAAGAGCTAAAAGAGA
Organism: Leptopilina drosophilae; assembly: GCA_032873175.1. Classification (NCBI taxonomy): domain Eukaryota; kingdom Metazoa; phylum Arthropoda; class Insecta; order Hymenoptera; family Figitidae; genus Leptopilina; species Leptopilina drosophilae. The sequence continues at coordinate 44,697,041 of CM065482.1, forward strand.
TTTTTTACTAAAAGAGAAATACCGAAACATTACCCCATTATATAAATATATACTTTAAGCTGAAAAAACAAAGAGTTGACGATTCGTAAAAAAAATGAGCGTTGATGCTTAAAATACATTAAATCCCATAAAGATAACACTAAAGTGTAAAGGATAATAATTTCCCTTCTCGTTTTAAGAAGAAATGAGCATTTATCCAGCAGTTTTGTTGAAATTTGCTATCGAGTGAAATTTAAATGAGTTTGTTATTATCGTTAGGTGAGAGGAGAGGCGCTCATCCCTTTTATATGCGTGTTTATATATATAGATTCTCGTGCGGCGCGCGGGACTCTGTTATAGAACCTAAATGGCTTTGTACTCGAAGGAAACAGTCATTTGCGATAAGGGCTCGTTTTCGCGTCTTTGGGTGTTACGAAGAAGCAAACGAGAATAAGAGAGAGAGAGAGAGAGGGGGAGGGAGGTACTCTCGATTCTAAAGGGAAATAAGAGACGAAGGAAGACCAAGAGAGCAAAAGGAGGCCGCACGATAGCGTTGAATAGCCGGCATTACAATCAAAATAACGCGATTTAAAGTGAGGCAGACGTTTCCGAATACTGCACACTATGTGGGGCGTTTCGTAGACACTGAGAGACATAACTTGGTAGCAAACGACGCGTGACGTTTTTTATGTCTTATCACGTTAAAATAAATAAAAATAGAATTGCATTTCGGTGTTATAAATATTCGAGAGGGAATGACTCTTTAAATTCCGCGATTCTTTTTTCTTTTGCTTTTGAAACATCAGTTTATATACCGCATAGGCCAACCCCCATGAAGCATGCGATGGGGGATTGCTTTTTATATATATATAAGTTATACGTGCGGTTGACTTTTGTGCGCACGGACGAACGAACGATTATACGACTATTCTTAAAAAATATCTTTTCAACCCCTAAAATGAGGAAAGCAAATAAGAATGATTGGAAAATTTTTCCGATGGGACACGTTTTTTTAATATATCGAATTTTAGTATATAGTTAAGGAATTTATAAGTAGTTTTCAACTTTTTTAAATTTTTGCTCTCGAAACTAGATTTTTATGAATTTTAATATTAAACGTATACGAAAAAAAATCTTCACCTGGAGCAACTACAAGATTCATTATATTAGCGAAATTTTTAGTTATTGCAACGAATACTTTCGCTATTTCAACGAATACTTTCGCTATTTTAGCGAAAGTTATCGCTGTTCCAATTAAACGTTTTTTTTCGTGTGTAAAGTATTTGTAAGTACGGATAGTCCGAAAGTATAAAGCACGTGCGGTTGATAGAATAAAAAATTCGGTTTTTAGAACACCCAGTATAGACAATAAGGGGAATTTTTTTCCGGAGCCAAAAGTCGTTTTTGATTCTTTTCCGTAACAGAAGTACTTGCGAAACCGTCTCAGCGATGATTGTCACCACTTCGAGGAAAGTGCACTGTGCTCTTGTATGTATATATATATACATGGGAAGAGTCCCCCCTTCTCTCTTGCTTCCATTCTTTCTTTCTTCCGGTCTATCACTCTTCTTGTCCTCTCTAGCACTCTCTATTCTCCTGAACTACTTTCTCTTAAGTTTCTGTTTTGCGAAATAGTTGAAACTTTACTAAATTTTTTCAAATGTTATAAAGAAGATTTTTTTAAGCTTCTAAGTATTTTTTAATCTTTAGAGAAAGTCGGGGAAACAATAAAAATTTTGATGGGTAGCAGTAGGCTTCGCACGTATCTACTACAACCTACTATTTAGTACTTTTTTGAGGTTACGCTACTATTTTGGGTATTATTTTTAGATTTCGGCCACTAAAAGATACTATTTCTGTTTTTTTCAGTATTTTTAGTACTTTAAATCCTCTAATAGTTGAACCAGGGCTGATAAAAATCATGATTTTTTTAAAAAAATTAGATTTTTTTGATTTAAATCGGATTTTTTTGATTTAAATCATTTTTTAATACTATTTTTTAAATATTTATTTTTTTAATATTAGGAATTAAAAAATTAATAATAGGGTGCATGCAAAATTTCATTTTTAGAATTTCCTGATTTTTCCTGACTAATTTTTCATTTTTCCTGATTAAAAAATTTTTAAATTATTATTTAATACTCTGCATTACTAATTAAAATTTTAATAATGCAATTCAATTCAATTCATGTTTATTCTGCATATAAAAATACATTTTTGTGGCAGAAGAGTTCCGCTTAACTTTACACTTGAAAAAAAACTTATAAAAATTTATTAATGCTTTTTAAGTAACAATTTTATTTATAAAAAAAAACATAAGACATTTAAAAAATGTTTGTTTAATTATTAAATATTATACAAAAAAAGTCTAAATACAAAAACTAAGTTTATCAAAGTTTTTTAATTTGTGGTTTCTTTCGATTAAAATTCCCTGACTTTTAAAGAATTTTTAAAAATTCCCTGTATTTTTCTGACCAACTAAATCTCTGATTTATAATTGTTTTTATAATTTGTGGCTACCCTTAATAAAAAATACATATATAAATTCTTGTTACAATAAAATTTGTTTTAAAAAAAGTTTAGGAAATCTTAACAAAATACTGATATTTAATGCTTCTTTGACTCAAATATAAAATACAGATTTTTTATCTTTCAATAACTTTCGCCAAATAAACAAAAAATAATAATTATTATTTTCTGATATTCATTATATTATCTTTATAAGATAATCTTTTTTACTTTTATTTAATTAAAAACTTTTAACATAAATTCTAATTTTGTATCCTTGTCGGTTTCTAATGCATTTCGCAGTTTCATTTAAATCATGATTTAAATGTCAAGATTTAAATCAAGATTAAAATCATGATTTAAATCAACTTGATTTAAATCATTGCAGCCCTGAGTTGAAATAAGAAAAACTATTCTGAATAATTATAATCAAATTCTTTGAAACGATTCAATTATTTTAAAAAAACATTCGAAATTCTATTAATTTTCAATATTTCGTATTTTCATCAAAATTAAATTATTTAACAAAAAAAATGATAAAATTCATTCAAAATTCAATTATATTTATGAATATATAAAATTCACAAGGATTTATCTATAACTTAAAATAGTATTTTCAAAAATATATCGAAAAAATCAATTATTTAAAATAAAATTTCCATAATCTTTATTGTATCTCTAAAAAATTAATTGTTTAAAACAATGTTTATAAAATTCTTATGAAAAATTCAATTATTTTCATAAATAAAAAAATTCTTCTTAGCAATTCAATTAGATTAAATTATATCAATAAAAATTCAAATCTATAAAAAATAAAATTTGAATTCCATTAAAAAACTATTTTTCATTCAATAATTTTCAATATTCTACTATATTTTAATTAAAATTTTCAAAAGAATTCAATTATTAAAAGTTTTTATTATATTCTACACGAACATTCAATTATTTTCCCGCAAAAAATAAAAATTTCACATGAATTAAATTTGTTAAAATACAGAATTTGTGTACATTTTTTTGAAAAAATTAAACGTTTTATTAAATTTTGCATTAAATCCTTAGCAGTAATTCCATTATTTTAATTAGAATTTTCATAAAATTAGTCGAAAGGTAATTAAATATTAAAACTTGTTTTTAAATTCTTTGCGAAAATTCAATTATTATGTTTGTAAATAATAAAATTATTATGAGGAAATAATTGTTTTTAAAAACTTTAATAAAATTCGATTTAAAAATCTAATTATTTTTATAAATATAATAAAATTTATCGCAAAAGTTCAATTTTAATATAATTTTACAATAATTGATTAAAAATTCAATTTTTATTTCTTAAAAAAATTAAGTAGGTAATAAAAAGAAAATGTTTTTAAAAACTCTTTGGAAGAATTGAATTATTTACAAAAATATTATAATTTTTTGCAGAAATTCAATTATTTTCAAATATTGCAATAAAATTGTTAAAAAAAAATCAGTTAATTAAAATAATATCAATAAAATTTATGGTAAAATTTTAAAACTCAATTAAAAATTATTCTTAATTCAAGATTTTTCAATATTCTACTATTTTAATAGAAATTTTCCAAAGAATTTAATTTAAAAAAAAAAATGTTATTATATTCTACACGAACATTCAATATTTTTCTTGTAAAAATAAAAATTCCACAAAGAAATTGAATTATTTAAAATATACAATTTTCATATATTTTTTTGATAAAATTAAATGTTTTAAAATTTGGCACTAAATCATAAGAAGTAATTCGATTATTTTTATAAATTTTAAAATTTTTTCCAGGAAATTAAATTATTTTTGTAAATAAAATCATTGTCAGAATTCTTCGTAGAAATTCAATTATTTTCGAAAAAATCTAGAAAGAATTGTAAACATTTCAATTATATTTATGAATATGCAAAATTCTTCGACAAAAATTAATCATTTTCAGAATTCCATTATTTTTAAATATATTAATTAAATAGTTTGAAAGAAATTGAATTTATAATGAAAGAAACACGAATTTGAATTAAATTTTTATGAAATAATTCAATTATTCTTTGAGATTTTAATAAAATTCTTCCCAGGAATTCAATTATTTATGAATAAATAATTCTTCGAAACAATTCAATTATTAAACATAAATAACAAAATTATTCCCGAAAATTCAATTATTTTGCGTCATTTTAGTAAAATTTTTTGCAAAATTCAATTATTTTCGGATAAATAACAATATTCGTTAGAAGAATTCAATTATTTTTAAAAGTATTAAATTTCTTCTTGTTCATTCGATTATTTTGAAAAATTCTGAAAATAAACTTTCGCGAGAATTCAATTATTATTGTAAATAATAAAAATCTTTTTAGGAATTGAATTTTTCTTATTAAATTTTAATAAAATAGAACACAGACATTCAATTATTGTTAAATATTTTAATATAATTTATTGTGAAATTTAATTATTTTAAAAAACTTCTAAATTCAATAATTTTTAATAGTTTAAGAAAAATTGCAATCAGAATTCAATTATTTTCCAGTAAAAATTTATTGAATCATTTAAAATTTTTTTACATTTTTATTTAAATTAAAAATTTTATTTTCATAGGAATTAAGTTATTTAAAATAGAGAATTTGCAAACATTGTTATAAAAAATCAAATCTTTTATTAAAATTGGCATTAAATTATTTAACATTAATTCGATTATTTTGATAAATTTTAAAATTCTATTGAAGGATTTAATTATTTTTGTAAATAAAATCAATTTTAGAATTCTTCACAGAAATTCAATTTTTTCGAAAAAATCTAAAAAGAATTGTAAATATTTCAATTATCTTAATAAATGAAAAAATCTTCAACAAAATTTAATCATTTTCGGAATTCCATTATTTTCAAATATTTTAATAAAATTTTTCAAACAAAATCACTTATTTTAAACACGAATTTGAATTAAATTTTTATGAAATAATTCAATTATTCTTTTAGATTTTAATAAAATTCTTCACAGGAATCCAATTATTTATGAATAAATATTTTTTCGAAAGAATTCGAATAAAAAATATAAATAACAAAATTATTCCCGAAAATTCAATTATTTTGAATCATTTTAGTAAATTTTTTTGCAAAATTCAATTATTTTCGGATAAATAACAATATTCATTAAACTATTTTGGTAAATAATAAAAAGCTTTTTTGGAATTGAATTTTTCTTAGTAAATTTTAATAAATTAACACACAGATATTCAATTATTGTGAAATATTTTAATAGAACTCTTTGTGAAATTTAATTATTTTTAAAAACTTTTCTAAATTCAATGGTTTTCAATATTTTAAAAAAAAATTTTAAACAGAATTTAATTATTTAAAAAGTTTTTTGTCAAAATCATCGTATTTTAATTTTTTTCACATCAATAATAAAATTTTTTTGGGAAATTAATTATTTAAATTGAAATTTTCATAAAATTAGTCAAAGGAAATCAATTATTTCAAAATTTTTATTAAATTCTTCTCAAGAGTTAAATGATTTTAATAAGTACAGGCTTCGCACTCTTCTACTAAAAGCTACTATTTGCTACTTTTTTGATACGAGGCTACTTTTTGGCTACTTTTTTGAGCCTAATGCTACTAAAAGCTACTTTTCTCAACAAATAGTGTTAAAAATAAAATCGTTAATGAAAAACGACCGCCAATAAGATAATAGGAAATAATTTAACCAACATTTACTCTATTGAATTAAACAAATTTTTTTAAACATTTTTTCAATTTTTCAAAAAACAATCTTGACTCTTCATAATTATAATTGAAAAATTTGATTAATTCAATTTCATTAAAATTTATTGATACTAATTGAATTTGTGCAAAGAATTTTACTATTTATAAAAGTAACTGAATCCTTCAAAAGAATGTTATTACATATTTATGAAAATAATTAAATGTTTGCGTAGAATTTTATTAACATTTTTGAAAATAATTGAATTGTAGAGAACAATTTAATTATTTATAAAGATAATTGAAATTTCGGAGAGTTTCAAAAAAATGTTAAACATAATTGAATTTCTGCGAAGAATTATGTTACTTTTGAAAATAATTGAATTATTTTTTTAATTTTATGGAAATTTATGAAAAGAATTGAATTCTTATGAGGAATATTTTTCAAAAATAATATTTAAAAGAATTTAGTAAATCGGAAAAATGTTAATATTTATGAAAATTATTGAAATAATTGAATTCCTTAGACAAAATTTACGAACCACTTCACTTTTTTAATTATCTACATGCTTTGCCAAAAAAACTAATTTTATAAAAAATTTAAAAAACCGAAATTCTTAAAATTCATCTGTTTCTACTTGTTTTTCTACTTTTGCTTCTTTATTTTTGGGTTTTTGAGAACCACTTTACTTTTTTAATTATCTACATGCTTTCCTAAAAAAAATAATTTTATAAAAACCCGCCACTGCAGTGCGAGTACAACTCGCACTTGTCCAATTTTTTTTTTACTATTTTTTTTTATTTTTTGCTATACTATTCGTTTTTTTACTATTTTTGTCTTTTTTCTTAACTATTTGTTTGTTTCCTATTCTTTTATTACTATTTCTGTCTTTAGTGTTCTTTTTTTTTTAATAAGTTTTTAATGAAATTCTTTAATTCTTTTTTTTGTCATCGCGGCTACTATTTCCTACTTTTTTTTGTCATCAAGGCTATACTTTTTCCTACTTTTTTTAAACTCATAATGGAGTGCGAAGCCTGTAAGTATTTAAATTCTTTTATAAATAATAAAATTTGTTGCGCAGGAATTCAATTTATTAGCATTAGAATAAGAAAGAAGTAAATATTTTTTTAAATTAGGAAAATGTCGGGAAAATAAAATATAGAATAGAATTTTCGTCAGTTTTATAAAGTTTTAAAAAGGAGGTTCTTTTGGTCGTCAAGTTTCATTTTTCTATGGCTACTTTTTTACTACTTTTTTTAAATCTGAAAGCTACGTTTTGCTACTTTTTTTAAAATTAATTATCGAGTACGAAGTCTAAGGTATAGAAGTGAGGGAAAAAATTAAATTTTCAGGCAACCACGATTTAGTAATTTAAAATCAGTAAAATTCGGTAATATCACGCGGTAAATCGTTAGGTATTAAAATAACACCAAAAAAAGGATTAAAATAATCCAATTTAGTGTTATTTTAATCCATTTTGGTGTTATTTTAATACCTAACGATTTACCGTGATGTGAAGGAATCAAGAAACAAATGTGGTTGGTGCAAGGCCGAAGAGTAAAAGTCGCAATTTGTTTTATTCGATTTTACGAAATATTGGGAGGGGGGGGGTTTCCCTTCCGAAGGTCAAGCATTGAGTTGGTCACAGTGTTTTTTAGGGAACGAGGCGTCGTTTCGACAATTCAGAGCACACGTCACGTTCAGGCATTGTAGCGCCTCTTTCTGGAAATCAGTGAGATCGACGGTGCACTTTATCGGAGCCATAAAGACTAATATAATTCGGAGAAGGAGCGTGTTCGAAAGGCAATAGCTTGAGTGCCCGACACAATTGCAAGTGTCGTGTATGTATATGTGATCCCACATATTCGCACAGTGTTCGGGGTGTTTTTTAGACAGAGTGCTTTTTTGTGGACGACAGAGCATTTAAGGGAATTGCTCCCTTGTGCTCAGGGCTCTTTCTCTCTCTCTCTCCCTTTTTCTATTCCTCATCTCTTCTATCCCACTTTTACTCGCACCTTAAGATTCACAAAAAAAATCATACCGCACCCTCTCTCTGTATCCTAATAGTCGATTGATCCTCATGACATATACACTGTCAGGGTTGAGGCGAAAATTTGATTTTATTTTTTCTTGTTTTTTCCCAGATGGAACTTTGACTTCTTCCCTGACCCTGTAAACAATAAAAATGCGGATATTCCGGGAAAAGTCGGGGAGAATTTATTAGAAGAAAATTAATTTTTTGGTTACAACCTTGATTTGGAAACTGATTCCAACTGATATTTGATTGGAACACGGTAAATCGTTAGGTATTAAAATAACACCAAAATGGATTAAAATAACACTAAATTGGATTATTTTAATACTTTTTGGTGTTATTTTAATACCTAACGATTTACCGTGAAGGAAGTGGAAATTATAGTCAATTCGCAACGTGTTTATTTATTGAAAGAGGAATACGAGAAGGGAAAAAAGAAGAAGAAGAAGAAAAAAAGAGTAATGGTGAGTTTTATTTATTTTTTTTTTCGAAATCTTGATATGATTTCAAGAGCGAGTAGTGTAACGATGACAACTGTAAAATACCCGCACATCGACTTATAAAATCCGATCGAATCGTTGTAAATTGAACGGTACGCGATATTTCCAATATTTGAAGCCACGACGGAAGTCGCAGTCGCTTCAGGAAATGAAACGTGTGTCTAATTTCCAACGGCCGATGGACCGCGCCCTATTCCCACACTCGGATGTCATTCCACAGATTGACAGCTTGTGAGCGCAATTTTTTAAAAACTCATATAGATTTTTTTCTTTTTCTATTTTTAGAGATATCTTTTACATATATAAGAATTCCGACGCTCTGCTCATTTTGATTTTGTTTTAGAAAAGTAATTTTTATCCACGCTCGATTTATAAAAATTTCCGCAACAATACTTTTGATGCGAATTCGAATATATATATACAAAATTCTAACACATTTTTTTTATGCTTGTTGCACTCTATAATTTTCTTTAATTTTTCTCTCCTTTTTGCAAAACTGATGCGCCTGCGTTTAAAATCAAAACGATAAGTATTTTTATATTTAAAAAGATATCAGCGCTCGGATTGTGCGACTTTTTCGACTTTTCTAAGGAAATGTGACTTTTTTCGACTTTTTTGTAACACGTAAATCGTTAGGTATTAAAATAACACCAAAATGGATTAAAATAACACTAAATTGGATTATTTTAATCCTTTTTGGTGTTATTTTACCAAAATGGATTAAAATAACACTAAATTGGATTATTTTAATCCTTTTTGGTGTTATTTTAATACCTAACGATTTACCGTGAAAAAGATGCGACTAATCGACTATTTCGAGATTTTTTTTGGTAAAATGCGACTGAAATTTTTTAAATTTTCAGAAAATTAAAGTTAAAGAAAAAATGTTTAGTCAAAAAAATGTTCTGTTAAGTTTATTTACAGATTTCTTGGAAATTTTTCAAAAAAACAGCACTAACCTCTTTTTTAAATAAATATTTAATTATTATTTTTCCATAAGAATTAAAATTCTTCAAAAGATACAAATTCAAACCTTTTTGAAATTAAACAACTTATAAAAAATTGTTAAAAAACATAAAGATGACCGAGTGATGGAGTCATTATTTTACATTATAAGATTTTATAAAAAAAAAAGAATTTGAAAATCATTAAATTTCTAGGATGATTTTTTTTATTTATAAAGATAATTAAAATTTTGACAATAATTTTATTAAAATTCTTTGCAAATAATTGAATTTCAGAGAAAAATTTTATTATTTATTAGGATGATTGAAATTTTTGAACAGCTTTTTTTAAATGTTTAAAAGTAATTGAATTTTGAAGAAGAATTTTGATATTTTTAAAAATAGTTGAAATTGTGGAGAGAATTTAAAAAAATTTGAAAATAATTGAATTTCTGCGATGAATTTTCTTATTTTTTAAGATAATTGAATTTTGCAAAGAATTTTATCAGAACTTTTGAAAATAATTAAATTTCCATGATGAATTTTATTATTTATGAAGATAATGATAATTTTGACGAGAAATTAAAAAAAATTTTGAAGATAATTGAATTTCTGCGAATTATTTTATTACTTTTGAAAATAAATGAATTTATAGGATGAATTTTATTATTTATAAAGATAATTACAAATGTACAGAAATAAATAAATAATTGAAATTCTGACAATAATTTTATTAAAATTCTTTGCAAATAATTGAATTTCAGAGAAGACTTTTATTATATATTAGAATAATTGAAATTTTGAACTCATTTTTTTTAAATGTTTAAAAGTAATTGAATTTTGAAAAAGAATTGTGATATTTTTCAAAATAGTTGAAATTGTGGAGAGAATTTAAAAAAATTTGAAAATAATTGAATTTCTGCGATGTATTTTTTTATTTTTTAAGATAATTGAATTTTGCAAAGAATTTTATCAGAACTTTTGAAAATAATTAAATTTCCATGATGAATTTTATTATTTATGAAGATAATGATAATTTTGACGAGAAATTAAAAAAAATTTTGAAAATAATTGAAATTCTGCGGAGAATTTTATTACTTTTGAAAATAATTGAATTTCCATGATGAATTTTATTATTTATAAAATTTTGACGAGAAATTTAAAAAAAAAAATTTTGAATGTAGGGGAGACCGGGGCGTAATGGCTAAGGGGCGTAATGGATAATTGTAATTTATTTAAAATTGGTAAATCGAAATAATTTCGTTCTATAGACAAGTTATTGTACTTGGTATACTGCAACTTCGTACGAAGTTTCAATAATATTTGTTCACTATTGTAAGAAATATAGTAGAAAAACTTTTTTTGACATACGAAAGTAACTTTTCAAAATTTTTATTTTTTCGTTCTCATTTTTTCAAAAATAGCTTTAAAAATAAAAATCAAATTGGGTTTTGAGCTTGATACATTTGTTTTTAAGGGCCAATTGGAGATTTTTCATTTACACTTTCTGTATTGATAGAAAATTACAAAATATTGGCCAAGTACCCCTGGGGCGTAATGGCTAGTTTTTCCCGGGGCGCGATGGATAATGCAGCGTAGGTTCGTTTTCGCGGTTACTTGTTACTTAGTTGCAGTATGTTCGTGTGTTTATCAACTTATTTATTTGTTTTGATCTAAAATCGATAAATAGTAGATTTTAAACGATTGAAATGAGAAATTACAAACCAAAAAAACAGCGTTTCAGGAGAAGAGTGGGTTCAGTGCACATCGTGTCAGCTTTGGGCCCACGACGCTTGTGCTGACGATAACCGATTTTTTATCTGTGATTATTGTAAAAGCAAATAATTTTGCTAGTTTACTAGACAAGAAAAGTATTTCGAAAATTCTTATTTAATTGTTATCATTTTATAAATTAAAATAAATTTACTATACAGTTACTTACTTTTTTAAAGATTACTAAAAAAGTTAAACTTCCGATTTGTAATTTTGCTATATTAAATTTAAAAAATAACCAAAAAATATTTTTTTCATTTGTGAGTAATGTAAAAGCAAATAATTTTGCTTGTTTATTTAAGACAGGAAAAGTATTTTAAAAATCCTTATTTAATTGTCATCGTTTTATGAATCAAATTAAATTTACTATAAAGTTACTTACTTTTATTAAAGATAAATGAGAAAGTGAAACTTCAGATTTGTAATTTTGTAATATTAATTTTAATAAAAAAACCGAAGAATATGTCTTTACACTGAAAGAAATTTTCCGACATTACTGCCATAATTATGGCTGATTCTGCCAGAATGAATCACTGTATTATAATTAAATACAACTGCCAAAACAGTTTGGTTAATCCAGCCATACGAATGACAGAAACAGAGGACAGTAAGTGTGAATCATCCTTCACATGTCTAACATAACCTCACTTATGTGCTAATCTGACAGATTGTATGACTACTTCAACCAAAATCCTTAACCAGAAGTTTATGGATGAATTCTCGAAAGTATTTCTTTCAGTGTAGAAAATAATTGTAGTTATATTTTTTGATCTTATCTTCTATACAATAATTATATTTACAATATTTTTTACATAAAATTTAATTCACAAACCTTAATTTACAATATATAATAAAATTTGAGGCCGTAAATATTAATTTTCACTCATTATTCATTACGCCCCGGGAGTTATCCATTACGCCCCGGCCTGGGGCGTTTTGGATAGCTTTGCATTGCTCCAGAAAAATTATTGTAGAAAAAAAAGTAAGAGTCATATCGGGATGTTTTTTTTTAAAAAAGAAAGCTGAGATACCAGAGTAACTTTTCCAGAAGAAAAACATTTAATTAAAACAAAAATGGCCGAGAAAAAGCACAAAGAGTGAAAAGTTAGCCATTACGCCCCGGTCTCCCCTAATTGAATTTTTGCGAAGAATTTCATTATTTTTGAAAATAAATGAATTTTAGAAAAGAATTTTATTATTTATAAAGATAATTGAAATTATAAAAGTCATTTTAACAAATTTTTTTAAATAATCGAATTTTTGAAAAGAATTTTATTATTTATAAAAATAATTGAAATTTTAAAACGAATTTTATTAAAAAAAAATGTTAAAAATACCTAATTAAAATTTTGCCTTGCGTTTTATTAAATTTTATTAAATATTATTTCAGTTTGTTTGATGTTAAATAGTATATGCGTTGGCAAGAAACGTGATTTTTTTACAATTTTGACAATTTCGTGTTTTCTTTTCGGCGTTTTTTCCCTAAAATTTCATTCGAATTTTTTTCCAACTTTTTCGGAAATTTTATGCGACTTTTCGTGACTTTTGTTGTGAATTTATGCGACTAAAGCGACTTTTTTTGAGTCTTAAATACGATCCGAGTCCTGAGTTATTAATCTTTCTCTATAATATATATAATCGTATGTAAGAAGAATCATTTCTTAAAATTTTCTTATCCCGTTCTCAAAGTTGAGTAGAACGTTAGAAATTTGAGAAAAGTTGGACTAAAATCATCCAAAAAGCGTGTTTTTTAAAAAAAAAAGTGGGTGTAAAACCGAACAAAAAAGTATTTTTTATTACTATTGACATTGTAGTCATTTTTAATGTATTGATGCTGTCTGAAAACGATTCCAGGTTTCAAAATGGCCGAAAGCGTTAGAATTTTGAGAAAAGTTGGGGTAAACCCGAAAAAAAAATTATTTTTGATTACCATTGACATTGTAGTCATTTTCGATGTATTTATGCTGGCTGGTTACGATTCCAGGTTTCAAAATGGCCGAAAGCGTTAGAATTTTGAGAAAAGTGGGGGTTAAACCCCCAAAAAACCATTTTTTTGAAAAAAGTGGGGGTAAAAGCGAAGAAAAAAAGTATTTTTTAATATTATTGACATTGTAGTCATTTTCAATATATTTGTGCCAGCTGAAAACGATTCCAGGTTCCAAATTTGCCTACAGCGTTAGAATTTTGAGAAAAGTGGGGGTTAATACCTAGAAAACGGGGTTTTTTATTAATTTTTCTTACAGTAAGGACTATAAAACGAAGAATTTATTAAATAACATTCTAATTTTTCTATAACTACTTCTTTACATACCTTTTTTCTGTCTTTAAGCATTATTTTTGAAAATTAATTATCGAGTACAAAGTCTAATAATAGTTATTATTATATTATATATAATAATATAGTTATAGTATTTTTTATTTATTTTTTTATTTTTAGGGATAACTTTTATATATAAGGATTCAGCCGCTTAGTTTATTTTTTTTGTTATAGAAAATTAATTTTTATCCACGCTCGATTTATAAAAATTTCCGCAACAATACTTTTGATGCGAATTCGAATATATATATACAAAATTCTAACACATTTTTTTTATGCTTGTTGCACTCTATACTTTTTTCTCTTGTTTTTTTTTTTTGCAAAACTGATGCGCCCGCGTTTAAAATCAGAATAAGCGAATAGAAGTATGGCGATATGTACGATACATACCTGTATCAAATGTATTTTCCGACACGCCGGAACTCGACATCGTCGTTTTAATCCGAGCGTGGAAATTGAAAAAAGGCATCGAAATATATGCGTCTTTCCAGCAGAAATGAAACGTATGAATGCTCATATTCACCCACTCACCCACCCCGCGCGCAGCTTGCTTCGAACGTTCACCCGCCGCTCGTCTCAGTATTAGGTATGCGAAATGAATGTGCTCGGCCTGTATCGAAAAAATATGAATAAGCTTTCCAATTTCCGATATTCCATGACATTTTTCTATGAGGGCGGTTTCAATGAAATGTGAAACATACAAGGAAATGCCATCTGATATTCTGACGCGCACGTACGTGCGTCTTCAGTGTGTGTATATATTTTTTTTACGATTGTGTGCGGCGAACGTCTGGCTTGTGTAAGGGTTTCCTTGTCGCGGAGAGTCGCGACGAGTTCTTTCTTTCTATTTTTTTTTTTTTTTTTTTTTTTTTTGATCCCAACTAACTTTTTCTCATTCAGCAGCCTTTGCAGAAAGCTACTGCAATTTTTCCACTGAGAGATGAACACAAGTAGTGCAGGATTACCTAGAGGTACTTTTATATATACTAGAGGGTTTTTTTTCTTTTCTTTAGCTTTCATCTCCTTTAATCGACTGTTTATTTTTTGACATTTCCTGATTTAGTAGTGGTTCAAATTGGGGAAATGGGTTATATACTCTTATATACATAAAACCTTTAATTATGCTACTATTTGAGTACTTTTCTTTTAAATTTTAGACACTAAAAGCTGCTATTTTTGTTTTTTCTTTCTATTTTTTTTTATTTTTCTTTTGTTCTTTATTTTCAACTATACTTATTCGCTAATACTGGAAATTAAAGAACTATTCTCAAAAATTATAATCAAATTCTTTAAAACGATTCAGTTATTTTCAAAAAATATTCAAATTTCTATTTCAAAATTCAATTTTCAAAATTTTGCAAAAAAATTCAATTATTTAAAAGAAAAATTGATTAAATCGATTTAAAATTATGAATTTAAATTTATTTTCAAAAATTTTATTAATATTCTTGGCAAAAATTCAATTTTCTTAGAGACATTAAAAATGATTGTATAGAAGTAATGAAATTTCAAAAAGTAATAAAATTCAATTATTTAAAAGAAAAATTGATTAAATCGATTTATAACTATGAATTTAAATTTATTTTCAAAAATTTTATTAATATTCTTGGCAAAAGTTCAATTTCTTTTAGAGAAATTAAAAATGATTGTATAAAAGCGTAATGAAATTTCAAAAAGTAATAAAATTCAATTATTAAAAAGAAAAAATTATTAAATCCATTTAAAATTCTAATTATTTCATAAATAATAACGTTTCCAAGAGAAATCAATTAATTTAGAAGTTAATTTTCAAAAAAATTCCGAAAAAATCAATTATTTAACAAACTTTTTATACAATTCTTCAAAATAAATTAAATAACTTAATTATTTCATATTTATTATTTAATAAAATTTTTGTCCAATTCTTCACAATAATTCAATACCTTTCACTAATAAAAACATTTTTCATGAAAGATAAATTTGAAAACAAAAAATTGTTGCCAAAATTGTAAGCAAGAATTAAATTATTTTCATATAAATATCATATAAAACTCATCGAAGAATAATTTTAATTATTTTCAGAAATGAATTTTTTCCACAAGAATTCAATTATTTAAACTAAAATTTTCTTAATATCTATTGCGTATTCCAAAAAAAATAATGATTTTAAAGCAGTGTTTATTAAAATTCTTATACAGAATTCAATTATTTTCAAAAATAAAAAAATTTTTCATATAAATACAAACTTTTGTACACAATTTAATTAAATTTTGCGCAATAATTCAATTATTTTCATAAACAAATAAATTTTTTTATTCAGAAATTCAATTATTTTTAAAAATCTAATAAAATTGTTCGCAAGAATTCAATTATTTTTAAAAATATTATAAATTTTGGTAGAAATTCAATTATTTTTCGGAAATGTTTTTAAAAAATTGTTTAAAAAATCAATTATTCTAAGAACAATTTTAATTAATTTTTTGTTGTTGAAATAATTCAATTATTCTTGTAGATTTTATTAAATTTCATCCCACGAATTCAATTATTTTCATAAATAATAAAATTTCTACAGGTATTTAATTTTTTTGGCAAATAATAAAATTCTTATTAGGAATTCAATTATTTTGATGAATAAAAAAGCTAATTGCAGAATTTCAATTACTTTTAATACAATTTTAATCGAATTCCTCCAAAAATGTAATTATTCTTAAAAAATTTTATTAAAATTTATCAAAGAAATTTAATCATTTTAATAAACTTTGCTACAATTTATTTATTAGAATTTAAATATTATTTTTAATAAATTTTTGATTAAATTTCTTTAAAGAATAAAATTATTGCATTCAAAATTTTTAATGCAATTCTTTGCGTAAATTATCAATTATCTTTATAAATAATAAAATTCTTCTCTAAAATTGAATTATTTTAAAAAAATTTAATAAATTTCTTGGCAAAATTTCAATTATTTTCAAAAGTTGTCCCTAATTTAATTATTTTTAATATCTATTTTAATAAAATTTTGCCAAAGAATTCAAATTATTTGAAAATTGGTTGATGTAATTCTTTAAAAGAATTCAATTTTAAGAAACATATGTAATTATTCAATAAATTGTTTTTTTGTATTTAAATAATGAAATTTTTGCAGAATTTTCTCATAAAAATTGATTTAAAAATGGATTTGAGTAAAAATTTTAGATTATAATTGAATATTAAAAGTATTAGAGCGTAAAATTTTAGAAATAATTAAATTTTGAAAAGGTTTCAAATTCGAATCTTTGAAAATTTGAATTTTTCATATTTTTAACTAAGTAACAGTGGAATTAATTTTTTTGAGAAATTTTAATTGGGAATTTTTTTTGTATTATTTGATGTTTTTATTTTCTAATACATATTTAATTGAAGAATTTACAAATAATTGAAAAATCGAATATTGTAAAGAAATAGATTTGAAAATTGTCAAAGAACTTTTTCGAAAATTATTAAAAATAATCAATTTTAAGAAGAATTTTAGTTAAAAATTCTTGAAAACAGGGCTGCAATGATTTAAATCAAGTTGATTTAAATCATGATTTTAATCTTGATTTAAATCTTGACATTTAAATCATGATTTAAATCATACTGCGAAATGCATTAGAAACCGAAAAGGATACAAAATTAGAATTTATGTTAAATGTTTTTAATTAAATAAAAGTAAAAAAGAATATCTTATAAAGATAATATAATGAATATCAGAAAATAATAATTATTATTTTTTCTTTATTTGGCGAAAGTTATTGAAAGATAAAAAATCTGTATTTTATATTTGAGTCAAAGAAGCATTAAATATCAGTATTTTGTTAAGATTTCCTAAACTTTTTTAAAACAAATTTTATTGTAACAAGAATTTATATATGTATTTTTTATTAAGGGCAGCCACAAATTATAAAAACAATTATAAATCAGAGATTTAGTTGGTCAGAAAAATACAGGGAATTTTTAAAAATTCTTTAAAAGTCAGGGAATTTTAATCGAAAGAAACCACAAATTAAAAAACTTTGATAAACTTAGTTTTTGTATTTAGACTTTTTTTGTATAATATTTAATAATTAAACAAACATTTTTTAAATGTCTTATGTTTTTTTTTTAAATTGTTACTTAAAAAGCATTAATAAATTTTTATAAGATTTTTTTTTAAGTGTAAAGTTAAGCGGAACTCTTCTGCCACAAAAATGTATTTTTATATGCAGAATAAACATGAATTGAATTGAATTGCATTATTAAAATTTTAATTAGTAATACAGAGTATTAAATAATAATTTAAAAATTTGTTAATCAGGAAAAATAAAAAATTAGTCAGGAAAAATCAGGAAATTCTAAAAATGAAATTTTGCATGCACCCTATTATTAATTTTTTAATTCCTAATATTAAAAAAATAAATATTTAAAAAATAGTATTAAAAAATGATTTAAATCAAAAAAATCCGATTTAAATAAAAAAAATCTGATTTTTTTAAATTTTTTTAAAAAAATCATGATTTTTATCAGCCCTGCTTGAAAATAATAATTGAATTGATAATGATTTTATCACTCTATCTTAAATTATTATAAAACATGAAGACTCGGAGTTATCGATATCTTCATGTTTTTTTTAGTTTTGAAAAAATCTAATTTATAGTTTTAATTAAAATGTTCTCTTATATATTTTTGTCAGTAATTGGTCTGTAAATGGTCCGTAATTTTTCATTTTTTGTCCGTAAAGTCTGTTTTTTTTAAATACTGGTTCGAGCCCAGTTATTACATATTTTGGACTTTTGTACAAAATTCCAGCTCGCAATTTATGAAATATATTTAACTACATAGAGAAAAGTAAATTTTTCCTCATTTCATCTGAGAAAAAGTCTCGAGGAGTCATATGTTAGGATCGAACTTGGCAATTCAGCGAGCAATCTCGCGCATTTTAGGGCGCCAATGTTTAAGGGAGGTTTTATAGTGTTCGTGGCGCAGAGGTCAACCTCCAGTAGATACATCACTCCCGTCTGCTTGCGTGTTTCCCTTGATGGATCGAGGTTCCCCATAGACCCTGTCGTATACAGTATTCGAATTCGATTTCTCATCACAAGAAATTATTATACACTGTATCCATATAGACGTCATATTTCAACCACAAACTCTCTCTCTATATAGATAATTGCCGCACCAAATCGAATCTCAATCTTCTAATCTCTCACCACGCAGAACAAATAAAATAAATTCGATGGAAATTATCAATCTAATCCACAATTTACAGGAAATATCAATAATATTTCATTTTATATATAATTTCATTTTACACATCATTTCATTTTATAAACATAAATTTATTTGTATAAATATAATCCCATTAGGCGCATGCGGTGTCAAAAAGAGGAAATTAGCGCAGACTTTTTATTTTTATAAACAAATCAATGATTTATTTTGCCAGTGCGCGAAAATATATTATTATTATTATTGGAGAACATTTGATAGACATGTCAACGAAACCTGTTGGCTATCAAGATAAAAACCCGCGCCGCACACTCACCTGCGAGATGATACTTGGCATGATAATTTTGCTGACAGGAATCGTGAGATAGTAATCGCGACATATAAGTTGGAGAGATTTCCTTTGGAAATGTAACCAGATGCGAAAGTTGGTGTTCGACTTTGCATATATAAGAAGCGGAAGCGATTACTTCCACTTGGTCAAAACGAGATCTCTCATCGAGCGCGCACCGCGCGAGAGAGCAAAGAAAGAGCATATATATATATTGGAACCCGCGACTATAAATCTTTGCCTTCCAACGTATCTCGCACGTACCCATCTGTATAAATACACGAGTATTCACATGGTCGAAGATTAAATCCGATAGCGAAAAGGATTTATTCCGATATATGCGCGGCGAACGGTGTATTGTACAACGAAATGTTACTTTTTCGCAAAAGTGACGCGCGCGCATCTAAAAGCGAATCATTTTGTGGGAAAAAATTATTAGAAGCCCCGAGCGCTACTACTTTTAGATTTCGTCGACTAAAAGCTACTAATTCTGTTTTTTTCCAGTATTTTCACTACTTTATAATCGTTAACACTGTGGAAAACAAAAAATTATTGTCAAAAATTATAATCAAATTCTTTGAAACGATTCAATTGTTTTCAATATCTAGTATTTTCATCAAATTTTGCATTTAAAATTCAATTACTTAACAAAAAGTTGATAAAATTAATCCAAAATTCAATTATTTAACAAAAACTAGATACAATTCAATTATTTAACAAAAAAATAAATAATGATTGAAGGTATCACTCGGCAAATTTATAACAATAAAGTAGAAATTATCGATCACTCCGAGTCAGGTTTAAAAAAACATAACAATTTTTTTTAACGTTTCAACGGCACGGCCGTCCTGATCAGAAACAGTAAAAAAATTTTTTAAGTAAAAAGAATAAAATTATTTAACATTTGAAAATGCGTAAATTTTCAAATGTTCTGGTCAACGCAAATTGCTACTTAACTCGGAGTGATCGATAATTTCTACTTTATTGTTATTTAACAAAAAGTTGATAAAATTCGCATCCAACATTCAATTAGTTAAAAAAAAGTTGATAAAATTCATCGAAAATTCAATTATTTAACAAAAAGTTGATAAAATTCAATTATTTAACAAAAAGGTGATAAAATTCATCCAAAATTTAATTATTTAACAAAAAGTTGATAAAATTAATTCAAAATTCAATTATTTATCAAAAAGTTGATAAAACTCATCCAAAATTCAATTATTTAACAAAAAGTTGATAAAACTCATCCAAAATTCAATTATTTTTATAAATAATAAAAATTTCACAAGGATTTAATTAATAACAAAGAGTACTTTCTAAAAAATGTGGAAAAAATCAATGAATTAAAATAAAATTTTCATAATATTTATTATATCTCGAAAAAAATAACTTTTTAAAACAATGTTTATAAAGTTCTTATGAAAAATTCAATTATTTTCATAAATAAAAAGATTCTTCTTAGGAATTCAATTATTCTAAATAAAATCATTAAAAATTCGATTTTAAAAAATAAATTTTCAATTCTTTTAAAAAATATTCTTAATTCAATAATTTTCAATGTATTCTACACTATTTTAATTAAAATTTTCCAATAGAATTCAATTATTAAAAAAAAAATTTTTATAATATTCTACACGAACGTATTATATTAAATTTGATATTAAATTCTTAGCAGTAATTCGATTATTTTGATAAATTTTTAAATTTTTCCCAAGGATTTAATTATTTTCATAAATAATGACATTTACCGCAGGATTTTAGTTTTTTTAAATATAATTTTACAGGAATAGCTCGAGAAATGTAATTATTCTTGAAAATTTTGTTTCTATTGCTTGAAAAAATGAATTATTAAAAAAAATTTTTTTTAATTCTTTGAAAAAATTCAATTTATTTACTTTAATATCAGAAGTTTTCATAGGAATTTAACTAGTTTCAATTTTATTCAAATCTTCAAAAAAATTCAATTCTTTTTATGAGTAATAAAAATTGCTTAGGAATTCAATTATTTTTATTAGAATTTTCATAAAATTATTCGAAAGTAATCAATTATTATTTTTATAAATAATAAAATTATTAAGAGGGATTTAATTGTTTTTTAAAATTTTAATAAAAATCTTTTTAAAAATTCAATTATTTTTATAAATAGAAAAATTTATCACAAAAAGGTCAATTTTAATATAAATTCAGAAGTATTGCTTAAAAAGTCAATTTTAATTTCTCAAAGAAATCAATTACTTTAAGAATAAAATGTTTTTTAAAAACCCTTTGGAAGAATTGAATTATTTACAAAAATATTAGAATTTTTTGCAGAAATTCAATTATTTTAATAAAATTGTTAACAAAATGCAAATTCCTTTTACAAAAATATTCTTTATTTAAATATTTTCAATATTCAACTATTTTAATTAAAATTTTTAAAAGAATTCATTTATTAAAAATAAATTTTGACAATATTCTACACTAATATTTTATTATTTTCCAGTAAAAAATAAAAATTTTACAAGAATGGAATTCCTATTTAAAATATAGAAGTTGCATAAATTTTTTTGAAAAAAATCTAATGTTTTAGAAATTTGGCATTAAATCCTTAGCAGTAATTCGATTGTTTTGATAAATTTGAAAATTCTTTTCAAGGATTTTATTATCTTTGTAAATGAAATCATTGTCAGAATGCTTCGTGGAAATTCAATTATTTTCGAAAAAATCTAAAAAGAATTGTAAATATTTCAATTATCTTTTTGAATGCAAAATTCTTCGGCAAGATTTAATCATATTTTCAGAATTCCATTATTTTCAAATATTTTAATAATATTGTTCAAAAGAAATCACTTATTTCAAACACAATTTAAATTTTTTTACGAAATAATTCAATTATTCTTTGAGGTATTAATAAAATTTTTCCCAGGAATTCAATTATTTATGAATAAATGATTCTTCTAAACAATTTAATTATTAAACATAAATAACAAAATTATTCACGAAAAATCATTTATTTTGACTCAATTTAGTAAAATTTTTAGCAAAATTCAATTATTTTCATCAATAACAATATTCATCAGAAGAATTCAATTATTTTCGTTAATAATAAAAAGCTTTTTCGGAATTGAATTTTTCTTATTAAATTTTAATAAACTACCACACAAATATTCAATTATTGTGAAATATTTCAACAGAACTCTTTGTGAAATTTAATTATTTTTAAAAACTTTTCTAAATTCAATGGTTTTCAATATTTTAAAAAAATTTGCAAACAGAATTCAATTGTTTAAAAATTTCGTTGTAAAAATCTTCGTAAGATATCAATTTTTTTTTAATATGAATAGTAAAACTTTCTTGAGAAATTAATGATTTAAATTCAAATTTTCATAAAACTAGTCGAAGAAAATCAATTATTTAAAAATTTTTATTAAATTCTTCTCAAAACTTAAAAGAATTTTATAAATATTGAAATTCTTTCATGAATAATAATATTCGTTCGGAAATAATTTAATTTATTAGCATTAGGATAAGAATGAAGTAAATATTTTTTATAAAAATTAGGAAAAAGTCGGGGATATGAAATATAAAATGGAATTTTCGTCAGTTTTATAAAGTTTCGAAAACGAGTATTTTTGGTAGCGTCAAGTTTAATTTTTCTATAGCTACTTTTTTACTACCTTTTTTTAAGTCTGAAAGCTACTTTTTGCTGCTTTTTTAAAATTAATTATCGAGTGCGAAGTCTGTTTAAATTTTGGAATACGTACAATTTTTGAAACTATTTTAATGTCGTCATTTTTTGTTAGAATTTTTAGTTTAGAACTTTTTGTTGAAAACTTATTTGTAGGAATCGTCGCATAAGGTATATAGGTATAAAATGAATATCGAACCAACCCTTGACAATTTCTACTATGTATTATCACTTTTCCTAAAGGTAATTTTTGATCAAATTTTAGATCACATGCGCGAGGCATTATACCTAAAAGTATATAAAATTTTGAAATGGAGCTACTCCTAAACTCGAGATTTAATAATAATATCATTCACTTTGACGCGCATATATATATGGGGCGAGCTTTGTTACATAAGTAATAATATATAAAGCAGCGTGAGTGCCAATCGGAAATGCGTAATGCTCGGTTATGCGAATCAATTCACTGGAAAGAGAGCGATAATTATTTCGCTAATTATAGAATATATACATATAGCTTATTCGCGTATATAGCTTGCAATCGATACGCTCCGATTGACATGCAATATTTAAACGTTGTCGTTGCCGTCGTCGTCGTTGTCGTTGTCGTCTTGTGCTGCGAGGGAACAAAAAATGCGAGAGAATATTCAAGGACGCCTGAAATGTGATTCGAGAATCAGCGCGACTGGCACGATAAACTATTATATATGTGTGGTGTATATATATATATATTTATATAAAAGCACTTGTCGCTAATGATTATTGATCGTTATTTTATTCGCGAAAACTGCTATATCCTTTCTTGCGTAAACATACTATTCTGCGCGCGCGGCCTTTTCCGTTCCTTCTATATACTGTTTATTAACCAACAATTACCATCTCCATACGCGCGCGACTCCAAAACGTATCATTATCAAATTAACACGGAACGATTGGGGAATTCTCTCGTTGATATGCTGAATGCAAAGAATATACTTTTTGGATTCAATCATTTGTTTAAATTCAGTCATTTAGGAAAAAAACAGGTAGAACATGACCCATTTTTTGAAAAGTCAGTTAGAACATAGCCCAGTTTTTAAAGTCAGTTAGAACATGACCCATTTTTTGAAGAGTCAGTTAGAACATAGCCCATTTTTTAAAATCCGTTAGAACATAACCCATTTTTTGCAAAGTCAGTTAGAACATAACCCATTTTTTTAAAAATCAGTTATAGAACATAGCCTATTTTTTAAAATCCGTTAGAACATAACCCATTTTTTTGCAAAGTCAGTTAGAACATAACCCATTTTTTTAAAAATCAGTTATAGAACATAGCCTATTTTTTAAAATCCGTTAGAACATAACCCATTTTTTGCAAAGTCAGTTAGAGCATAACCCATTTTTTTAAAAATCAGTTATAAAAATTGAAGTAAACTCGAGATTTAATTAGGTACCTATAGCTTAAGATTCCACAACTACTTAGGATACCCCAATAATTCTGAAGATTAACTCATTAACCCATTTTTAAAAAGTCAGTTAGAACATAACCCATTTTTTGAAAAATCAGTTAGAAAAATTGAAGCACTTCTAAACTCGAGATTTAATAAGATACCTAACTTAAGATTCCACAACTATACTTAGGATACCCCAATAATTCTGAAGATTAACTCATTAACCCATTTTTAAAAAGTCAGTTAGAATATAACCCATTTTTTGAAAAATCAGTTAGAAAAATTGAAGTCGTACCACTTCTAAACTCGAGATTTAATAAGATACCTATATAGCTTAAGATACCACAACTACTAAGGTTACCCCAATAATTCTGAAGATGATTCTGATAATTCTGAATGATTCTGAAGAACTCATTAACCCATTTTCTTAAAAGTCCGTTATGTTCTAACCGATTTTTAAAAAACCCACCCTGGATCGATTTTTGGAAAGATCGGTTACAGATTGGACAGAGTTTTGCGAAAAATCGTGTATACACTGAATGTTTGTATAGCGAAGGTCCATATATAGTAAACGATATGGTTAGGTCAGGAGAAGGCGATGAAAAATGCAGTTGGATGAAGTATATAGTAGAGGGCAAGAGTGGCAAAAGTGTAAGATGATAACAAGAGGAAGATGGGTGCATTAGCCGTTGTGGAAGTTGAATTGAGGAACAAAGTTTGAGTGCGGCGAAGAAAAAAAAAAGGTTATATGCCGAGATTCAGAAGCTGTTTTTGAAAGAGTATGAGAGAGAGAGAGAGAGAGAGAGAGAGAGAGAAACTTTGAGAGGGACAGAAGTGGAGGAGAAAGAAAAGTGTCTCCAAGAGTGGGGTTTTCGTATAAAAAGCAAGGAGAAGGGGAATTGTCACAAGTTCTCTTACATTAAGCGGGAGTCACTATATAACTTCTTAGTTCTGAATTCCGTCGATACATCACGCCTCTGGAAGTTGCTTTGCCCCGCCCTCGCCACCCCCACGCTCCGCCCAGCTTCCAAGTTTCTTCACAATATTTCCCTCTTGTCTCATCATCTCCAGTTGACAGTTGTGTGTATAGTCTTTAAATTTAAAGACCACACTACTGCAAGTCTTCTTGAGAGAGGTCCCTTTAACTTCAAATGACCCACGACACACACTTGACTGTTTTAGTATGTTGTATGATGTGTGCAAATTTTTTAAGTTTGTTTTGGAATATTAATCTATATATTACTATAGAGTAGTTTAGTAATTTTGGGGAAGTTTGAGAAAAATTGAGGTGGAGCCACTTCTGAACTCGAGATTTAATAAGATACCTATAGCTTAATATTCGATAACTACTTACGGTACCCCAATAATTCTAAGGATTAACTTTGGAACTACTTAGGATACCCCAAAAATATACTGACGATACCTCAGGATTTTTGAAGATATACCTAAGCAGTATTAAAGATAAGTTCAGTATTACAGAAGATACCCTATAGTAATACTAAAGTAATCTTCTATAAGGGTATATCTTTCTTCTGTATTACTGGGGTATCTTCGGTAATACTGAAGTTGTCTTCAATACTGCTTAGGTGTATCTTCAAAAATCCTGAGGTATCTTAAGTATTTTTAGGGCATCCTATAAGCAGTTCTAAAGTTTATCTTCAGAATTATTGGGGTATCCAAAGTATAGTTCTGAAGTTAATCTTCAGAATTACTTAAGTATATCTTCAGTAATGCTGCGTGGGGTTTCTTCAGTATTAGAGGCTTCGCACCTAACTACTAAAACGTATATGCTATTTACTACTTTTTGAGGTTACGTTACTATTTTGGGTACTATTTTTAGATTTTAGCCACTAAAAGCCACTAATAAAAACAGAAATGTTATAATATTTCTATTTTATTTAGTATTTCCACTACTTTAAATTCGCTAACTCTGCAAAACAAAAAATTATTCTTAAAAATAATCGAATTATCAAATTATAATCGAATTCTTTGAAACGATTCAATTCTTTTCAATATCTAGTATTTTCATCGAATTTCGCATTTAAAATTCAATTACTTAACAAAAAATTTATAAAATTCATCCAAAATTTAATTATTTAACAAAAAGTTGATAAAATTCATATTCAAAATTTAATTATTTAACTAAAAATTGATAAAATTCTTCCGAAACTCAACTATTTAATTAAATAGTTTATTATTTAATTAAATAGTAACTTTTTGTTAACAAAAAGTTGATAAAATTAATCCAAAATTCAATTATTTAACAAAAAATTGATAAAATTCATCCAAATTTCAATTATTTAACAAAAAGTTGATAAAATTCATATTCAAAATTCAATTATTTAACTAAAAATTGATAAAATTCTTCGAAAACTCAATTATTTAACAAAAAGTTGATAAAATGAATTCAAAATTCAATTATTGAACAAAAAGTTGATAAAATTCATCCAAATTTCAATTATTTAACAAAAAGTTGACAAAATTCATATTCAAAATTCAATTATTTAACTAAAAATTGATAAAATTCTTCCGAAACTCAATTATTTAACAAAAAAGTTGATAAAATTCATCCAAAATTCAATTATTTAATAAAAAGTTTGTAAAATTCATTCAAAATTAAATTATTTTTGTAAATAATAAAAATTTCTCAAGGATTTAATTTTATTATGAAGGCTACTTTCCAAAAAAATGTGGAAAAAATCAATTATTTATAATAAAGTTTCATAATATTTATGATATCTCGAAAAAATTTATTGTTTAAAGCAATGTTTATAAAATTCCTATGAATAATTCAATTATTTTAATGAATAAAAAATGTCTTCTTAGGAATTCAATTATTTTATATATATATTACATAATAAAATTTCAATTATTTAAAAAATTATTATTAATTCAACCATTTTCAGTATTCTACTATTTTAATTAAAATTTCCAAAACAATTCAATTATTAAAAAAAAATTATGATAATATCCTACACGAACATTTAATTATTTTTCCGTATAACAAATAAAAATTTCGCAGGAATTGAATTATTTAAAATATAGAATTTGCATAATTTTTTTTGAAAAAATCAAATGTTTTAGAAATTTGGCATTAAATCCTTATCAGTAATAATACGATCGTTTTGATAAATTTTACAATTCTTTTCAGGGATTTAATTATTATTTATAACTAAAATCATTGTCAGAATTCTTCGACAAAATTTAATCATTTTGAGAATTCCATTATTTTCGAAAATTTGAATACAATTTTTCAAAAGAAATCACTTATTTTAAACACAATTTTAATTTAGTTTTTATGAAATAATTCAATTATTCTTTGAGATTTTAATAAAATTCTTTCCAGGAATTCAATTATTTATGAATAAATATTTTTTCGAAACAATTTAATTATTAAACATAAATAACAAAATTATTCCCGAATATTCAATTATTTTGAGTCATTTTAGTAAATTTTTTTGCAAAATTCAATTATTTTCATAAATAACATCAGTATTCATCACAATAATTTAATTATTTTTGAAAATAATAAAAAGCTTTTTAGGAATTGAATTTTTTTTATTAAATTTTAATAAAATAAAACAGATATTTAATTATTGTGAAATATTTTAATGGAATTGAATATCGTTGTAAAATTTTTTACTATATTTATAAAAATAATTGAATTTTTGATGAATTTTATCTTTTTTTTGTTAAATAATTTAATTTTAAACGTGGAATTTCGATAAAAATACTAAATATTGAAAATAGAATTTCGAATATTCTTTGCAAATAATTGAATAATTTCAAAGAATTGATTATAATTTTCGAGAATAGTTTTACTTATTTTAACTATTATTTAGAATTCTTTGTGAAATTTTATTACTTTTAAAAATTTTTCTAAACTCAATGATTTTCAATATCAGAATCAGAATTCTATTATTTAGAAATTCTGTTGTAAAAATCTTCGTAAGAATTCAATTTTTTTCATATATGAATAGTAAAACTTTCTCGAGAAATCAATTATTTAAATTAGAATTTTCATAAAATTAGTCGAAGGATTATTTAAAAATTTTTAATTATTTTTAAAATTATTTAAAATTATTATTTAAAATTGATTATTAATTTATTTATTTAAAATTATTTAAAATTATTTTTATTTAAAATTTATTTAAATTAATTTATTTAAAATGGTTATTTAAAATTATTTAAAAATTTTTATTAAATTCTTCTCAAAACTTAAATGATTTTTATAAATATTGAAATTCTTTCATGAATAATAAAATTGGTTGCGCAGGAATTCAATTTATTAACATTAGGATAAAAAAGTAAATATTTTTTATAAAAATTAGGAAAAAGTCGAAAAAATAAAATATAGAATGGAATTTTCGTCAGTTTTATAAAGTTTCTGATCCGAGTTTTTTTGGTTGTCAAGTTTAATTTTTCTATAGCTACATTTTTTACTACTTTTTTTAAGTCTTTTTTTAAGTCTGAAAGCTACTTTTTGCTACATTTTTTTTTTATTTTTTATTTTATTTATTTTTTTTAATCGAGTGCAAAGTCTTCTGGTATTACTGAAAAAAATATTCAGTATTTTTTCGTTAATACCATAATCACTTTTATATAATTAACATTCATCCCCATATATTTAGTGCAGAATTTTTCCCCTTCCTTTTTTTTGGAAAAAAAATTTTCTTTTCCCATATACTTTAAAAGGAGTAAGACTTTGAGAAAAATAGTCCCGAGGTATATAGCGGAATGGCGATATAAAGGATGAAGATTAGGGGGTGTGGGTCTGTGAAAGATAGCATGGTGAAGGGAAGGAGATAAGGAGCCCTCAGAGGCCTCGAGAAAAGCTCTTTGCCTCTGCGGTCCACTGTATAGTTTTATTCTTTTCTTCTCTTATTTTTCTCTTCTCTCTTTCCCTCTTTCTCTCGCTTATGTCCTCCTTTTTTTCTCCTGAATCCTCAAGCAGGCGGCTCGCGTATTGTTCGTAACTATATTTAGAATAGCATACGTGTTATTACCATCGTTGTCGCTGAATATTTTACCTGGCTTTTTGCACCCCTAGAATTTAAGTTTTATGCCTTATCTTCTTCTTCTTCTTTTTCATTCTCTTAAAAATTTTTTGTGCCCTGTAAATTATAACTCTTGTTTTAAGATTTCGACCATATTCTTAGATTAGTCCAAATATTGACTAAATTTCTAAGTGAAAAATTGATTTTAAGACTTATTTGAAATTATTAAAGTTATTTTAACACATTTTAAAGATCTATTATAATTTTATTTCAAGCCAAAAAATGAGAGGAATTTGAGAAAAAACACGTTCGAACTGTAAATACTTTAAGACTTTGTTAAGTAAATTTTTTTGCAAAATTCAAAATTTGTTTTTTGTTAAAAAAAAAAATAATCTTTAGTATAAAATTAACTGTTGTACAACGTTCAGAACTTGTGGATCATTTTTCTCACTGTCATAATCACTTATTCATCGTGATAAGTTGTGAGCATTAGAAGCGACTTTTAAACTTGTCAACAATATACGAATGAAAATTGATGAAGAGTTTTGAAAAAGTTTTATTTGATGCAATGATGTATATAACCCTGAGAATGTGCGCTACTTTCATCTCCATAAATTATAAATATTATAACTAATAAATTTTTTTTGAAAAAAGTGTATAAACCGTTTGTTTACATTTAAAAAAAAAATGCTGGTAGTCTCTATTCGTGTGACGAGATGCTACTTTTCGAATAATATAAATGTACATGGCGCCAATATCATACGGGTGAAAAATGGATCGAACATTTATTGAATTTAGTCTCACGCAGAGGGGTCGGTGACATTTTCTTATATGACATATCAAGTTCAATTTAATTGCAACGATATGCGGGATTGTCAAGTAGCAAAGACTCTAGATTTTTTTTTTTAGGTCAAAGGGTGTAGCGCCTAGCGCGAGACAAAATAATTCCATCCCATCAATTTTAATTCATTAGGATCATATAGTTATTATCGGGATGTTTGATGACAGATTTTATTTTACTTCTCACATTTTCGAAAAGATTTTTTTTGGCCCCATGTTTCTTAAAATCGTGACGTGGTAATCAATTTTGGGATTTGGGAGCGTATTCAGTGGGTGAAAATACATAGAAAACGACTACAATGTCTAAAATAGTTTTAAAAACCTTTTTCTTTGTTTTTACCCCCACTTTTCTCAAAAAAACGTTTTTTAGGGTCTATGAGTCCAATTTTCTCAAAATCCTAACGTTGAAGGCAATTTTAAAAGCTGGGATCGTGTTCAGCGGGGGGAAATACATTGAAAACGACTACGATGTCAAAAATAATCGAAAAATTTCCTTTTTTTACTTTCTACCCCCACTTTTCTCAAAAAACACGTTTTTTAGGGTTCTTACACCGCTTTTTTCGATATTCTAACGTTCAAGGCAATTTTGAGACCTGGGATCGTGTTCAGCGGACAAAAATACATATGGAAAACAACTACCATGTCAAAAATAGTAAAAAAATCTTTTTTCCTGGATCTTTACCCCCACTTTTTTCAAAATTCTCCATTTTTTGTCTCGCAAATTATAACAAAAATAAGAAGAAATTGTTTTGAATATAGTTTTATGATTTCTGAAGATAAATAAGAAAAGTTTGAATAAGTGTTACTGACCGCATAGGAAAGATATAAGAATGATTTTTTTTAAATTTTCAAAACATGGACAAAGTTTTGTCAAAACAAGAGCAGAAGAATTTTCGATAAATTTGCGAGATGAATAGACTGTTTTTTAATATAGAAAGTAATGTATATATGAAATAAAATATACACACGCAGTACGAAAACGAATTTGAATGCTTATTGTTATAGTCATAATAAAAAGACGTTTCCTTTCGGTCAGAATCGACAAATATAATCAAGGAATCGTTATTCTATGTATGCAAGATGGCCATTTGGGTGGTCTTAAATTGAAAGGGTCAGTCTAGTTGTTAGCAAGCAGGAGACTTAAGGTCTTTGTCTGCCAATTTGACTTTAATTTGGGCTAACCGATTAATAATATGGCATGCAGACTGTTGACCGTGTCACCGAATCCGAACATAACATTCCCATGCATACTTCTCTTAAATTGTCTCTAAAATGTATTCTAACCATTAATCCACTAATGATTCAAATTAAATTAATTTTTATAATATGAATAATTCAATATTTATATAATATTATATTTAATATTTAACAGTAAACATATTATATTTAATATTAAATATTAAATATGTGACGCGCTCCGAAGAAAGGTGTCTAAGAAACAAACGAATTATATAGGTTAGGGTCGTGTTAGACTTCTCTTGCGATTAAAAGTTTATTTTCAATTATTTGAATTTGAAACTAATTTTTATTGAATATTTTGGATATAATGAAGAATTGAAGATCAATAATTTTTAAATAATAATTGATTTTCTTTCCGTATTTTCACTTGATTTAAAAACATAACCTCAAATGTTTTGCTTCTTAGGCACCTTTCTTCGGAGCGTGACACATATAATATATATATATATATATATATATATATATATATATATATATATATATATATATATATTATATGGGTGAATTTTCTGAAAGTGACATTTTTGATGTCTCGATTAATTTTACAAAATCTACTCTTTAATAATTATTATCAATTTCCATAGTGAAAATTTAGCACTTATTTATCATTTTTAAAAGAAAATTAAATAATTTTATTCAACTTAATTTACGTAATAACTAAATTACTTTCATCTCCGAAGCCTTTTCAACATGCCTCCAATAGGACTTCTACAATGAAATTAAATTTTCATGGTTTTTTTCAAATTCTCAGAAATTTTTTAAAAATATTTGTCAGAAAGTACAAAGGAATTTTAATTAAAAATACTAAAAAAATTTAATTTTGGAAAAGTTACAAATAATTACAGAAATTCAATTATTTTCGAAAGTAATAAAATTCTTCGCAGAAATTCAATTATGTTCAAAAATTGTTGTCAAAATTTCAATTATCTTTATAAATAATAAAATTCTTCAATATTCAATTATTTTTAAAAAAGTTTTTAAATTTTTGTCAAAATTTCCATTATCGTTATAAATAATACAATTCTTCTTCAAAATTCAAATATATTTAAAAACTTTTATAAAATTCTTGTTAAAATTTCACTGAAATTCTATAATTTATAAAATTTTTAATAAATTTCTTTGAAATAATTCAATTATTTTTATAAATAATAAAATTTTCACGTGTGTTCAATTATTTAATTTAATATACAAAATTTTTAAAAATATTTTCAAAAATATCAATTATTTAAAAAGATTTTTATAAAATTCGTCGCATGAATCAATTATTAAAAAAAAATTTAACAAAGTTCTTTACAAGAATTGAATTATTTTTATAAATAATAAAATTCTTCACCGAAATTCAATTATTTTAGAAAAATTTTAATAACATTTTTAGAAATCTTTTAAAATTATTTTCATGAATAATAAAACTCATCGCAGGATTTTAATTAATTTTGGATACAATATTTTAATCAAATTCCTCGAAAAATGTAATTATTTTAAAAAATTTTTCTTATAATTTGTCAAAAGAATTCAATTATTTAAAAATTTGTTGATAAAATTTTGTATGAGAATTCAATTTTAACAAACATTCTATTATTCAATAAATTATTTATTTTTCAATTTAAATAATTGAATTTTTCTAGAATTTTCTAATAAAAATTGATTAAAAAATGAATTTAACGAATAATCGATTTATTGTTTATGAAAATAATTGAATTATTGCAACGAATTTTATTACAATTTTTTCAAATAATTGAATTTTTATGAAAAAAATTACTAATTTTAAAACTAATTGAATTTTTGCGAGGGATTTTATTCGGATTTTTATACATAATTAAATTTTTGTAAGAAAATTCCATTGTTATTTAAATTATTACAAAATATGAAGAAAGCCTTCTTTATGTTTTGTAATAATATTCTTATAAATTGTTGAGTTTCAAAAAGGTTTGAATTTGAATGTTCTGAAGAATTTTAATTCCCGTGGAAAAGTAATAATTACATATTTATTTAAAAATTTAGTTATTGATGTTTTTGAATAATTTTACAATTAATGAAATTTGTAAATAAATTTAGTAAAACATTTTTTTGAGTATTTAATAATTTTTAGAGTGAATTAGAATATTTTTTATGGTCAGGGAATTAATGAGAATTTTGTCTGGAAATCAGGGAAAAGTCAGGGAAAAATAAAATTAAATATTTGTGGCAACCTTGTTTTTGATAAAAATGTTTAAACTTTGTCTTCAGTTTTAGGTTAAAATTACTTTACAATGATTACTGACATTATGTACTTTAAAAATATCTTCAACAAAATTTTAATGCACATTATAATAAAGCTGAGAATCTGACGTTAAATTTTCATATATTTTATCTACAAAAAGGAGAAAAATTATTGCTGTTGTAAATAATCGAAATTTACATTTTTCTCCGAGTAAAAATTAATTTCATCTCTGAAGCCTTCTTTTTTGATAAATAACTGAATGTAGAAGTAAATTTAACAGAATATTTCGATGGTAATATAAAATGAGACTGGGGGATTTTTATATTTTACCAAAAAACATATTTTAATTGCGCCCTAGTGTATACAAATATGAAAGAAAATTTATTTTTCATCTCCGAAGCTTTTCATCTCCGAAGCCTTTTCCTTGAAATATGCTAGTTTTTCTTTTGTTTTTAGTATTTACCTGCATTGCTTTGAAAAAATTAACCCAAATTACCATTAAATCAAATACTTTAAATACATTTATATTTTCATCCAATTGAATATATTTGGTATTAAAATATACAAATTATTAATTTTTAAGCAGTGTAATTTTATTTTCGATTTCGTGAACGCGATATTGGCGTGAATTTTTAATAGAAAAGCTCGCTAATTAAATAAAATTAATTTAATGGAGCAAGAATAATATTTTTCAAGTGAAAAAAACTTTAATATTTTTAAGAATTAATTTTGCGCAACCTAAAAATCTTACTCTTGAGTTTGAAATTAAGTAGTTTTAATAGAAAAAAACCATATAATTGAAGAAAAAAATTAATTGAAAAACTGAAATTTAAAAGTGTCACTTTCAGAAAATTCACCCATATATTATTATTAATATATTATATTTAATATTTACGTGACGCGCTGATAAAAAAAGGTTCTGGGTTCGTAAGGTATAAGCTATATATTGTTAGGAAAATGAACCCCAATGTATAATTATAAAACATATTGTCAAAGTTTGAAATTTTTACAATGAGTTCATTGGAGGGGGGAATCGAAGGAAACTATGTATCCAAACAATAAGAGTGGGGCAAGAAATGATCCAGCCAAGTGCACTGAGATGTTGTCAGTGATGTTTAAGAGCGGCACCAGGCCCACTAACAAGATAATTAAGCTTACCGAGAAGGCTCGCCGTTTTTTGCTGGTCGCGTGCTGATGTCAACTCGAGTGAGGCCAGCACTTTTTACAATATATATATAGGGTGCGTAGGACGCATCATGTTGCCTTCATTCAACTTGGACTCCTTCATTCAAACGCGTTAAACCGTGTCCTCGAGTACAACGATTTCCGCGTAATTAACACTAATTAAAAGTCCCCCCCTGCGAGGGCGTATTTTATTAATACAAACTGCATCATCCAAAAATGGAATTTTTAGCCTCCAAAACGAAATAATGACCCCAAACATGTATATATCTAATTATAAAAGAGAATATGCTTTAAAATATAGCGAATGTTATACTGTTTTTATAAAAACGGAATTATTTACGCATCAAAATTTAAATTTAAGGGTGTAAAGCTATTAAGTGCTATTAAGGGTATACCCTTAAAATATACAAATTATTACTTAATCTCACTTTTCCAGCGACTGTATCTAGTGATCAATTAATTATTGCCCAATTTTCGCAATTTTTCCATTTTTCTGTTCAGAAGTTATATTTACATTTTAAAATTGTGAAAATAAGTAAAGTGCCAGTTTTAATTGCTTATTTTTTAACATTTACGAAGAAAAAAGGAAGAAAGTGAAAAGAAAAACTAAAAGTTAATCACAGAAGTACTTTGTATTTCATGAGCTTTTAGTCAATTTAATGATTTCTATTTCTCACATTTAGTGAATTTGCAAAAATAGGTTATTTACCAGGTGAACATTAAAATCATTTTTTATTTAATATTTCTTATTAATAATTGTTTCTACCAATTTATTTATAATAAAATAATTCATTCTTAGCAAAATCTAAATTTTTTTTACGTTTTTCTAATAAATTCAGTGTTTTCTTTAATATTTTATCTAATAGATGAAAATGTAACAGTTTTTACGACTTCATATAGGGTAGAAGCACCAGTTTTGGCCACCTTAATACCACTTTTGGCCACTAGTTAATAATTATTGTAATTATTTATAATATAAAATATATATATATATATATATTTTTTATTATTATAGTTTATTTATGTATTTTACTTAAGAAAATACTTAAAATCTCATAGTACTATATTATTATAATAAGAAATATTAATTATAGTAAATAATTAAATGGAAATTTTATAAAAAAGGCCACAACCGGTACAGTGGCCACAAACGGTACTTCTACCCTACTTTAGACGCTTATTTTACAATAAATATAAAAAATATTTAAAAAATTCGTTTTGTTCGGTAATCCTAATATCTTTAAAATCATTCCTGCAAAATATTATAATACAATTTTTTTAAATTAGTCGGCAACGACTTTAGTCGAAATATAATGGAATGACTCTTTTAGTTTTTTTAGCATACAATTTTTTTTTGCTGATCCTTATATTAACCATTTTTAAATTTTAACGTTGAACTTTAACTTTGATCTTTAACTTTAATTTTCGAAATTGAAAAAATTGAAATACAACAATTATGATATATTTTTGCATACAACGAATATAGACAACGTGGACAATAATCAGTGTCATCACTCTGAAAGCTTTAACAGTAGAAAGCACACAAGGAGAGTGAAAGAGAGAGAGAGAGAGGTAACTTTATGTAACTTAGCCTCGGCAAGCGAGAGCGTAACTTCAATTACAGAAGTTCGTGCCATTGTCTCTAAGAACTCGAGACGCAAGAAAGTACGTCTCTTTACTATGGGCGTAAAAGTTTTCCGCATCTTAGAGAGAGAGAAGCCGCCCATCCGACAGATAGGATTGTCCTCCGCACACCGTTTCAATGCTTGCAAATGCTTCCGTGTCTTTTCCGCTGAAAATTTCTCTTTGAAAAATAAAGGAGAGTTCTCTCTCTCTCTCTCTCTCTTTTTCTCTCTTTCTACCCTTCTTCAGAGGAAGAGAGAGAAAAGAGGGTTGAAATGACAAATCACGCAGGTGAGGCGAAGGAATTTTTCCATCCTTTGCGCTTCTTTTTGAAGATGATAAAGAGAGGAGGATAGGAAGATAAAGAGAGTGGGCATAACAAAAAAGAAAAAGAAAAACTTGAGATAAAGAATAAGACAGTCGAGATTGACTTGGAAGCTTTCTTTTAGCAATATTCTTGAGACTCGTATACTCCTTTAGAAGAAAACTAAATCGTTGCATCAGTGGAAATTTTCAATATTGAAATATTTCTGTGTTTTTCTCTATTATTCTCCTGAACTACTTTCTCTTAAATTTCTGTTTTGCGAAATAGTTGGAACTTTTCTAAATTATTCAAATTTTATACAAAAACATTTTTTAAGCTTCTAAGTATTTTTTAATTTTTAGAGTAAGTTATTTACTACTTTTCTGGAGTTACGCTACTATTTTTGGTACTATTTTTAGATTTCGGCAACTAAAAGCTACTATTTCTGTTTTTTTGGTATTTTCACTACTTTAAATTCGCTAAGACTAGAAAACAAAAAATTATTCTCAAAAATTATAAACAAATTCTTTGAAACGATTCAATTATTTTCAAAAAATATTCGAAATGGTATTTTTAATATCGTGTATTTTCATCGAAATTCCGCCTTTAAAATTCAATTATTTAACAACAAATTGATAAAATTCATCCAAAATTCAACTTTTTTTAGAAATAATAAAAATTTCACAAGGATTTAATTAATTAAGACGAGTATTTTCAAAAACATTTTGAAAAAATCAATTATTTAAAATAAAATTTTCATAATATTTATTATATCTCGAAAAAAATAATTGTTTAAAACAATGTTTATAAAGTTCTTATGAAAAATTCAATTATTTTCATAAATAAAAAATTTCTTCTTAGGAATTTAATTATTTTAAATAATATTAATAAAAATTCAATTCTAAAACAAAATTTCAATTCTATTAAAAAATTATTATTAAAACAATAATTTTCAATATTCAAAAGAATTCAATTATTAAAAAAAAACTTTTTGATAATATTCTACAATTGGTTTAATTTAACTCTTTTAATTATATTCAATTCTTTTTCCGTAAGAACTAAAAATTTCAAAGGAATTGAATTATTAAAAAAAGCCTTTTCATAGATTTAAAAAAAAATTAAATGTTTGAAAATTTGGCATTAAATTTTTAGCAGTAATTCAATTATTTTAATTAGAATTTTTATAAAATTAGTCGAAAGTAATGAAATGAAATGAAAATATTAAAACTTTTTTTTAAATTCTTAGCTAAAATTCAATTACTTTTATTAATAATAATATTATTATGAGAAATTTAATTGTTTTTAAACATTTTAATAAAATGAAAAATTCAGTTATTTTTATAAATACTACAATTT
Organism: Leptopilina drosophilae; assembly: GCA_032873175.1. Classification (NCBI taxonomy): domain Eukaryota; kingdom Metazoa; phylum Arthropoda; class Insecta; order Hymenoptera; family Figitidae; genus Leptopilina; species Leptopilina drosophilae. The sequence continues at coordinate 44,735,160 of CM065482.1, forward strand.
ATCGCAAAAATACAGTTTTAAATAATTTTCAAAAGAATTCAATTATTAAAAATAAATTTTGATAATATTCTACAGGAATATTCACAATTATTTTCCCGTAACAAAAAAAAAATTTGCTAGAATTAAATTATTTAAAATATAGAATTTGCATACATTTTTTTGAAAAAATCAAATTTTTTAAAATTTGTCATTAAATCCTTAGCAGTAATTCGAATATTTTTTTAAATACTAAAATTCTTCTCCAGGATTTCATTACTTTTGTGAATAAAATCATTGTCATAATTCTTCGTAGAAATTCAATTATTTTCAAAAAAATCTAAAAAGAATTGTAAACATTTCAATTATCTTTATGAATGCAAAATTCTTCGAAAAAATTTAATCATTTTGAGAATTCCATTATTTTCGAAAATTTTAATACAATTTTTCAAAAGAAATCACTTATTTTAAACACAATTTTAATTAAATTTTTATGAAATAATTTAATTATTCTTTGAGATTTTAATAAAATTCTTCCTAGGAATTCAATTATTTTCGAAAAATCTGAAAAGAATTGTAAACATTTCAATTATGTTTATAAATGCAAAATTTTTCAAAAAATTTAATCATGTTCAAAATTGTATTATTTTCAAAAATTTTGATAAAATTCTTCAAAAGAAATCACATATTTTAATTAAATTTTTATTAAATAATTCAATTTATTCTTTTAGGTTCAAATAAAATTCTTCCCTGGGATTCAATTATTTATGAACAAATAATTCTTCAAAACAATTTAATTATTAAACATTAATAACAAAATTATTCCCAAAAATTCAATTATTTTGAGTCATTTGAGTAAAATTTTTTACAAAATTAAATTATTTTCGCATAAATAACAAAAATTCATCAGAAGAATTCAATTATTTTAGAAAGTATATATTAAATTTCTTCTTGTTAATTCTATTATTTTGAAAAATTCCAATAGAAACCTTTCGCAAGAATTCAATCATTTTTGTAAATAATAAAAAGCTTTTTAGAAATTGAATTTTTCTCATTAAATTTTAATAAAATACCACACACCACATAACAATAACATCTTAGAAATGACTATACCAAAACATCTTAATTAAGATACTTCTTTTTGTAGTGCATTCCTGCAAAATATTACAATTTTTTAAAATTAGTCGGCAACAGGGCTGCAATGATTTAAATCCAGTTGATTTAAATCATGATTTTAATCTTGATTTAAATCACGATTTTAATCTTGATTTAAATCTTGACATTTAAATCATGATTTAAATCAAACTGCGAAATGCATTAGAAACCGAAAAGGATACAAAATTAGAAATTGTGTTAAAAGTTTTTAATTAAATAAAAGTAAAAAAGAATATCTTATAAAGATAATATAATGAATATCAGAAAATAATAATTATTATTTTTTATTTATTTGACGAAAGTTATTGAAAGATAAAAAATCTGTATTTTATATTTGAGTCAAAGAAGCATTAAATATCAGTATTTTGTTAAGATTTCCTAAACTTTTTTAAAACAAATTTTATTGTAACAAGAATTTATATATGTATTTTTTATTAAGGGTAGCCACAAATTATAAAAACAATTATAAATCAGAGATTTAGTTGGTCAGAAAAATACAGGGAATTTTTAAAAATTCTGTAAAAGTCAGGGAATTTTAATCGAAAGAAACCACAAATTAAAAAACTTTGATAAACTTAGTTTTTGTATTTAGACTTTTTTTTGTATAATATTTAATAATTAAACAAACATTTTTTAAATGTCTTATGTTTTTTTTATAAATAAAATTGTTACTTAAAAAGCATTAATAAATTTTTATAAGATTTTTTTTTTAAGTGTAAAGTTAAGCGGAACTCTTCTGCCACAAAAATGTATTTTTATATGCAGAATAAACATGAATTGAATTGAATTGCATTATTAAAATTTTAATTAGTAATGCAGAGTATTAAATAATAATTTAAAAATTTTTGAATCAGGAAAAATGAAAAATTAGTCAGGAAAAATCAGGAAATTCTAAAAATGAAATTTTGCACGCACCCTATTATTAATTTCTTAATTCCTAATATTAAAAAAATAAATATTTAAAAAATAGTATTAAAAAAATAAATATTTAAAAAATAGTATTAAAAAATGATTTAAATCAAAAAAATCCGATTTAAATCAAAAAAATCTGATTTTTTTATAAAAATCATGAGTTTTATCAGCCCTGGTCGGCAACGACTTTAGTCGAAATATAATGGAATGACTCAAAACAAAACATTTTTCTTCGTGTAGCCTTCAGGCATATCTATCAAGTAGCAGATCCCAAACATTTTATAAATACTAAATTACTTGAATATACTTGAAAAAAGAAGAAATAAATAAGTTATCTTTTTCAATAATGGTATTTGTTGTTCATGTTCTTTTAGTGAGGAGTATACAAGAAAACGTTTGATGAAATCACTATACATATACATACGCATAATAAACCCGTTACACAGCTGCGGCTTCTTCTTCTTCTTTATATCAGGAAAAGTACTATCGTTAATCTTGAAAGTTATGACAGGCGTCGATGACCTATCGAAAGAGCGATCGATTCATTAATCCCTCGAGATTGCAACTCGATCTCCAGGTGCGCGTTTATGTGCACTTCTTAAACTCTTGTGATAGTTATTCTTCCTATTGATCAGCAAATTACTTGCAAGATTCTCTCTCTCTCTCTCTCTTACTCCCGCATTTATGTTCATGTATATAATAATATTAATTCATGTATTCCCACATGGTGATAAGATCTGTCAATCATTCACCATCAAAACAACCGCACGTTGTTTATAGCAAAATGAGATGTTGCTTTCTGTTTTTATTTCACTTTTTTGTATATACGTTCTATCTTGTCGAACAAGGAAATTAGAATTCTTTATTCGAAGATATTTGAAGAATTTGAAAAAATGATTAATTAAATTTGAGAAAATGATTATTTCAATTTGAGAAAATGATTATTTCAATTTGAGAAAATAATCATTTTAATAATACAAATACTATCCGCGCGCATAAGTATCGAATTTCAAAACACACTGCAAAAAAGAAGTATCTTAATTAAGATGTTTTTGGTAGTCATTTCTAAGATGTTATTGTAGTCACTTTTTAGTCATTTAAAATATAAAAATATCTTAATTTAAGATGTTGAAAGTATCTTCGTACACATTTTCCAACATATTTTTTGGGGAAAAAGTTTTGTGGTTAACTATGGGCTTATGTGTAAGATATTTTGTGCATCTTAGGTTTTAGGAACTTAAATTTTTTTCGCATCTTACAATTCACAAGTAACTTATCGCTAAACATCTTATTGAGACAGAAACATCTTAATTTAAGATACTTTAAAAAACTTACAGAAGTATCTTACTTTTTTAAGATGAATAAAATATCCAAGACGTATAAAGCATCTTAAAAATCTGTAAGATACTTTCGAAAACATCTTATTTTAAGATGTAAGATACCATTTTTCCATCTTACATCTTATGTTAAGATATCAAATAAGATACTTATTTTTGCAGTGCATATCCAAGTTTTCGAACCAAAATCTGTATAAAGAAATGTATAAAGAAATGTATAAAGAAATGTATAAAAATTCGATGTCATAAATCGAATTATAAGGTAACTTTTTTGGTGAAAATCCGTACCGGTGAAAATTGCCCGCGAGTCAAATAAGACAACAAAAAGAGTCGCAGTTTGCCGATGGAGGGAGAATACTTATCGATTAGCTGTCGTTTCATTTGAGACAAAAAAAAAAAGAAGAAGAAGAAGTAAAAAAAGAAAAGCGTACTCCTGGGATCCTAACTATATAGAAGGGAATGTGATCAAGGGCCAGGAGTGGCAGATACATGAGAACACTCCTAATCTTGATTTCTAAAAGTCCTCAAGGAAATCCTCGGAGAATGTCTCCTTTTAAATCTATGCTTTCAGTTCTATTTTTCCATGAGAAAAATAAGAGAATGCGAATTGAATTTTTAGCAAAAAAAGAGACAATTATAGAAGGCGCGATTTTACATAAGACTTGCGTGTTATTTTAATAAAAAATGGGTCAAAGTTATAAATAATTACTAATTGACAAATATTTACGTTTCGATGAAACTGTCGGTTTGGTTAAACGATTCTGAACAAAGACTTGCTGTGATTTAATGATTGGAAATTTTTTTCCCCTCCTTTTCAAGTAGATTAGTGTATAGTTTTTTTTTGTCGACCTGTCAAGATGATGGATGGTCTCACTTTGCTCGTCAACATAACGACAGGTTTAATTAATCCTCGCTAATCACACCAGTCGAATATGTAATCTGTATATAGTTTATCCAGCGCAATCTTCTTTTTGCTTCTCGCACTATATAGAGTAGAAGATTTAGAGATATATACGCGTTTTCATCTCATAAAAGCGAGGAGTGCACGCACTTATGTCTCTATGTAACATATATATATTTCTTGCGGCAATTCACGATTCACACCAACCAGTTGACAGTTTTATATCAGAGAAATTCTGGCGAATAAGAGATTTTATCTTTATGTTTTTGTAGAACTAGATTTTTCACGTGTGCTACAGAAATATGTTTATATATATATATACAGAAGAGAAAGAAGAAACGCTTCTGAATCGAGATTCTAGCACCCTTAAAAGTGCGCGTCTTAACGATCATCATTTTCTTAGAAGGTCAGCAGTTTTTTTTAAACAATCTGAAGCTAAATCTTGATAGTAAAAATTATGCCTCAGCGGCATATAGCTTTCAAACAAAAGTTGAGCGGTTGCATTGCTTATTTTTGTGGACCAGTATTTTGCACGTATGGTGATTATCAGACTTGGGGGAAAGATTTATTTTTTATTATATATATACGGTAGGCTTCGGATATTATGACTTTTTCGACTTTTTCCGACTATTTTCAAATAATGCGACTTTTATCGACTTTTATTTAAAAATTGCGACTTTTTTGACATTTTTCCGACTATTTTCAAATAATGCGACTTTTATCGACTTTTATTTAAAAATTGCGACTTTTTCGACATTTTTCCGACTATTTTCAAATAATGCGACTTTTATCGACTTTTATTAAAAAAATGGCGACTTTTTCGACATTTTTTCGACTATTTTCAAATAATGCGACTTTTATCGACTTTTATTTAAAAAATGGCGACTTTTTCGACTTTTCTTCCGAATTTTGCGCCAAAATACAATATGTTTGGTATAAAATGCAACTTATTTTGATTTTTAAACCGTGAAAAGTATAACTTATTATAGACGAACTTTTGGATGTTTATTTTTCAATTAGTTATCTAATTAAATGTTTCAAAATATATTACAATTAAAAAGATTTTCAATAATTAAAATTCTGTAAAATTTAATTTAAAACTAAATCATCTTTTCAAGTGTTTTATTCCAATTTTTGAAAATTAACTTTTAAAGAATTTTAATTGAAAATGTTTGAAATAATAGTAAATTATCAAAAATTATAGTAAATAATCTTCAAGTGTAAATTCAATAAAAATGAAAATTAATGAAAAATAAGTTTTAAAAATAATATTAAAATAATTTAGAAAAGAATAATTCTCTGAATTATTACGTTCTAATTTTTTTAAATTCAATTATTTTCAATACTTCCGAAAATTAAAATTCATACACAAAATAATAAAATTAAAATTGTTCAAAATTATTTTTAACATTTTGCAGAAAGTAATCATATATTCCAAATTTTCAATTAAAATTCTTGAAAACAATTTTGTTTACAATTTTGTTTTAAATTATACAAAAATTCTTCAATTATTTTTGAAAAATTATACATTACAATATATATAAAAAATTAATTCTTACAATTGTTTTATTACCATTTTTTAAGATTCAATTACTTTCGAAAAAAGTAAATAAAATTTTTTTTAATTTGCTACTTTAGAATTTTTCAGAAATAATTTATTAAAATTACAATTTTTTGAAAAATTTCATTAATTTTTTTATATTTTTAAAAATCTTAATTATTTTTCAAAAGATTTTGATAAATTTTAAATTATTTTTTAAATGTTTTACTAAATTTAAATTAATTTTGAACAGATTTGACCAAATTTCAGTTTTTTAGACATTTTTTTAATTGTATTTAATTGTAAAACTTTTTTGTATTTTCAATAAATTATTTAGAAATATTTCATTTTAAAAGTTTTTGAAAATGTTGTATCTTAATTAATATCTTTAAATAGAAAAATGTAGGGTTCAAATTATTATAAAAAATTTGATTTTTTATACAGCACTACTTTATATTTATTCAGAAATTCAGAAATTAACAAATTTTGAATTATTTTTTAAATGTTTTACTAAATTTAAATTAGTTTTGAAAAGATTTGATCAAATTTCAATTTTTTCGACATTTTTTAATGATATTTAATTGTAAAAGTTTTTGTATTTTCAATAAATCATTTAGAAATATTTTTAAAAAATTAATTATTTCGAATTTCTTTATTAAAATTTTTGAAAATGTTCTACATTTATTGATATTTTTAAATTGAAAAATGTAAAGTTTAAATTAGTACAAAAAATTAAATTTTTTATACAGCAATACTTTATAATTTTTCAGAAATAATTTATTTATAATTAAAATTCTTTAAAAAATTTCATTAATTTTTTTATTTAAAAAAAACTTAATTATTTCTGAAATGATTTTGACAAATTTTGAATTATTGTTTAAATGTTTTACTAAAATTTTAATTAATTTTGAAAAGATTTGACCAAATTTCAGTTTTTTAGACATTTTTTTAATTGTATTTAATTGTAAAACTTTTTTGTATTTTCAATAAATTATTTAGAAATATTTCATTTTAAAAGTTTTTGAAAATGTTGTATCTTAATTAATATCTTTAAATAGAAAAATGTAGGGTTCAAATTATTATAAAAAATTTGATTTTTTATACAGCACTACTTTATATTTATTCAGAAATTCAGAAATTAACGAATTTTGAATTATTTTTTAAATGTTTTACTAAATTTAAATTAGTTTTGAAAAGATTTGATCAAATTTCAATTTTTTCGACATTTTTTAATGATATTTAATTGTAAAAGTTTTTGTATTTTCAATAAATCATTTAGAAATATTTTTAAAAAATTAATTATTTCGAATTTCTTTATTAAAATTTTTGAAAATGTTCTACATTTATTGATATTTTTAAATTGAAAAATGTAAAGTTTAAATTATTACAAAAAATTAAATTTTTTATACAGCAATACTTTATAATTTTTCAGAAATAATTTATTTATAATTAAAATTCTTTAAAAAATTTCATTAATTTTTTTATTTAAAAAAAACTTAATTATTTCTGAAATGATTTTGACAAATTTTGAATTATTGTTTAAATGTTTTACTAAAATTTTAATTAATTTTGAAAAGATTTGACCAAATTTCAGTTTTTTAGACATTTTTTAATAGCATTTAATTGTAAAAGTATTATATTATATAATATATTATATTTTTATATTTTTTTGTAAATTTTATTTGACTTTGTGTAGATTTATAGTCGCAACCTCTTTGTATAGACATTATGTCTTGAAACAAATAAACAATTTATTATTAATTATTTAGAAACAATTTATTTATCATTAAAATTCTTTGACAAATTTTGAATTATTTTTTAAATGTTTTACTAAATTTAAATCAGCTTTCAAAATATTTGACAAAATTTCATTTTTTTAGACATTTTTTAATTGTATTTAACTGTAAAACTTTTTTGTATTTTCAATAAAAATCATTTAGAAATATATTTAGAAATAAATTTTTACGAATTTCTTTATTAAAATTTTTGAAAATATTCTATCCTATATTTAATATCTTTAAATAGAAAAATGTAAGATTTAAATAATTATAAAGAATTACTTTTTCAGAAATAATTTATTTATAATTAAAATTTGAAAAATTTCATTAATTTTTTTTGTATTCTTAAAAAATTCAATTATTTTTCTCAAGATTTTGACAAATTTTGAATTATTTTTAAATGTTTTACTAAATTTAAATCAGCTTTGCACACAAAAAATATGTGTTAAATTTGTTGCGTGTAGTTTTCAAGGTGGTGTTATTTTAACAGCCATTAAAAATATGCATTAATTTTAACACACTCATGGTGTTATTTTAACACAAAATGTAGGTTAAAATCACATTGTATGGGTTAAAAATGTTGCGTGTTGTTTTAACACTACTTTTAGTGTTAAAACAACACTTCTTTTTTTCTGTGTGAAAAGATTTGACCAAATTTCAATTTTTCGACATTTTTTAATTTTATTTAATTGTACAACTTTTTTTGTATTTTCAATAAATTATTTAGAAATATTTTTAAAAAGTTATTTTTTACGAATTTCTTCATTGAAATTTTGAAAATGTTCTACCTTAATTAATATCTTTAAATAGAAAAATGAACGATTTCAATTATTATGAAAAATTTGATTTTTTTAAATTAAATAATTGATTTTTTGAAGAAATTGCAAAAAATGATTAAAAATTCATAGAGATAATTAATTTAGAGATGATGTTTAGTTAAAAATTGTAGAAAGTAATTACATTTATAAAAGGATTATAGTTTTAATTTTTAGAAATTATTAAATTTGAAAAGTTGAAATTTAAAAAATTTGTTTTTTTGTGAATAAAGAAGTAAGAAGTATTTGAATATTTATTTAACGAAATTATACAATTTTTGATTAATTTGAATTTTTGTCACAGCATTGAATTAAATAATCGACTTTTTCGACTTTTTTTTCTATTTTTAATCGACTTTTTTTGCTCGTTAAAATCGATCCGAGGCCTGGACACGGAAAGACTTTTGAATTAGTGATTATAATGATGATTATAGAACTGATGGTCATTTGCAACGAGATGTTAGTGATAACTTTTCCAATTTTGATGACTCGTACAACCTGGAAATATTTTCATATAGAATTTCCGGATGCACAAATATAGAAATTTCACTACGAGCTTTATTTCTCTATACCCTATATATACTTGAATCGGGCGTGTGTGGTTGAAAACGCGAGAAAAACTTGAAGCTGGGAACCAGGGGAGAATACGATAATGTTTTCGAAATGTATACTCGTGTGTGAAGGAGCTGCGGGGGTATGATGCCAAGAATTTTTCCAATTCCTCTGGGAACTTGCAAGGCAATGTAGAGAGCGAGAAGAAGAGTCTAGACGGCAATATCCCATCTGTCGAATGACATCAAAGAAAGCATGTGCATTCACACGTCAATGAAAATCACAGTATACTTCCGTTTCACCTTCCGCAGTAGCTTATTTGCATAAATTGTCTACTTTTTTAATCGTACCATAGCCCTATATTTATAGCCACTATTTCCAATTTTTTTGAATTTTCTTCCAAAAACTAATAGTCCTAGACTAAATCATAAACATTATAAAATTTCCCCAAATTTCTTTTTTCGCCTTTTGCTATTCTGCTGAAATTGCAAATGAAACAACTGGCGTTATTGAGATTAATGAATAAGAATTTAAAGAACGTGATTCTATTTTTGAGTGTTTAAGTTGCATTCAAGAGCCAAATTGAATGCATCATTGTTGTAATTCCAGGGTCAATAGGCCACTTATTTTGGAAGTGGAGTTAGTGACTTTTTTACAGGCCTTTTCTTCGACTTCAGAGAGAGAGAGAGAAAGAGAGAAAGAAAGAGAGTTTATTTTGGCTTGTCTAAGAAAACAGATTTGGCCCTCGTCACGTTTGCGGACTTGACTGCCAAGCTGCTCCACTAAGAAGGGAATGAGGGTGAGAAGCGTTTATTTTAGAGACACGCTATGTGTTCTCGCTCACACCATATTGAATGTGTGTATGTGTATATATTGTCCTGTCCACCTGACGTCGTGATACTTGCTTAAACGATTTTGCCCTCTGATCAAGTTGCCTTTTTTTCTTTTTATAATGCAAATCTTGAAATGTACGAAACTTTTCTAATAGTTGAGGTAGAGAATAAAAAATGTTATTTCAAAAAACATTTTTTGATACTTATGAGAAAAGTTAATTAAAAACATACATTTTTTTGGTGTTTGCCACCACTTTTCTCGGAATTTTAACGTTGTAGGTAATTTTAAAAGCTGGGATCGTGTTCAGCGGGGGGAAATACATAGAAAACGACTATAATGTCTAAAATTGTTTTAAAAACCTTTTTCTTTGTTTTTACCCCCACTTTTCTCAAAAACACTTTTTTTGGGGTCAATAAGTCCAATTTTCTCAAAATCCTAACGTTGAAGGCAATTTTAAAAGCTGGAATCGTGTTCAGCGGGGGAAAATACATTGAAAACGACTACAATGTCTAAAATAGTTTTAAAACCCTTTTTCTTTGTTTTTACCCCCACTTTTCTCAAAAACACGTTTTTTGGGGTCAATAAGTCCAATTTTCTCAAAATCCTAAAGATGAAGGCAATTTTAAAAGCTGGGATCGTGTTCAGCGGGGGGAAATACATTGAAAACGACTACGATGTCAAAAATAATCGAAAAATTTCCTTTTTTTACTTTCTACCCCCACTTTTCTCAAAAACACGTTTTTTAGGGTTCTTACACCGCTTTTTTCGATATTTTAACGTTCCAGACAATTTTGAGACCTGGGATCGTGTTCAGCGGTCAAAAATACACATGGAAAACGACTACCATGTCGAAAATAATCAAAAAATTTCAGTCTTACCCCCACTTTTCTAAAAAATACGCTTTTTTCTGGTCTTTTTCGATTTGGGATTGTTTTCAGTGGGAGAAAATACATTGTTATGTACTTTTAATGAAAATTACTGCTATATTGTTGTATTTTTAAGAGACCTTCACATGCATGTTTGTATTTATAATAATAATATATATATAAGTAAGAGCTGCTTATAATTTTGTGTACACAGATTCCATCGAAAATATAGGTTTGCGATGCTGTGTACACATATAATACGGTAAATTGTATATGCCTTCTCATAATCTTTTCTTTATAAAAGCATAATATTATATTGTGCGGTGAAGAAGAATCGCAACAACACATATATAATATCTTGAGAAACGATCGATCTCTCCTCGAACCAGTAGCACTCCAATCACGGCCCTGCAGCAGTCAGATAAATCAGAGCGTTGTGATGACGATGCAAATAGCTACTGGCAGCATTTGTGGTTCGTTCACTTCTGATCGTTTTCGCTTCAAGGAAACGATACATTGTTTGCATGAAACCTTCAATGAAGCAATTCAAATATATAAGAAGCCCCGATGTTGCAATTTTTCCCCCCTCTTTTTTTTGTTTTTCTCTTTTTTTACATCGATATCAGTGCAAAAAGGAAAAAAAAATTTTTCCTTTCTTTAAATTTCAATGAAACCAGGGCTCGGATTGTGCGACTTTTTCGACTTTTTTCGACTTTTCTAATGAAATATGACTTTCTTCGACATTATCGTGAAAATATGCGACTAATCGAGTTTGTCGAGATTTTTTTTAGTAAAATGCGACTGAAATTTTTAAAATTTTCAGAAAATTAAAGTTAAAGGAAAAAATTTTAGTCAAAAAAATGTTCTGTTAAGTTTATTTACAGATTTCTTTCAAATTTTACAAAAAAACATGAATAACTTCTTTTTTAAATAAATATTTAATTATAATTTTTCCATAAGAATTAAAATTCTTCAAAATATTCAAATTCAAACCTTTTTGAAATTAAACTACTTATGAAAAATTGTTATAAAACATGAATAAATCGATCACTCCGAGTCTTGGACTCGAAGGAATCGATGTCTTCATGTTTTATAATAATTAAAGATGACCGAGTGATAAAATCATTATTTTACATTATAAAAATTTATAAAAAAAAGAATTTGAAAATAATTGGATTTATAGGATGAATTTTTTTATTTATAAAGATAATTAAAATTTTGACAATAATTTTATTAAAATTCTTTCCAATTATTGAATTTCAGAGAAGAGTTTTATCATTTATAAGGATGATTGAAATTTTGAACAGATGTTTTTTAAAAACGATTGAAAGTAATTGAACCTTGAAGAAGAATTTTGATGTTTTTAAAAATAATTGAAATTGTGGGGAGAATTTAAAAAAAATTTGAAAATAATTGAATTTTTGCGATGAATTTTTTTATTTTTTAAGATAATTGAATTTTGCAAAGAATTTTATCAGAACTTTTGAAAATAATTTAATTTCCATGATGAATGTTATTATTTATGAAGTTAATGATAATTTTGACGAGAAATTTAAAAAATTTTTGAAAATAATTGAATTTCTGCGAAGAATTTTATTGCTTTTGAAAATAAATGAATTTCTAGGATGAATTTTATTAATTTTAAAGATAGTTACAAACTTACAGAAATAAATAAATAATTTAAATTCTGCTAAGAATTTTATTAAAATTTTTTGAAAATAATTGAATTACAGAGAAAAATTTTATTATTTGTAAAGATAATTGAATTTTTGAACAGATTTTTTTTAAAATGTTTAAAAATAATTGAATTTTGAAGAAAAATTTTGATATTTATAAAGATAATTGAAATTTTGAGAATTTAAAAAAAAATATTTGAAATTATTAATTTCTAGGATGATTTTCTTTTATTCATAAAGATAATTAAAATTTTGACAATAATTTTATTAAAATTCTTTGTAAATAATTGAATTTCAGAGAAGAGTTTTATCATTTATAAGGATGATTGAAATTTTGAACAGATGTTTTTTAAAAACGATTAAAAGTAATTGAATTTTGAAGAAGAATTTTAATACTTTTAAAAATAATTGAAATTGTGGAGAGAATTTAAAAAAATTTTTGAAAATAATTTAATTTTGACGATGAATTTAAAATATTTATAAAAATAATTGAATTCTGCAAAGAATTTTATTAGAACTTTTGAAAATAATTAAATTTCCATGATGAATTTTATTATTTATGAAGATAATGATAATTTTGACGAGAAATTAAAAAGATTTTTGAAAATAATTGAATTTGTGCGAAGAATTTTATTACTTTTAAAAATAAATGAATTTCTAGGATGAATTTTATTATTTTTAAAGATAGTTGCAAATGTACAGAAATAAATAAATAAATATTTGAAATTCTGACAAGAATTCTATTAAAATTCTTTGAAAATAATTGAATTTTGAAGAAGAATTTTAATATTTATAAAGATAATTGAAATTTTGAGAATTTAAACAAAAAATTTTGAAAATAATTACATTTTCATGATGTATTTTCCTATTTTTTAAGATAATTGAATATTGCAAAGAATTCGAAAATAATTGAAATTATGCGGATAATTTTATTACTTTTGATAATAATTGAATTTTCATGATGAATTTTATTATTTATAAAATTTTGAGAAGAAATTTAAAAAAGAATTTTTGAATGTAATTGAATTTTTGCGAAGAACTTTATTATTTTTGAAAATAAATAAATTTTAGAGAAGAAGTTTATTATTTATAAAGATTATTGAAATTATGACAGGTATTTTATTAATTTTTTTTAAATAATTGCATTTTGGAAAACAATTTTATTATTTATAAAAATAATTGAATTTTTGAATAGATTTTTTTTTTTAATTGTTCAAAAGTAATTAAATTTTGAAGAAGAATTTCGATATTTATAAAAATAATTGAAATTTTGAGAATAAAAAAAATTTGGAAAATAATTGAATTTGTGCGATGTATTTTCTTATTTTTTTTTATTTTCAAATTTTCTTAAATTTCTCGTGAAATTATCATTATCTTCATAAATAAAAAAATTTATCACGGAAATTTAATTATTTTCAAAAGTTCTGATAACATTCAGAATTCATATTAAAACTTTTGAAAATAATTAAATTTTCATGATAAATTTTTTTATATATGAAGATAATGATAATTTGACGAGAAATTTGAAAAAAATTTGAAAATAATTGAAATTCTGCAGATAATTTTAACACTTTTGATAATAATTGAATTTTCATGATGAATTTTATTATTTATAAAATTTTGAGGAGAAATTAAAAAAAAAATTTTTTTCACGTAATTGAATTTTTGCGAAGAACTTCATTATTTTTGAAAATAAATGAATTTTAGAAAAGAAGTTTATTATTTATAAAGATAATTGAAATTATGACAGGCATGTTATTAAATTTTTTTTAAATAATTGATTTTTGGAAAAGAATTTTATTACTTATAAAAATAATTGAAATTTTTAAGAGATTTTTAAAAAAAATGTTAAAAATACCTATTTAAAATTTTGCCATGCATTTTATTGAATTTTATTAAATATTATTTCAGATTGTTCGATGTTAAAGTATCTGTTGGCGAGAAATGTGATTTTTTTTACAATTTTGTCAATTTCGTGTTTACTTTTTGGCTTTTTTTCCCTAAAATTTCATTCGACTTATTTTCCGACTTTTTCGGAAATTTTATGCGACTTTTCGTGACTTTTGTTGTGAATTTAGGCGACTAAAGCGACTTTTTTTGAGTCTTAAAGACGATCCGAGCCCTGTGAAATTAAAAATTAGATTTTCCATACCTTCTAGCTTCACAAGTTGACAGATTGGAAGATTTTGCTTCTAATCTGAAGAAAATTAAAGCAATTTACGATATTTGAAGAATTTAAAGAAGTATTGTAAAGATAATACAATTTTTTTAGAAAAAATTATAATCAAAGTCGGAAGGAAATTTTTTTATCTAGAGTCTAGTTTAAAGATTTCTAAAAATAAATAAGAAAAGTTTGAAGATTTGTCTGTTCGCAACAATGTTGATTCCTTTGTATATCAATTTGACAATTCTTTAGGTAAACTGTTATAAAAATTTCTAATCAGAATTAATGTTAGACAAAGATATTTATTAAAAATGAAAATTATGTGATCGATTTAATGGTTGAATATTGTATATAAAATGTTAATAGTTGTGCTGGGGTAAAAAGTTGGAAACGAGCGCAGCTGTTTAGAAGTTTTTAGCAAAATGTTGAAGGCGTGACACGTGAAATGGTCAGCACGCGTGCAAATGAATTGTAAACGACGTCTAAATGGTAAAAGGCGCACACAATAAAGCGACACCCGCCATAAAACACAATGGGATCAAATAATAATAATCTTCAATAAGCAAACGACAAGCGCATAACTGGGGAAAAACTTTTATGCCGCAATGTTGGGCGTTCATTCAACGATATATCTCTACTTATTGTCAATTCGACCACACTATATGATCAAATGCTTCGGGAAAATTAAACGTCTCATTTAAGAAATATTCCGTCCCTATTTTCCGTCACGCCCTAAAGCAGCCGTGACCGCACAATCCGCGTAATCACACCTTTTTTCCCTACTGAGAAAAGAAAGAAAAATAAGATTGACCGAAAAATTCGGTTATAAATCTTGTGTGCCAATTCGAAGTCATTCGAAGTCAATCGAAAATGTTTCAGAATTAAAAATCACTTCTTGGGACTATTTTTGAGCTAATTTTGAAAAAAAAATACAATTTTTCGACTTAATTAAAAAAAAAAATACAATTCCTTTCTGTTGCAATTTTGGAAATATGAGCAAAATAGCAAAAATAGAATTCAGTTTATTAAAAGACTGGGTTTTATTGAATTATTATCACCGTCTTTGAGAAGGAATTTTCCACCAAAATCCTTCATAACAATGTAGGACATGAGGGTGGTCGTCTAAAAGCCAAACGTCACAATTTGTCAAGCAGTTAGATATAAAAGGTCCAGGCGAGAAGAGGGTTCCTTTCTAGAGCGCGCGACGAGAAAAATTGTGCGAAAATATATATTGGACTGAATTTTTCAGGCTTCGCAAAGCTCTACTAAAACCTACTATTTACTATACTTTTTTTAGCTTACGCTACTCTTTTGGGTATTATTTTTAGATTTCGGCCACTAAAAGCTACTATTTCGGTTTTTTTTTCAGTATTTTTCTACTTTAAATTCGCTAACACTAGAAAACAAAAAATTATTCATAACAATTATAATCAAATTCTTTGAAACGATTCAATTATTTTCAAAAAATATTCAAAATTCTATTTCCATCGAAATTCCGCCTTTAAAATTTAATTGTTTAACAAAAAATTGATAAAATTTATCCAAAATTTAATTATTTTTATAAATAATACAAATTTCATAAGGATTTAGTTAATTAAGAAGAGTATTTTCCACAAAAAAATTCGAAAAAATCAATTATTCAAAATAAAATTTTCATAATATTTATTACATCTCGAAAAAATTAATTGTTTAAAACAATGTTCATAAAATTCTCTTGTAAAATTCAATTATTTTCATAAATAAAAAAATTCTTCTTAGGAATTCAATTATTCTAAATAATATCAATAAAAATTCACTTTTTAAAAATAAATTTTCAATTCTATTAAAAAATTATTCTTAATTTAAAAATTTTTAGGAATTAGAAATTCAATTATTTTAAATAAATTCAATAAAAATTCAATTCTAAAAAATAAAATTTCAATTCTATTAAAAAATTATTTTCTTAATTTAAAAATTTTCAGGAATTAGAAATTCAATTATTTTAAGTAAATTCAATAAAAATTCAATTCTAAAAAATAAAATTTCAATTCTATTAAAAAATTATTCTTACATTAAAAATTTTCAGAATTCTATTTTAAT
Source organism: Leptopilina drosophilae (assembly GCA_032873175.1). Taxonomy (NCBI): domain Eukaryota; kingdom Metazoa; phylum Arthropoda; class Insecta; order Hymenoptera; family Figitidae; genus Leptopilina; species Leptopilina drosophilae. Next base: position 44,751,745 of record CM065482.1, read on the forward strand.
TAAAGTTTTCAAAAGAATTCAATTATTGTGCAACAAAAATTTTGATAATACTCTATAATTAGTTTAATTTCTTTAATTTTTTTAATTATTCAATTATTCAATTATTTTCCCGTAAAAATAAAAATTTCAGAAGAATTGAATTATTTAAAATATAGAATTTGCATACATTTTTAAAAAATCCAATGTTTGAAAATTTGGCATTAAATCCTTGGCAGTAATTCAATTATTTTAATTAGAATTTGCACAAAATTAGTCGAAAGTAATCAAATATTAAAACTTTTCTTAAAATTCTTTGCTCCAGTTCAATTATTTTTATATAAATATTAAAATTCTTATGAGGAATTAAATTGTTTTTAAATATTTGAACAAAATTCGTTTTAAAAATTCAATTATTTTTATAAATCGTCAAATTTATCGCAAAAAGGTCAATTTTAATATAATTTTTTAAGAATTTCTTAAAAATCAAATTTTAATTCCTCAAAGAAATCAATGACTTAAAAAGTAAAATGTTTTTAAAAATTCTTTGGAAAAATTGAATTATTTACAAAAATATTAGAATTTTTTACAGAAATTCAATTATTGTCAAATATTTCAATAAAATTGTTGGATAAAAATAAATCATTTTAATTAATATCAATAAAAATTCAATTTTAAAAAATAAATTTCCAATTCTATTAAAAAATTATTCTTAATTCAATAATTTTCAATATACTACTATTTTAATTAAATTTTTCAAAAGAATTTAATTATTAAAAAAAAATTTTGATAATATTCTACGCGAACATTAAATTATTTTCCCGTAAAAAATAAAAATTTCACAGGAATTGAATTATTAAAAAAATAGAATTTGCATACGTTTTTTTGAAAAAATCAAATTTTAAAATTTGGCATTAAATCTTTAGCAGTAATTCGATTATTTTTATAAATTTTAAAATTCTTTGCAAGAATTTAATAGTTTTTGTAAATAAAATCATTGTCAGAATTCTTCGTAGAAATTCAATTATTTTCGAAAAAATCTAAAAAGAATTCTAAATATTTCAATTATCTTTTTAAATGCAAAATTCTTCGAAAAAATTTAATCATTTTGAGAATTCCATTATTTTCGAAAATTTTAATACAATTTTTCAAAAGAAATCACTTATTTTAAACACAATTTTAATTAAATTTTTATGAAATAATTCAATTATTCTTTGAGATTTTAATAAAATAAAATAATATAATAAAATAATAATATAATAAAATTCTTCCTAGGAATTCAATTATTTATGAATAAATAATTCTTCGAAACAATTCAGTAATAAAACATAAATATCAAAATTATTTACGAAAATTCATTTATTTTGAGTCAATTTATTAAAATTTTTAGAAAAATTCAATTATTTTCATCAATTACAATATTCATCAGAAGAATTCAATTATTTAGAAATTGTGTTGTAAAAATCTTTGTATTTCCATTTTTTTCATATAAGTAATAAAAATTACTCCGGAACTTAATTATTTAAATTAGAATTTTCGTAAAATTAGTCGAAAGAAATCAATAATTTAAAATTTTTTATAAACTTCTTCTCAAGAGTTAAATGATTTTTATAAATATTTAAATTCTTTCACACGAATAATAAAATTAGTTGCGCAGGAATTCAATTTATTAGCACTAGGATAAGAAAGAAAGAAATATTTTTTAAAAATTAGAAAAGTGTCAGGAAAATAAGATATAGAATGAAATTTTCGTCAGTTTTGTAATGTTTCAAAACGAGTATTTTTGGTCGTTAAGTTTACTTTTTTGTTAGCGACATTTTTACTACTTTTTTAAAGTCTTAAAGCTATTCTTTTTGGTACTTTTTTAAAATTAATTATCGAGTGCGAAGTCTGATTTTTCCATCTAGCGATATAAGAAACTACGAAAAAATTTAGTAATTTTACTCATTTTTTAAATTTTATTTTTAATATTTTAAAAAGTTCGAATTTATGACGCAATACTATATACCGGACAGTCCATTTTCTTTGATGAGTATTTATGAGCGAACGTTTACGCCTCTATTTATTGCCATAACTGCCATTCTCCTGTATACATATATATAAGTTGAGATAGTATCATTAAAAAAAAACACCCGCTAAAATCTATTGCAATTGATTTTGTAACGGTATAAGACGATAATTTTTATTCTTGAACAGCTCTATACAATTTTCAAACATGGTTAATATATAGAAAGTAGAAGGAAAAACATTGAAAACAGAAATATTGTCATTTACAACATTGTTCTTTATGTAATGTAATAAAAATTTTAATAAAGTCATAAAATATGTGTCTGATGGAAATCAAATAATTTTCCGCGCAGTATTTGCAAATAATCGTTGAAAGGAATTTTTTTCAAAGCGCCCACAATGGAAAAGGAAGGAAGATACAAAAGTTTCATGACTGTAATAAATTAAAAAATTATATATATATATATATATATATATATATATTTATATATATGAGAAAATTGTTGTGAATTTAATTTACGAAGAGGAATAATAATTAAGTGCTGGGTTGATTTTCGGAAAACTTCTTTTTGCCATGGAAGAAAAATAAGTCAAACAATAAGGGCGAGTAAGAGAATAACAAAGCATTTAATAATTTTTTTAAATTAACAATTAACATTAAAATGTTAATAATTGTTGTAATTGTTAATAATTTTTTTAAATTATTATTATTATATTATTATATTTTAAGAAATATACTTAAGTTTTTGAAATTGATTTTAGAAGATGATTTCTAAAGTTGATTTTTAAAATTGATTTTTAAAATTGATTTTTTTAAATTAACAATTAACATTAAAATGTTAATAATTGTTGTAATTATTAATAATTTTTTAAAATTATTATTATTATATTATTATATTTTAAGAAATATACTTAAGTTTTTGAAATTGATTTTAGAAGATGATTTTAGAAGATGATTTTTAAAATTGATTTTTAAAATGGATTTTTTTAAATTAACAATTAACATTAAAATGTTAATAATTGTTGTAATTGTTAATAATTTTTTTAAATTATTACTATTATATTATTATATTTTAAGAAATATACTTAAGTTTTTGAAATTGATTTTTCAAGCTGATTTTTAAAGTTGATTTTTAAAATGGATTTTTAAAATGGATTTTTAAAACTGATTTTCAAAATTGTAATTTCGTGCACGAGGGCAATTTTCCCATTTTTAGAAACTTATCCTAAGTTTAAGAATATTTATCGTTTATGTTCCAGAAGTTATGGTTTTACAATGCAGACCTTATCGTGACTTTCGCAACGCTTTTGTCCCCACAAAGACAGAACTTTAGCGTTTGACTTACTTTCGGAAAATTTTCAATTTTTGAAATAAATTATTGTTACAATTAGATTCCAAAATTTTAATAAAATTCTTCATTTGAAATTTCAACATATTCGAAATAATTTTAAAAAAATTTGTAGAATAGGTCAATAAAAAAGATATTATTTTTCTAAACTACTCTTCTAAATTTTCAACATTTTAGAATAGTAAAAACTTTCTTAAAAATTCTTTAGCATAATTACAAGACGACACTTATGAATAACAAAAAAAAAAATTTTAATCATATCTTTTATTTTTGTCTCCCATTATTAATATTATGGATTCTGACTTATTCATGAATAGGAGATTTTAAAGAGACGAGTATTCTAAATATAGCCGGTGCGCGCATATTTATGTCCTCTCTATAGGTCTTTAGCTACTCTTCAAGTTTGTTGCTCGCGGAGCAAAATCATTATATATATATATATATATATATATATAAATTCTATGTGCAAGTACTTCTCTCATCCGTGATGCATTAGGCGGGACATTATGTCAGCATTCATTCACCACAGGATCGAACATTGTTAAATACACGCTTTCATCGAATAGGATAATAATATGTTGTGAGATTTTAACATTTGACGCTCTTAGCGAGGAGAATAAATTTCAATATGATAACTATCGACATGTAATAATAGTTTTTCACCACGAGACATTCCATTTCTTAATAGGCGTCTGTCTTATTTCTCAAAAATACTTCCTCTACGCCTCGTATTAAAAAAAATAACCTTAAAATTGTTCTTTAAATTAATCTTTTTTATTCCACGATATTTACAATTTTTTTCCGGTATACGAGACGCTTAAAGTTTCAATATTTCAAAAACAATAATTTTTCCCTACTTGAAAAGGGAAATGCAGAAAATAAAAATAGAGAAAGTAAGTCAACAGAGGTCATTGTCACTGAACGGAACGACTCAATAGGGACCTTTAAATGCGCATCTTCGCGTTGAGAGACTAGAGAGTAATTAGTTGACGGTAAAAATGACACGAGAGGTTCGTGCCATATTTGCATTGAATGGGCATAAAATTGTATATGTGAAGAACTTGGAACGTCTGCTTATATAAGTTATGTCTGAGAGTTAATTTGTAGGTGATTTCTACTAGTGCGCGTGCGTCAAAAAAAAAAAGGTTTATGTCAATCACGAACAAGTAGCCGGGAAGCCTTCAAATGGAATTTACGACCATAATACTTGTCGTTTCCCTCATCCCATTTGACACTATTCCGCCTTCTTATTCTTCATAAATAATTATTAGCGTCGAGAATTTTGTATCTCATTCATATAGATCGAATAGTTTCTCAATTATATGATGCGCCGAACGTAATTGCAGTTGGCGCAATGCGAGCGAGAAGGATAGACTGATACTTTTCTCTCTCTCTCGTGCCAGCGCGCATGCGCCACTTCTGAGAATTGACGCATGCGCGCTGGAATTTTCCCCTTCTTTCAAAGATCCTGAATCGTTAGATCCCTTAATAATTTTTTTTCCAATTAATATTTAAAAACAAGTTTATTTTTCTACTCAGGAATTGAAATATTTACAATAATTTTACAATAATTTTTTATATTTACAATAAATAATTGCTAAACCCTTTTTGAAAAACTATTTGTAAAAATTATATAGTGAAAAAATAAACTGTAAAATATAGATTCTATATTTTTATCTTTATTTCACGGCGAGAGAAATTTGAATATTAAATAAATTTACAGCTGAAAGAAAATTGACTGTTAAATAAATTTCAAGCCGAATTGAATTTGAACGTTAAATAAATTGCAAGCCGAAAGGAATTTGAATGTTAAATAAGTTTGAAGTAAAAAGAAATTTAAATGCTGAATTATAATTTAAAGCCGAATGAAATTTGAATGTCAAATAAATGTCATGCGGAATGAAATATAAATGTTAAAATAGTTGCAAGCCGAAACAAACTTGAATGTTAAATATACTTAAAATTGAATGAAATTTGAAAATTTGAAATTCTGTTAATTAAGTTTAGTGTCAAATAAATATTAAAATATTAAAAATAAAGGTTAAATAGACTTTTTGCTCCATGAACTTGAAGTCAAATGAATTTTATGTCAAATGGAATTAATATCAAGTGGGAATTATGTTAAATTTTGTGTCAAATAATATTTATTTTAGATAAATTTTGTGCTAAATGTTTATGTCCAATGAATTTAATGTTAAATGAATTTAATGTCAAATGAATTTAATGTTAAATGAATTTAATGTTAAATGAATTTAATGTTAAATGAATTTTATTTAAAATGAAATTTATGTTAATACGAATTTTTTGTCGAATTATTTTTATTTCTAATAAAATGTCAAATTAGTTTAATGGCAAAAGAAGTTTTAATGTTAAATAAATGGCAAGCCGAATGAAATTTCAATGTTAAATAAATTTCCATCTGAATCAAAAAAGGTTAAATAAATTTACATCCAAATGAAATTTAAATGTTAAATAAATTTAAAGCCGAATGAAATTTGAATGTCAAATAAATTTCATGCCGAATGTAATTTAAAAAAATTTCATGCCAAAAGAAATTTGAATGTTAAATAAATTTATTTCCGAACGAAATTTAAATGTTAAATAAATTTCAAGCCGAATGGAATTTGAATGTTAAAGAAATTTAAAGCCGAATGAAATTTAAATGTTAAATAAATTGCAAACTGGATGAAATTTGAATGTTAAATAAATTTAAAGCCATATGAATTCTGATTGTCAAATAAAATTCATACGGAATAAAATATAAATGTTAAAATAGTTGCAAGCCGAAACAAATTTGAATATTAGATAATATCTTCAAGCCGAATGAAATTTGAATGTCAAATAAATTTCATGTCGAATGAAACTGAAATGTTAAATAAATTATGCCGTTTAATTATGTTAAATTTCAACCTGGATGACATTTGAATGTTAAATATCATTTTATTACATAACAACGTCAAATAAGATTTCAAGATTATTCAAACCCCCAAGAAAAATGTTTCATGAAATTTTTCTTATTTGACATTTTGAAATTATTGTTAAAAAAATTATATAATGAAGTAATATTAAAAGTATAAAAGTATTATAAAACTTTATATAAAGTAACATTTTCTATATTATATTCGAAAATAATATCACATTCAGCGTATGTATTTCAATACCAAAAATATAGGGAACCACATGGAAAAGAACGAAATATGGCAAAGTATAGAGAAATCCAACAACTTTATATATTTTATTTCATTCAATTCTTTACGGACGACAACCGCCCCAGGAATATGGAATCAAGTTGTTACCGCATGACGAAGAAGAAGAAGAAGAACAGTATATAGTAGTTTCTGCCAGGGGCGACACGAAACACATACTGCATAACCAAGTGGCTGAACACGCGACCATAAAGAATTACCTATACCCGATCCAAACACTTTATGTTATCATCCAGTATCACTGAGCGCTTCATTAGCAGCTCAAACAGACTCTTTACATTCGATAGTCAAAAAATTAATTCTCTAACTAAATTTTTGCAGATTCTCTTTATAAGGATATCAAATTGAGACATTTCTATCTCATTTGACATGAAATTTATTTAACATTCAGAATTTCATTCGGTTTTGCAATTTATTTAACATTTCTATTTCATTTGACATTCAAATTTCATTCAGTTTGCAATTTATTTAACATTCAAATGTCACTCGGCTTAAAAATTTATTTAACATTCAAATTTCATTCGGCTTTAAGTTTATTTAACATTCTTTTATTCAGATGGAAATTTATTTAACACTCAAATTTTATTCGATTTGCAATTTATTTAACATTCAAATTTCATCCAGTTTGAAACTTATTTAACATTTACATTTCATTCCGCTTGAAGTTTATTTGACATTCAAATTTTATTCGGCTTTAAGTTTATTTAACATTTAAATTTCATTTGGATGTAGATTTATTTAACCTTTTTTGATTCAGATGGAAATTTATTTAACTTTCAAATTCTATTCGGCATGAAATTTGATATTTAAATTTCATTCGGCTTTAAATTTATTGAACATATAAATTTCATTCGAAAGTAAATTTATTAAACATTCAAATTTCTTTCGGCATAAACTTTATTTAACTTTCAAATTCCATTCGGCATAAAATTCAACATTCAAATTTCATTCGGCATGAAATTTTTTTAAATTACATTCGTCATGAAATTTATTTGACATTTAAATTTCATTCGGCTTTAAGTTTATTTAACATTTAAATTTAATTTGGATGTAGATTTATTTAACCTTTTTTGATTCAGATGGAAATTTATTTAACTTTCAAATTCCATTCGGCATGAAATTAGACATTCAAATTTCATTCGGCTTTAAATTTATTTAACATATAAATTTCATTCGAAAGTAAATTGATTAAACATTCAAATTTCTTTCGGCATAAAATTTATTTAACTTTCAAATTCCATTCGGCATGAAATTTGACATTCAAATTTTATTCGGCTTTAAATTTATTTAACATTCAAATTTGTTTCACCTTGCAATTTCATTTAACATTTATATTCCATTCCACATGAAATATATTTGACATTAAAATTTCATTCGGCTTTAAGATTATTTAACACTCAAATTTTATCCGATTTTCAATTTATTTAACCTTTTAAATTTCATTCGGTTTGCAATTTATTTAACATTTTTTTAATCAGAGGAAAATTTATTTAACATTCAAATTTCTTTCGACAGAAAATTTATTTAATAGTCAAACTTCTTTCGCCATTCAACTAATTTGACATTTTATTAGACATAAAGTAGTTCGAAAAAAAATCCTATTAAAAAATATTTACTTAGTTATATTTATATTTATTTATTATTTATTATTTATTATTTATTATTTATTATTTATTATTTATTATTTATTATTTATTATTTATTATTTATTATTTATTATTTATTATTTATTATTTATTATTTATTATTTATTATTTATTATTTATTATTTATTATTTATTATTTATTATTTATTATTTATTATTTATTATTTATTATTTATTATTTATTATTTATTATTTATTTTTATTTTTATTTATATTTTATTATTTAACATGAAATTCATTGGACATAAAAATTCATTTGACATAAACATTTAACCCAAAATTTATCTAAAAGAAATATCATTTGACATAAAATTCATTTGACTTCAACTTCATTTAGAAAAAAGTTCATCTAACCTTCATTTTTAATGATAATTTTTAATATTTTAATAATTATTTGATACTATACTTAATTAAGAGAATTTTCACATTAAATAAATTTCATTTGACAATAAAATATAGAAGACGAAATTAAAAACTTTTTATTCGGATTTGAGTTTATTTAACACTCAAATTTAACACTGAAATTTCATCGGATTTGCAATTTTATTTAAAATTTAAATATCATTTTGCATAAACTTTATTTTACATTTAAATTCCATGCGGCTTGAAATTTATTTAATATTCAAATTTCTTTCGGCTTGTAATTTATTTAAAATTCAAATTCAATTAAGCTTGAAATTTAACATTTTTTGCTTCAGATGAAAATTTATTTAACATTCATATTTTATTTGGCTTTCAGTTTATTTGACATTCAAATTTGTTTTGGCTTGCAATTTATAAAACGTTTATATTGTATTCCGCATGAAATTTATTTGACAATCAGAATATAAAATAAATTAGAAAAATTTAATTAATTTAAAATTAAAAATTTAAAAAAAAATTAATTAAAAATTTTAATTTAAATTTTTTAATTTCATTTGGCTTGAAATTTATTTAACATTTAAATTTCATTCGGCTTCAAATTTATTTTACATTTAAATTTTATTTGGCAAAAAGTTTATTTAAGATTCAAATTTGTTTTGCTTGCAATTTATTTAACATTTATATTTTAGTCCGCATGAATTTTATTTGACAATCAGAATTCATATGGCTTTAAATTTATTTAACATTCAAATTTCATCCAGTTTGCAATTTATTTAACATTTAAATTTCATTCGGCTTTAAATTTCTTTAACATTCAAATTCCATTCGGCTTGAAATTTATTTAACATTTAAATTTCGTTCGGAAATAAATTTATTTAACATTCAAATTTCTTTTGGCATGAAATTTTTTTAAATTACATTCGGCATGAAATTTATTTGACATTCAAATTTCATTCGGATTTAAGTTTATTTAACATTTAAATTTCATTTGGATGTAAATTTATTTAACCTTTTTTGAATCAGATGGAAATTTATTTAACATTGAAATTTCATTCGGTTTGCAATTTATTTAACATTAAAACTTCTTTTGTTATTAAACTAATTTGACATTTTATTACAAATAAAAATAATTCGCCAAAAAATTCGTATTGACATAAATTTCATTTTAAATTAAATTCATTTAACATTAAATTCATTTAACATTAAATTCATTTAATATTAAATTAATTTAACATTAAATTCATTTTACATTAAATTCATTGGACATAACAATTCATTCGACATGAACATTTAACCCAAATTCATCTAAAATAAATATCATTTGACAGAAAATTTAACATAATTCCCACTTGATATTAATTCCATTTGACATAAAATTCATTTGACTTCAAGTTCATGGAGCAAAAAGTCTATTTAACCTTTATTTTTAATATTTTAATATTTATTTGACACTAAACTTAATTAACAGAATTTTCACTTTAAACTTATTTCATTTGACATTGAAATATAGAAGACGAATTGAAAAACGTGTCAATAGCAATTATTTGTATAATAATTGTTTGATTACATTTCATATTTGCGCCAATATATTTTTAATATCAAGTGAAATATTTTAACCGACTTTTAAAATATTTATTTTGAATATATCGTGATTTTAACGAGACCACTGGACTTTGTTATGTTTAGCTTTCGATTATACTTCACGTATACGCATATATAAATCGATAATTCGAATAATAATAAGAAGTATCTGTGAACAGGTAGTTGATTATTATTCCTTACATTACAAGTATGTCATAAAGTTTTTCTAAATTAGCCGTTCAATTTCATTTGATTCACTATATAAATAAAATAATCCAAATTTCCATATTATTGAAAGAGAAGATATATAAATTTCTAAATCTAATCAGACGCTGACTTTCAATGCGAATAATTTACGAGAGTCGTAAATGATTTTTTAAAACCCTGAATACTTTTATTGTCATTTTCAATTCAATTTATGTAAATTTTCTCGTTAGTTAATATTAATTTTTTTTTTAAATAGAATTTTTTGTTGTTACTTTTTCTTTATATTTATATAAAATTATACTGATAAACGTAATCAGACAAAAATTCCAAACTTCTGTGACAATTTTTATTTTGACATTTCTTTCAATTTACATATTTAAGTTATTTATAAATATTTGCCAAGTGCGACAGCAATTTATGTGTGCGTAATTTTGAAATTGAGAATGACGAGCGAAAAAAGGGAAAAAATTGGAGAAATAATGATGTATAGATATAGTGATGAAAAAGAGAAAGAGAGAGAGAGAGAGAGGGGAGGAGAGGGGGGAAAAGTGATGCCATAAAGCACTCAGCAGGGTGCGTGATCCGCTTACGAAAAGTCAGCGCAGTTTTCACATTACTGTTACCGAGTTTTCGTCTTACCATACATTGTAGTGCACTCTCAATATATACGCAGCATGAGACACTGTTTTACTTTCACGATAAAGTAAAAAAAGCAAAAAAAAAAAAATGAAAAAATGCACACACTTTTTCGTAGAAAACTTTTTAAAATGCACATGTGGGTATTATTTTTTAAAACGCAGAGAAGCTTTAAAAAAAAATGACGAAAATCTTCTCTTTGATTCATTCCTGTTTGAAGTGAAAATCAAAATGACTTTTATTTTCACTTTGACATTGACTTTTCGTTTGGAAGTCAAAATGAAAGTCAAAGTGAATGTTAAAATCTAACTAACTTTGATGTCCGCTTTTGAAACCCCAAAATTAAAGTCAAAGTGAATGTGAAAATCGGTTAAAAACACGGTAAATCGTTAGGTATTAAAGTGACACCAAAATGGATTAAAATAACACTAAATTGGCTTATTTTAATCCTTTTTGGTGTTATCTTAATACCTAACGATTTACCGTGAAGTCAATTAAAAAGTCCAAATTGAACCGGAGGTGAAAATAAAATTTTGACTCTCACTTTCACTTTTGAAACCCAAAATAAAAGTCAAAGTGAAAGTGAAAATCGAATTAAAAGTCAATAAAAAAGTCCAAATTGAATTCGAGGCGGAAATTAAATTTGGACTTTCACTTTGACTTTTTGCTTTAAAATCAAAATGAAAGTCAAAGTCAGGCTCAGATATTAATAGAAAATTTTTACATTTTTTCGAATTTTAAATTATTTTTATAAAGAATAACTCTTTTAGAATAAATCCAATTATTTGAAATTCAAATTTTATGAACAATGTTAAAAGAAATTAATTATTTAAAACCATTTTAATAAAATTTTTCCAAAGAAACATTTGATAAAAATAATTGATTTTAAATATTTTTACAAAAATGATAATTAATTATTTCCCGTAATTCAATTATTTTAAAAAATATTATTAACATTCGTTGTAGCATAGAAATCAATTATATTTTCATAAATAATAAATTTTTTAGAAGCTTCTCAATAATTTTTAATATTCATTTATTATTTAATTTTATTAGTATTAATATTTATTAATCATTAATTATTAATTATTATTAATATTAATAATACTTATTTATTATTATTTTTGATATTTTAAAATTAAGCGAAAAATGCAATTGCTCTGAAAAATTTTATTAAAATTCTTCGAAAAAATTAAATTATTAAAAAATGTTTTGCGACAAAAATCTTTATGAGAATTGAATTATCATCAAAGATTTTTATAAAATTTTTCAAAAAAATCATTTACTGTCATAAATAATAAAAATCTTGGCAGAGATTCAATTTTTTGAATACAATTTTAATAACATTTTTGTATAAATTTAATTTTACAAATAATAAAATTCTTAAGAGCTTCTTAATTATTTTTAATACATTTTTAAGTAAATTTCTCTAAAAATGAAATTATTTTTAAAACTTTTATTAAAATTCTTCGAAAAATTCAATTATTTAAAAATTTCTTTATAAAATTCTTTATAATTGAATTATCTTCAAGGTTTTTTAATAAAATTTTTCAAAACGTTCATTTATTTTCAAAAATAATAAAATTTTTGACAAAAATTTGAATTCTTTAATACAATTTAAATAAAATGTTTGTAAAAAGGTAATTTTCTGAATAATAAAATTGTTATAGTTTCTTTTCACTTATTTTTAACATACAATTTGAAATAAATTTTTCGAAAAATGCAATTATTCTTAAAAATGTTATTAAAAATCGTCGAAAAAAAATTATATATTTGAAACAAAAATTTATGCAATTCTTTACGAACATTTAATTATTTTTTGTAAATAATAACATTTTTACTAGAATTAAATAATTATTTTAAACATAATTTACATAAAAATGTTTTTAAAATAAATCAATTGTTTAAAAATATTTTTATAAAATTCCGTACCACAAATTCAGTTAAATAAAAATTCTATAAAAAAAGTAATTTATAATTTTAATTATTTTTTTAATAAGTAACAAAGTTTTTGCAGAAATATTTTGAAATCTATTTGAAATACAATTTTTATAAACAATTTTAAAAGAAATTTATTATTTATAAGTTATAACAGTTTTAATAAATTTTTCTGACAGAAGCTTTTGATAAACAATAGTTAATTTTAATCAAACAATAATTCGTTTCAATTATTTTTAATACAATTTTAAAGAAATTCCTCGACAAATGCGCAATTGTTCTAAAAAAATTACCCAAAATTCCTCCGAAAAATTAGATTATTTAAAAAAATTTAGATAAAACTCTTTTCAAAAAAATTAAAATAATTGATTTCTTGTTGAATTTTCTGATAAAAATTGATTTAAAAAAGATTTAAAAGTTTAGTTAAAATTTTTAATTATAATTGAACATTAGAAGCGTTTAAAATAAATAGTATAATTTTTTTTAAATAATAAAATTTCAAGAGATAATACAGAGATTTAATTAATAATTAAATTCAAGACTTTAAAGTTTAATTTAAAAATTATAAATAGAATTAGTCTTCTCAAAAATTTGATAATTTAAATTTTTTCCAAAATAATTGAATTAGAATAATTTATGCAAAACGATGAAATTATATTTGTAATGAAATGGAAATTTTGTCAAATTTCATTGAAATCAATTTTCTGTTTTAAAGAATTTTATTCTTTTATCTTTAAAAATTATTTTAAAATAATTCTAATCCTAAACTATGAAAAATAATAATGAATTATACAGAAAAATTATATTTCGAGTCAAAATTAAACTGATTTTGCCTTTTTATAGTTTTGTAATTCTAAATGGAAGTATAAATTAATATAAAAGTAAAAAAAAAATTTTAATTTAAATTCAAATGGATTTATAATCGAAACTAAAGTCAATAGTTATATATAGCTAAAGTAGATCGTTAAAATCGAAAGTAAAATTTAAAATAAGAGTCCTATACTTCAAATTACAAAATCGCAACCCCTGTAGTTCTAAACGATTCAATTTTAAGATCATCAATGAAATTTACTTGAAATAAGGGTACAAACATTTAATAAGGAGTGAAAATTCAAAGTTTCAAATGTTCCCAACAATTCGTTGATGTCTTTATGCGAAACATGTTATTCGTGTTAACGCGCCCTCGACAATTCGCTGTGACGTCTCCTCTACTCCCTTTCATATCACTCATTTATCATTCTCCTCACCTATATATTACCAAAATTCTAAAAAAAAATTTCTTTTTCCCCATTTTTTTTCCTCACCTATATATTACCAAAATTCTAAAAAAAAACTTTTTTTTTCCCATTTCGATTTAAAGACGAAACTAGTAAGAAAAAAATGCCAAAAGATAATTATTTTCATCACAACAAAAATAAGTTGACAATTTTCCAAACTTTCTGTTTAATTAGCAATTCCAGGCTAAGCAGAAGATATTCAATTTTTTTTCCCTGAGAATAATTTCACGAGAGAAAGAAAAAAAAAGTACTAAAGAGAGAGAAAGAGAGAGAGAGAGAGAATCGTCTCCTCATAAATATAAATTGACTTTTTTTAATTACTCCCATTTGTATTGGAAATGAAGTTCATTTTCCGACAGTGGAAATTCTACCACAGTGTTGAATGAAGTAATAATTAATAAATTGGAAAATAATATGCTAATACGCAAGCCTGTAAAGGAGTGTGGTGAAGAAAAGGAAAAAAAGAAGATATTCGCGGCTTTTGCCACTTACAGTTGTCGCGGGCAAATAATATCGTGGTTTTAAAAGACAATCTCATTTTGAACGCTTCTTATTTGCAGCGTATTACAGAAATATTGTTCATGCATAAGCCACTCGACGAGACCCATAAATCCTCAACGACTTTCGTGGCTAATAATTTATTGTCTCAATGAATATTCACGGAGAGAGAGAGAGAGAGAGAGAGAGAGAGAGACCACACGAACGTGGGATGAGCGCGCGCAATGTCATGTAATATTACTCGCTTCTCTCGCCGCTACTGAAAAATCATTCACTCTATGCATTTTAATTCTCCATTTCACTATATATATGTACATGTGAAAACTTCCAAGTATTTTTCAAAAGTCAAAACCACACTAATGAGATCGTTCAACTCAATGTTTTTTAGTTTAGTTAATGATATTAAGTTCATTGGAATAAAAGTTTCGTACTTTAAGGTCACAGTATAATTAGGAAAAATTATAGTCTTTAAATTGGCAATATTGTCTATGATGGGTTTACTTTAAAGTGTATATGTGTATGAGTCGATTTTACATGTGAAAGTGTACATGTGAACGAGTTTTGTGTACATGTGAAAGCGTACATGCGCCTCTGTCTTGTGTACATGTGTATTAATTTTTTTCATATGTGCAAATGTACATGCGCCTGTGTCTTGTGTACATGTGCAAGCGTACATGTGTATTAATTTTTTTCATATGTGCAAATGTACATGCGCCTGTGTCTTGTGTACATGTGCAAGCGTACATGTGTATTAATTTTTTTCACATGTGCAAATGTACATGCGCCTGTGTCTTATGTACATGTGAAAGTGTACATGCGCCTCTGTCTTGTGTACATGTGCAAGTGTACATGTAAATTAATTTTTTTCACATGTATAAGTGTACATGTGCATGAGTTTTGTTTATATGTGCAACAGTATTTGCGCACGTATCGTTTCCTCATGTGCAAATCTACATGTGTACATATCTTTTGTACATGTGAATGAATGTTTTTTACATGTGCATCAATTTTTTTACACACGTAAGTGCAAATATAAACGAGCTTTGTGTAAGTGTATACAAGTGCCCCGATAGTTGCGCCACATATAATAAATTTTCCCAAAAATATACAATAAATAAAAATAAATGAATTTCAAATTAAGCAAAAAAAAACTTGACAGAAGAAAATAGACATTAAGATAATCTTGAAATTTGATTTTCAGAGTAAGAGAGAAAAAAAAATTATCTTTTATATACAATATTTTTTTCTCAGATGTGAAGAAAAAGAGCTGATAAGATTTCCCCTCGCAAGAGAGTGAGCGAGTATTTTCGTATTCTAAGCTGTGACACATCGTCACACTTGTATTTTATTGTAGCTGCATGGTGGCATAATATTCTTGAGGCGTGTCATCGGCCTTGTGATCAATCGTATATGTGTGGTCGTCGGGTAACCGCACCAAAAAAAAAAAAAAAAAAACCTAAAAGAGATCGATAGCGTCGACCAAAACTTCCCTATATATATATATAACATTTTCTACACCCTTCTTTCATGCATATGCTGATATCACTTGAGTTTTTGGTCGCGCGGTCACTGCCGGCGCATAGAACACGAAGGTTTGCTCCATCGACAGATATATATCGAGAGATTGAATTTATTATGTTGATTCGAAAGAAGATATCCCACGTGTCTATACTTTTCTTTTTTGCTCCCCAAAAACTGTAACTGGAAACGAAACTTATGGCCTCTTTAGGCGGGAAAGGAAAATGAAATGAAATGAAATTCCAAAGTGTCTAAAGTGCTGGTCAGGATCTAATAATTTTTTATGTTTGTGTGAGCATTAAAGGAGTTTGTGTTGATAGCACTTAGTTTCTGTGGGTCAGGGAAAAGTATTTATGGCTGTTTGTGTATGTGGCAAGAGTTTCGTGTATGTTTATTGTACATGTGCTTGTATTTACCTGAGTTTAGGTACATGTGCATGTGTTTTAAGTACATGTGCACGTATTCTAAGTTCATGTGCAAGTATTTTAAGTACATGTGTACGTATTTTAAGTACATGTGCATGGATTTTAAGTACATGTGCACGTATTTTAAGTACATGTGCACGTATTTTAAGTACATGTGCATGTATTTTAAGTACATGTGTACGTATTTTAAGTACATGTGCATGTTTTTTAAGTATATGTGCATGTATTTTACGTACATGTGCAATTTTTGGATTATATGTGAATTTTTATTTGTGTTTTCGTTATATGTGCACATGTGAATATATAAAATGTATATGTATTTTTGCTATATGTGCACGTGTGAACGTAATTTTAACTTTTTTTCTTTCTAACTTTGACTCTGATGTCTATTTTTGCTTGAAATATCAAATTCAAAGTCAAAGTTAAAATCCAAGTTGAAGTTAAATCCTAAATAAAAATTAAAGTTAAAATTAAAGTTAAAGTTAAAAATGAAATGGAAATTAAAGTCAAAGTCAAAATCCAAGTTACTGTTAAATCCTAAATAAAAATTAAAGTTAAAATTAAAGTTAAAGTTAAAATTGAAGTTGAAATTGAAGTCAAAATCCAAGTTGAAGTTCAATCCCAAATAAAAATTAAAGTTAAAATTTAAATTAAAGTTAAGATTAAAGTTAATGTTAAAATTGAAGTTGAAATTGTAGTCAAAGTCAAAATCCAAGATGAAGTTCAATCCTAAATAAAAATTATAGTTAAAATTAAAGTTAATGTTTAAATTGAAGTTGAAATTTAAGTCAAAGTCAAAATCCAAGTTAAAGTTAAATCCTAAAAAAAATTAAAGTTAAAATTTAAAATAAAGTTATAATTCAAGTAAATGTTAAAATTGAGGTTGAAATTTAAGTCAAAGTCCAAATCAAAGTTGAAGTTCAATCCTAAATAAAAATTACAGATAAAATTAAAGTTAAAATTAAGGTTGAAGTTGAAATTTAAGTCAAAGTCAAAATCCAAGTTGAAGTTAAATCCTAAATAAAAATTAAAGTTAAAATTTAAATGAAAGTTATAATTAAAGTTAATGTTAAAATTGAAGTTGAAATTGTCAAAGTCAAAATCCAAGTTGAAGTTCAATCCTAAATAAAAATTATAGTTAAAATTTAAATTAAAGTTAAAATTAAAGTTAATGTTAAAATTAAAGTTAAAATTAAAGTCAAAGTCAAAATCCAAGTTAATGTTAAATCGTAAATAAAAATTAAAGTTTCAATTTAAATTAAAGTTAAAATTCAAGTTAAAATTAAAGTTAAAATTAAAGTTAGAATTAAAGTTAATGTTAAAATTAAAGTCAAAGTAAAAATCCAAGTTAATGTTAAATCCTAAATAAAAATTAAAGTTACAATTTAAATTAAAGTTAAAATTCAAGTTAATATTAAAAGTAAAGTCAAAGTCAAAATCCAAGTTAATGTTAAATCCTAAATAAAAATTAAAGTTAAAATTTAAATTAAAGTTAAAATTAAAGTTAATGTTAAAATTGAAGTTGAAATTGTAGTCAAAGTCAAAATCCAAGTTGAAGTTCAATCCTAAATAAAAATTAAAGTTAAAATTTAAATTAAAGTTAAAATTTAAATTAAAGTCAAAATCCAAGTTGAAGTTCAATCCTAAATAAAAATTAAAGTTAAAATTTAAATTAAAGTTAAAATTAAAGTTAAAGTTAAAATTAAAGTTAAAATTAAAGTTAAAATTAAAGTTAAAATTAAAGTTAATGTTAAAATTGAAGTTGAAATTGTAGTCAAAGTCAAAATCCAAGTTGATGTTCAATCCTAAATAAGATTTAAAGTTAAAATTTAAATTAAAGTTAAAATTAAAGTTAAAGTTAAAATTAAAATTAAAATTAATGTTAAAATTAAATTTAATGTTAAAATTGAAGTTGAAATTGTAGTCAAAGTCAAAATCCAAGTTGAAGTTCAATCCTGAATAAAAATTAAAGTTAAAATTGATATTAAAGTTGAAATTAAAGTGAAAGTTAAAATTAAAGCTGAAATTAAAGTTAAAGTTAATTTTTTAAAACTTAAAGTCAAAGTCAAGTATTCGGGTCCAAATTAGCGTGTTATGGAAAAATGTTGACGTCGAATGCACATCTGTTGGCCTTGAAGGTCAAACGATTCTTTAGGTCTAGCGCATCGCTGATCAGATTGTGCCAGCATTCGCAATTGTCCTAGAAACATTTAATTGACCGCATGTTTAGTAATAATATTTTTTAAAAGAATTATTCTCTTCTCTTATGTAACTCTGACAGCGCCAATGTACTTAAAAATAAACTCCATTTATACTTTTGTAACTTAAATCTCCAAAGAAGTGTTTATTTAGGAGAATAAAAAAAATTGTCTCATGATGAGCAAACTTTATTCACCCGCAAGTCAGAAAGAGAGAGCGAGAGAGAGAGAGAGAGAGAGAGGAGAGAGGACCATCAGTATAAATGTAAACTAATGTTTCATTAAGATGAGCAGCTGCGTCGCGTCACTTAACTTATTAGACAACATGGCCGCCCAGAGCGCGACAGAAACGATGTTATTACTTGCCTCTCATCGCGCTCTCGCACACCCCAAGAATAATTATTTAATTGTTTCATCGTCACACTTCTCCAGAGCGAGCGTGGTAATTCCCATTCGTAAAAATTCCTTTCGGTTGCATTTCTTTTCCGTTTGCAATTAAACAATTCCATTTTGATAGAATTTGTTTTACTTTAATTAGATATTTAAGTATAAAATACATATACAACAACCTAAAGTATACGATAAAGTATAAGTAACTTAAAATTTAACAAACACTAATGAATGGTCATAAATATTTCTTAGTTCTTAAGACTATGTTTTTCCCCCTAACAATATCAATAGACGTCACCTAATGTTTATCTATTTAGCATAAATATACATATATTAGATCTGATCTGAAACAAGAGTTTCGGATGTTTTGTGAAAAGAACGATGACACAACAAAGTCATTCGGGAGCAGAAGATTTTCTCAGAAGGCATTTTAAGAGTTTTGTGGTTTTACAACTTCGCCTTAGTTAGATGGGTAGATGCGATATATTTAAAAACTGGGTGCACATTTCTTTCTCAAAAGAATGCGGTTTCCATGCGCGCATATACATTTATCTATATACACTATTGTGGAATCAAATGTGCCCATCTGTTCTGTTTTATACATAATTTTGCAAAACAGATCCTTTTAGGATTAGGACTCTATTTAAAATGTTTGCAAACATAATTTAGCCCCGAAATACATTATAATTCTGCTGTTTTCTGCACATGTGAAAGTATAAGTGTATATGTGCTGCGGTTTTTTGCATATGTGAACAAGTTCTGTTGCGATTTTCTGCATATGTGAATGTATGCAGTTTGTATTGTATAATGTATGTTTATGTACATGTGCTACTGCTGCTTTGTGTACATGTTGTGATGTACTTTTTTTGCACATGTGAATCTGTATATGTGTACATGTGCTACTGCTGCCTTGTGTACATGTTGTGAAGTACTTTTTTTTGCACATGTGAATCTATATATGTATATGTGCTGCGATTTTTTGCATATGTGAACGTATATGTGTACAT
The DNA here is from genome assembly GCA_032873175.1 of Leptopilina drosophilae. NCBI lineage: Eukaryota > Metazoa > Arthropoda > Insecta > Hymenoptera > Figitidae > Leptopilina > Leptopilina drosophilae. The sequence continues at coordinate 44,771,967 of CM065482.1, forward strand.
GTGCTATACTCCTGCTTTGTGTTTATGTTCTGTTGTCGTTGTTTTGCACATGTGAATAAGTATGAGTACATGTGCTATGGTTTTTTGTATATGTGAACATGTTCCACTGCAATTTTGTGTACATGTGAACGTATATGTGTATATGTGCTATACTCTTACTTTATCTACATGTGTTCTGATACGATTTTTCACACATTTGACTATTCTGCTTCTGTTTTGTGCACATGTGAATGTATATGTGCACATGTGAACGTCTCTTTTTTGCAGTGTTGCGCAATAAAGGAAGAATTGCAGTTCGCATATTGTTCGAAATGTCACCTTTCTAAATATACACTTCGCTATTTTCAGCAAAATAGAAAGGCTTATGTTTGCGATGATTTAAAAAAAAAAAACGACGAAACAATAATTTCACATCATAAAATGCAATAAACACACTTTACTTATAATTTTAAAATCCAATCTTGGACTTTTATGTTGGTTCATTTCGCATATAAAATGTGATAATGGTCAGTGTAAGTCATCAGGATTTGAGGGCAAGGAAGGCGCCAATGATATTTTCTGAATAGAAAATGATTAGGTTTCCATTCGCCTTATTGACGCTATAAAACGTATAAAACTCATAAAATCTCCACGAAATGTGCGTAATTTACACTCTTGTTTGTATGTATATATATATATATATATATAAACATATAAATACAAACAGAAGAAAAGAACAGGAAAATTATGCAGACGAATATCTTTGAAAAAAGACATTCCAATGTCAACAAACATTTATATATAACGAATATAGAAAGAGATTTTTCTTCATTTTTAACTCGTTTTATTACATTGACTGCTGATCTACTTATCATATTTTATAGACAATTCAAAATATTCTCTGCGGAATAATTTTATTATTTTCCAGTAGCAAATTCTAATCATTTTGTAAAAAATTGAAATTTTCATTTATGTTTAAGATTTCAAATCGATTATATATTTGAGAAAACTATATTATTGCTATCGTCGAGATTAAAAAAAAAAAAAAAGAAGAAGCACACCGCACATTGGCCACAGTTCGTTAGCGACTCTAGGGAGTTAATTAGCGAAAAAGTTAATTTCTTGCTTGCTCATAAACGGACGCCAGTGATGAAATACGAGCCTGATAAAGGCAGACGCAACCAGAGGAAACTGGAGTTTTTGGTTTGGAGGAAGAAAAGGAGGAGAAAACTCAAGTCAAGAGTAAATAGATTAACATTGTTTCTGCTTCATGATTTTATTCCCACTGTATTTTTGCCCTTCTCTTGATTTTTTGAGATCTGAGACAGAGAAAAAGAGAGAGAGAGCGAGAGAGGAAGAGCAAAGGGCACGTAATTTATTAGTTTTTGTACAAATTAAAAAGTTGACGCTTTATATTCCTTATTACCAAGAGACTGCCTAATGTTCTGTGAAATTCTCAAACAAGAATGAGAATGAAAATGAAATATTTGAAATATGTTATTCGAGATTAAAACTGATAATGATTTTTAAGGAATTCGTCCGCCATGTTGGATCCGCCAGTTTCATTTTTTAAGTTTGAATACGCTGCACATGTACAAAGAACAGTAGCACATATACACATGTACGTTCACATGTGCAAAAAAAACAAAGCAGAACATATAAACAAAGTAGCAGTAGCACATGTACACGTATACGTTCACATGTGCACAAAACTGCAGCACATATACACAAATATATTCACATGTGCAAAAAAAAGTACATCACAACATGTACACAAAGCAGCAGTAGCACATGTACACAAAAACGTTCAATTACGCTCAAAACAGCAGCACAAAAACACATAAACATTCACATGTGCACAAAATCGCAGTAGAACATATTCACATATACAAAAAACAGCAGCACATGTACAAGATATTATTATTAATTAAGATTTTATATATTTAAATATATTCACATTTGCAAAAAACCGCAGCACATGTACAAGATATTATTATTAATTAAGATTTTATATATTTAAATATATTCACATTTGCAAAAAACCGCAGCACATGTACACATATACATTCACATATGCAAAAAACCGCAGCACATGTACACATATACATTCACATATGCAAAAAACCGCAGCACATATACACATATACTTTTACATAAGCACAAAATTCCATCGGATCATATTCACATGTGCAAATAACCACAGCACATATACTTTACATGTGCACAAAACAACAGTTTGATAGAAAAATTTAGATTCTTTAAAAATCAGAGACTCAAACGAGATCGAAAAAAAGTGTTAGATTCAATTTTGTTTGAATTTTTTCTTTGTGAAGATTAGTATATAATTTAAATTTTACTCGATAAGTTGCGTTGCAATGATGGAGACCTTTCGAAAATCTCTCTCTTTCTCTTTTTATGTAAATTAGACGGATCAGTCCCGCGCTGCTAGAAAGAAAAATATTTTTGTTCCGCCGATTTGCCCGCACGGTATATATATATATATATAATATGCGAAGGTGGTGGGTAAGAAGGAGAGGGGGGGGTAACTTAGTGAATAATTACCAGCGGGTATGAGCTTGATTCATCACTAAAGTTCGCTACCTAAGATGCTTTATCTGCGCCTCGCAGTCTTCGCAAAATTAATATGCTAATACCAAGGCAACCCCGACCCAAACACGCGCTACTGTGTGAGATTCTCCTCATCAAGCATCTAACACCCATTCGATTTCCCTTACACTCATATATCATTCGAATCTGTCTTCTATTCATTCTATAATTGCACGTATTACACAAGTTTAATTTTTCTCTTATCTTATTTCAACTCCTTTATATATATGATCGTATTTGGAATTATTTTTTTTTAAATTCAATCATCGGGGAAATGAATTAATTTTATACACTTGCACATGTGCAGGTAACACTTTTATATACGCATTTAAGGTTGCACATATACACAAAGCGCATGCACATGTACACAAAACGCATGCACATGTGCACTTTTATATACGCATTTAAGGTTGCACATATACACAAAGCGCATGCACATGTACACAAAACTCATGCACATATGCACTTTTATATACGCATTTAAGGTTGCATATATACACTTTTATATACGCTTTTAAGGTTGCACATATACACAAAGCTCATGCGCATTTACACTTGCACATGAACACAAAACTCATTTACTTATACACTTAACCATACGCATTTGCAGTTGCACATGTACACAAAACTCATTCACATATACACTTAACCATACGCATTTGCAGTTGCACATGTACACTTAAACGTACCCATTTACACTTGCACATGTACACAAAACTCATTCACATATACACTTATATATACGCATTTACAGTTGCACATATACACAAAACTCATGCACATGTACTTACACATGTAGGATATAAATAAATAAAGTATATTTAAAGAAGAGTAATTCAACGAGGAGTATGAAATTCTTATAAACGGTGACGACGACGCTAGTTTTAATGAAAAAAATTTATATTTATTTAGAATGAAGGTTTTATTGTAATTAATTTTTATATATAAATTTAAAAAATATATATATATATATATATATATATATATATATATATATATATATATATATATATATATTGAAAGGTGTTATAATTTCTCCAGCCATTAAATATTTTTCGAAAAATCCCAAATGGAAAATGTGTATAATTCTATTCCCACGACTAAAGCACATATACACTTATATTTCTATAAGTGATACGAGTTATTAAACGTTTTCCGAATCTCGCACCGCACGCATCAGCGATTAGCCGTTTAACACGAACTATCGTGCCGACCAATACACACCAGCACACCAACTGAACAGTAAAGCACTCGGTTATTTATTTATTTTTTTTTTCATTTCGCCGATCGTTTACAAACGATTAGCGTTTAGGTATATCAGGAGAAAATTAAATTCCCTTATAATCGTTGCAGATAAGCGCGAACATACATACACATACTGCACAGTTCTCACTATATATATATATATATACGCTCTTTGGCGAGGCGTGGAAAGAAAAACACAAGCGCGCAAGGTGGAAAATAAAATGATCATTTTTCAATTATCACACATGAAACTCTTCCGGGGCCCAGATTTAATATTCCCAGAGACACTAATGTATATTTAAAATCTCTTCGCTGACATTGGAATTGAAATGCCTTGGTTTTTTTTTTTTTTTTTTTTTTTTTTTTTTTGAAAAAATTGTGAAATATTTTTATATGCCATTGAAATTCTCCGTGTGCATACCGTTAGGGCAGTGAAACGTGGAAACAAGAAGTTCATATGTGGTGTGTTGATAAAAGAGCGATGGGGCTAATAAAACTCTTCAGTTTGACTCGTAAGTGCGCGTCTATCGTCGAATTATTTTACAAGTGCGTCATAGGTAAAGCGCATTTTCTTCACTCTTTACAGTAATGTGCGCACATGTGAAAAAAAGTTCGGACATTAATACATTTGCACATATACACAAAACTCGAACATTTATACATTTGCACATATACACAAAACTCGAACATTTATACATTTGCACATATACACAAAACTCGACAATTTATACATTTGCACATATACACATAAGGTACATGTGAACAATACTCGTACTATAATACACTTGCACATGTGCTTTAAAAGTTACACACATATAGATAGAACTCTTGCACATGTACATAATAGTTTTGCACATGTACATAAGGCAAATACGCATATATATGCTTGCACATGTACATAAGGCAAATACGCATATATATGCTTGCACATGTACATAAGGCAAATACGCATATATATGCTTGCACATGTAAACAAAACGCATGCACATGTAGACTTACACATGTGCATTTGCAGTTACACATATATAGGTAACTCTCATGCACATGTACACTTACATATATGCATTTATGATAACATATTTAAACATAACTCATACAGATATGTATTTACACATGTAAATAAAATTCATGCACATGTACACTTTTACATGTGAATAAAGTTAATAATATCCACTTTCACAAGTGCATTTACACATATAACTAGAACTCATGCACATGTACACTTTCACATGTGAAAAAAGTTAATACACATGTACACTTTTACACGTGGAAAAAATTAATAAACATATACACTTTCACATGTGCATTTACACATATAACTAGAACTCATGCACATGTACACTTTCACATGTGAAAAAAATTAATACACATGTACACTTCCACATGTACACATGTAAATTACTTGAAAACTTGGTTAAAAAGTAGAGTGTCATTATTTGTATATATAGAGTTCGATTTTTTTTTAAATGACATAAGGTTTGACCATCACATATATACAGTGAACATTAAATAAAGCACGCATTAATTTTAGTGTCTTTGAAGTTTTTGCTTGGAGAGATCTCTCACATCTCGTATCATTTGAAATAATTAGCGGCAGCTGACTTCGTGTGGCATATTCTGACTCATACATACATACATTCACTTGACACGGACACTTGTAATTGCGCCCAGCATGCAATAAACTGTTACCCGAGTCTTATATCATTGTTATTCCTTGATGTTTCATCTTTCTTTAATTTGTCTCCTCGGGCGCCAAGGAACATCCACCAAGGCATCAGATCATATTATTTCTTAAAATAGAACAATTAAATTCATCATTGAATTTTAAAATGGTGCAATTTAGAGTATATAGAGTTTTATTCGCCCCCTCGATGTATATTTATAATGTACATTATTTGCTTTAATAAAGAAGACGTCAAATATTTTCATGAAACTTTAGACAGATTAATTTATTGATTAAGAATAATTATACAATATATGAATGTATGTATGATGAGAGTATTGTTCGAGTTGGAGTCTTTTATATACGTAAAGTCTAGGTTGGAACTAAGAAAATTAAAAAACTTTCCTTTAACTTTGATTTACGCTTAGAGTTTGACTTAGACTTAGACTTCTTCCGATAGTTAGACTAAGATTTTGATTAGCATTTAGACTTCATTGCGACTTTTGGTTTTGATTTAGAGTCAAATTTCATTTTGGACTTAAAATTTTACCTAGACTTTGACTAAGACTTGAACTTTGACCTAGAATTTGACTAGAACTTGAACTTTGACCTAGACTTTGACTAAGACTTGAAATTTGACCTAGACTTTGACTAAGACTTGAACTTTGACCTAGACTTTGACTAAGACTTGAAGTTCGACCACGACTCAGACTAAACTTTTAACTAGATTTTGAAAAGAAATTAGGACTGCGCTTTTGACTGTGACTTTGAGTTGGACTGTGATTACGATTTTGATCTAAACTTTGACTACGACTTAGATTTTGACTTAAAAACGAATTATACTTAAACTAAGACTTTGATTTAGATTTTGACTTAGATTTAAACTTTAAATTAGATATAGATTTTATTTTATTTACTCACGCTTAGACTTTGATTTAGACTTTGACTTAGATTTAAACTTTAAATTAGATTCGGACCTTTATACTTTAAATTAACCATCTCTTAGACTTTGATATAGACTTTGACTTGGATTTAGATCTTTCCTTAAACTTTGCTTTACGCTTAGACTCTGACTTAGATTTACACTTTCACCGACAGTTAAAATAAGATTTTGATTAAAATTTAGACTTAGATCACGACTTTTAGTTTTTATGTAAAGGCAAATTTTATTTTCGACTTGAACTTGGACCTAGACTTTGGCTAAGAGTCGAACTTTGACCATGACTAAGACTAAACTTTTAACTGGATTTAAAAAAAACTAGAACTGCGCCATTGACCGTGACTTAGAGTTGGACTGTGATGAAGACTCTGATCTAGACCTTGTCTACGACTTAGACTTTGACTAAAAAACTACTTATACTTAAACTAAGACTTTAATTTAGATTTTGACTTAGATTTAGACCTTTACATAAATATTGACTTAGATTTAGATCTTTTCTTAAACTTTGATTTACTCTTAGGCTTAGACTTAGACTTTGACTTTGACCGATACTTTGAATCAAATTTTAAATAAAATTTAGACTTAGACTTTTGGTTTTTATTTAAATTAAAATTTCTAAAGTAAAATTTAAAAATGAATTTTGTACTTGAACTTGGACGTAGACTTTGACTAAGACTTGAACTTTGATTACGACTTAAACTAAGCATTTAATCTCGATTTTCAAAAAAAAAAAATTTATAGCGACTTTGACTAAGACTTAGAGTTTTAGACTGTGATTAAGACTTTGATCTAGACTTTGACTTAAAAACGACTTATACTTAAACTAAGACTTCGATTTAAATTTTGACTTAGATTTAGACCTTTGCATAGACTTTGACATAGATTTCGATCTTTTCTGAAACTTTGATTGACTCTTAGACTTGGACTTAGATTTAGACTTTGACCGATGCTTAGAATCAGATTTTGATTAAAATTTATACTTAAACTTTTGGTTTTTATTTAAAGGAAAATTTCTAAAGTAAAGTTCAAAAATGAATTTTGGACTTGAACTTGAACCTAGACTTTGACTAAGACTTAAACTTTGACCATGACTAAAACTAAGCCTTTAATCTGGACTTTCAAAATAAAAATTTATAGCGACTTTGACTAAGACTTAGAGTTTTAGACTGTGACTTAGATACTTAAACTAAAATTTTTGATTATGGCTTAGATTTTGACTTAGACATTTGGTTTTGATTTAAAGTCAAATTTCATGCTTGACTTGAACTGCGACCTAGACTTTGACTAAGACGTAGACTAGGATTTTTAATTAAGGCTTAGATTTTTACATAGAGTTTGACTTAGACATTTGGTTTTGCTTTAAAGTCAAATTACAGTCTTGACTCGAACGGAGACCTAAACTTTGATTAAGACTTAGACTAAAATTTTTGATTAAGGCTTAATTTTGACTTAGACTAAAATTTTTGATTAAGGCTTAATTTTGACTTAGACTAACATTTTTGATTATGGCTTAATTTTGACTTGGACTTTTTGATTGAAAAGCAAATTTCAATCTTGACTTGAACTGCGACCTAGACTTTGACTAAGACTAGAATAATTGATTAAGGCTTAGTTTTTGACCTAGAATTTGATTTAGACATTTGCTTTTAATATTAAGTCAAATTTCATTCTTGACTTTAACTGAGACCTAGACTTTGACTTAGACTTCGTCCGATACTTAGATTAAGATTTTGATTAAAATTTAGACTTAGACTACGACTTTTGGTTTTGATTTAAAGTCAAATTTCATGCTTGACTTCAACTACGACCTAGACTTTGACTAAGACGTAGACTAGGATTTTTAATTAAAGCTTAGATTTTGACATAGAGTTTGACTTAGTCATTTGGTTTTGATTTAAAGTCAAATTTCAGTCTTGACTTGAACGGAGACCTAGACTTTGACTTAGACTTCGTCCGATACTTAGACTAGGATTTTGATTAAAATTTAGACTTAGACTACGACTCTTGGTTTTTATTTAAAGTCAAATTTGATTTTTGACTTGAACTGTGACCTAGACTTTAACTAAAAGTTAGACTTTGACTTAGACTCTGATTTAGACTTAGACTTTGATCGAAACTGAAACTAAGACTTAAAGTTTGAAACTGACACTAAGACTTAAATTTTGACCTTGCTTAGACTTTGACTTTGACCTAAACTTTGACTTTGACATAGACATAAAATGAATTTTCTGATGGCAACTTTTTATAAATAGTTTTTTTCCTTTCACGAAATTTAGTTACATATAAAAAAAATTAAATTTTTCTAATTTAACATAAAATGTATATGTTTTACCACAGAAATTTCGTCCTTGTGCGAGAACGATGAGTTGGTACATATAGAGGAGTGTGTATTATATGAGGAAGGAGGAGAAAATGGAATGCAGACGTAGGAATCGGCCCCTTTTAGTGATGGTAAGTCAATTTTAATAAATTAATGCTTTGTGGTCTACGTTCGGTGATTATGGAAAATGTAAATTACACAATTAAAGTTATTTACACTCATTGTCTTGTCCCTTAAACATTCTTCCTGTTATAGACGACTCACGCACACAAATTGTAATGAGTAATATTAACGCTCGCGTTCATACTCGCGGCATTCTTTCAATTTTGTTTTACGACCATAAATGTGTAACTTGACAATAAGGGATCCCTATTTTGACGATATGTCTTCTACGAAACTGTATACTTTTTTTTTGAACAGTTTTTTTTTCTTATCTCCCTGGTTTTTGATATAATAATTCACAATCGTAATTATAGTTTTACTTCTTAAGGGGATGTCAAAGTCGATTGGATTTTTGCATTGAGCTTCAATGGGAAAATCCCATCGACTTTGACATCCCCTTAAGAGAAGTTATAGTTTTACTTAAAAAGTAAAAATGTAATTACGGTTGTAAATAGTGTTTGCAACCAAGTTTATTAAAATACTTTTTAGATTAAATTTTTTTGTGATATAGACGAAAAAAAAACCTTTAGCTGGAACAGTGATAACTTTCGCTAAAATAGCAAAAGTTTTCGTTGAAATAATGAAAGTTTTCGTTGAAATAGTGAAAGTTTTCGTTGAAATAGTGAAAGTTTTCGTTGAAATAGCGAAAGTATTCGTTGCAATAACTAAAAGTTTCGCTAATATAGTAAAATTCCTATTTGTTTCAGGTGAAGATTTTTTTTGTGTACATTTTAATCTATAAAAGAGAAAAAAATTAAAAAAAACACACTTTACACTTTTTTTTAAAAAAGAGTGAAATATTAATAATTTGGTGATTTTTGGAAAAAAGGGGATAATTTGCGAAAGGGGTTTCTTCTTAACTCCGCAAATGATGTCGTTTCCTTGCTGTTGAATAACAAAGAAAGTGAAAGAGACAAAACTCCACCTTTTGTACCCGAGGTGTAATTTAGTAATGAAGACCATGCGTCATTTGGATGCTGGGTGGTAAATCACAGGACATGGATTGGGGTTCTTCTCTTCCAGATGTGACCCAGTGCTTTCTGCTAATTTGCTGTCCGCACCCAATCTTCTGCTCTCCGCATATCCCCCAATGCAATCGAATGAATGCGACTCTGCAAAAACCGCAAATACACTGTTACACATCGAACAATTTTCTTTCAAAATTCATATTTTCCATCTTGCAATAAATTAACAAAATTAACTAATTTCTCGTTAATTCCTCCGAAAAATAAGTTTTTGACGACAATATGCTGAAATTTGGTGCATTAGAGGCCAAAAAAAGAAGAAAAAAAAAAAAAAAAAAAAAAAAAAAACAGATAATCCAAGGGAGGAAAAAGATTCGCCATGGGTTCTCTTGGAACCCGAAGACACGAGTCTTGGTAACAAAGCGAGCGATCTTATCTGGCGCACGGATCAAAACCAGAACATGGCCCCGGCATAGCGGGCATATCCGACATACCCAAGGGTACAAGTATAACTATATATCGTGAGGCCCTTATAGAATACGTATACCAATACGTAGGAGCATAATTCCATTGTGCAACTTGAATCCCAAAGGAAGAGAGAGAGAATATACACGCCCATGCTTTTTGCCCTCTCTTGTGCCCTTATTTTTTTTCTTCCTTTTCTCTCCTTCTCTCCTTATTCTCTCTGTTCGATTAGGTACATGCGTTACGTATGTCCCTTTACTGACATTGCACTCATTTATTATCTTGGACCAGCTGTTGAAAAAAGCAGGCTCGTGCCACGGTCGCTTTCTCTCTCTCTTTCTTTCCCATACGAGGTATTTTTTTTTTTTTTCTTCAAGAAAAGGAAATCGAGGGATTGTGGATTTACAATGTCGTCAATAGAATGATTTCTAATGACGATAAGGAGCATGAAGGCTAAAGAATCTTAAATGCGAAACAGTCTTTAAAAATAAACAGTCTTTAAATGTAAGAATATATACGAATAAGGAACTAATAGTTTTCGTATTTAACCCTTTCGTTCCCCTGGTAAAAATATTTGTAACACTTAAAAAACTTGGCATATTCACTCTCATATTCACTCTTCTATTAAAAACTACTATTTGCTACTTTTTTGATACGAGGCTACTTTTTGGCTACTTTTTTGAGCCTAATGCTACTAAAAGCCACTTTTCTGAACAAATAGTCAAATTTAGATTTTTAGTTTTCACATTTCCATTTAAAAACAGTGTTAAAAAGTAAAATCGCAAATGAAAAACGACCGCCAATAAGATAATAGGAAATAATTTTACCGACATTTACTCTATCAATAGTGATTGATTATAAATTGTGTTTAACCCTTAAATTCCCCGTTTTTCCCGACTTTGTCCCAATTTTTACCGCTTTTAGTCTCTCATCAAATTCAAATTTACTATGTTCCTAAAGTTTCGAACGTTCAAATGAACGAAAATATTTTTTTTTACTTTCTCAAATTTGTATTTCTTTACAAAAATATTTTTTTAAATGGAAACAAATTAATTCTAAACTGAATATTACTTAATTTTAATTATATTTTATTTTTTGATAGCAATTTTCTTATATACTTGAGGTGAAAAAAAATTCGTTCATTTGAACGTTCGAAACTTTAGAAACATAATTTACTTTCATTTCAAACATAAATCTACAATTTGGAAAATAATTGAATTAAACAAGGAATTTTTTCAATTTTCCAAAAAAATCTTGTCTGTTCGTAATTATAGTGGAAAATTTGATTAATTCAATTTCATTAAAATTTATTGATACTAATTGAATTTCTGCAAAGAATTTTACTATTTATAAAAGTAATTGAATCCTTCCAATGAATGTTATTACATATTTATGAAAATAATTAAATGTTTGCGAAGAATTTTATTAAAATTTTTGAAAATAATTGAATTGTAGAGAACAATTTAATTATTTATAAAAATAATTGAAATTTCGGAGAATTTCAAAAAAAATTTTAAACATAATTGAATTTCTGCGGAGATTTTTATTACTCTTGAAAATAATTGAATTGCTTTTTTTTAATTTTATGGACATTTATGAAAAGAATTAAATTCTTGTGAAGAATATTTTTCAATAATTATATTCAAAAGAATTTATGAAATCGGAAAAATTTTGCTATTTATAAAAATAATTGAAATATTTGAATTCTTTACACAAAATTTAATGAAATTTTTAAAAATAATTGCATTTTAAATATTTTAAATATTTTGAATGCATTTTTCAAAGAATTTGATAAAAATTGTATTAAACATAATTCCTTTTTTGCAATGAGTTTTATTATTTATAAAAGTTATTGAATTATTGCGAGGATTTTTTAAGAAAAAGGTTCAAATAATTGATTTTTGAAAAAAAATTTTAAATAAACTATTTATAATAATTCAAATCCTATCAAATTTTCATTCTTTTAGAAAATAATTGAATATTTGTGTAGAATTTTCTCAAAACTGTTTTTAAATAATTATTGACTCTAATTGAATTTCTGCAAAGAATTTTACTATTTATAAAAGTAATTGAATCCTTCCAATGAATGCTGTTACATATTTATGAAAATAATTAAATGTTTGCGAAGAATTTTATTAAAATTTTTGAAAATAATTTCATTGTAGAGAACAGTTTAATTATTTATAAAAATAATTGAAACTTCGGAGAATTTCAAAAAATTTTAAACATAATTGAATTTCTGCGGAGAATTTTATTATACTTTTGAAAATAATTGAATTGTTTTTTTATATTTTATAGAAATTTATGAAAATAATTGAATCAAAAGAATTTAGTAAATCGGAAAAATTTTGCTATCTACAAAAATAATTGAAATAATTGAATTTTTTAAAGGCAAAATTTAATCAAATTTTTAAAAATGCATTTTAAATATTTTAAATATTTTAATTTCTTTTTCAAAGAAATTGATAAAAATCGTATTAAACATAATTCCTTTTTTTCAATGAGTTTTATTATTTATAAAAGTTATTGAATTATTGCGAGGATTTTTTAGAAAAAGTTTCAAAGAACTGATTTTCTAAAAAAAAAATTTTAATAAACTATTTTTAAGAATTCAATTCCTATGAAATTTTCATTCTTTTAGAAAATAATTGAATATTTGTGTAGAATTTTCTCAAAATTGTTTTTAAATAATTATTGATACTAATTGAATTTCTGCAAAGAATTTTACTATTTATAAACGTAATTGAATCCTTCCAATGAATGTTATTACATAATATTTATGAAAATAATTAAATGTTTGCGAAGAATTTTATTTACAATTTTTGAAAATAATTTAATTGTAGAGAACAGTTTAATTATTTATAAAAATAATTGAAACTTCGGAGAATTTCAAAAAATTTTAAACATAATTGAATTTCTGCAGAGAATTTTATTACTTTTGAAAATAATTGAATTGCTTTTTTTTTAATTTGATGGACATGTATGAAAATAATTTGAATTCTTGTGAAGAACATTTTTCAAAAATAATATTCAAAGAATTTGATAAAACGGAAAATTTTTGCTATTTATAAAAATAATTGAAATACTTGAATTCTTTAGACAAAATTTAATCAAATTTTTAAAAATAATTACATTTTTCGACGAATTTGATTAAAATCGTATTAAAAATAATTCTTTTTTTGCAAGGAGTTTTATTATTTATGAAAGTAATTGACTTGTTGCGAAGATTTTTTAAAAAAAGCTTCAAATAATTGATTTAGAATAAAAAGTTAAATAAACTATTTTTAATAATTCAATTCCTATGAAATTTTTATTTTTTTTAGAAAATAATTGAATATTTGTGTAGAGTTTTGTAAAAATTGTTTTTAAATAATTGAATACTTTTTGGAAATTTTATTAAAACAGTAGATATAAAAATGATTTAATTAAGAAAATTTTTTTGAAAATAATAGAACATGTGGAGAATATAAATGAATTTTTTTATTTATATACCTAAATAATTGAACTTTTACAATTAATTTTAATAAAATTCCTAAAAGTAATTTAATTTTGTCGAAGTTTTACTATTTAAGAAAATAACTGAATGTGTTGCGAATAAATTTTCAAAAATAAAATTATAATTATACGATGACTAACTTCCATTGATTATTTAAAAAAATAAAAAACAATTCTTTAAAAGAAGTAAATTATTTTTAATAGAATGTAAAGAAATTTCTATTACATAAAAAATTTTCAATTATTTGTTTATAAAAATTTAATTATCTTGAAATAACATAATAAAAAAATCTTATTTTTCAAAATTTTCAAAAAAACTGCGAAAATTCAATTTTATTAAAAAATTTAAAGTGTGTATTTTTTTTAAATTAACTAATAAAATTTTTAATTATTAGTCTTCGCACTAAGAAACGTGAGTACATTAGAATATGACTTCTTGTAAAATTTAATAATTTATCAATTATTAAATTAAAATACTTTGAAAATTCGATTTTCAAAAAGTTTTTAATAAAATTCTTTAATTCTTTTTTTTGTCCTCGAGGCTACTATTTCCTACTTTTTTTGTCATCGAGGCTACTTTTTCCCTCTTTCTTAAAACTCATAATGGTGTGCGAAGTCTGCACTCTTTAAATCTGAATTAGTTGAAAGTTACGAAAAATATTACTTTGAACAGATCTATTTTTTTAATTTTTTGGTCCTTATACTCGCCCTACGGTTCATGCAGTTGAATTTAAAATTAATTTTCAAAAATGAAGATCCAAATTGTGTGTGATCAATCTCCAATATATAATAACTGTTTAAAACTCTCTAACTGTAAGGGTTAACCCGTATAACACTTAAATATAAGAGACGATGGATTTATCTAAAAGGTGTCTTATCAGGATAAGAGATAAATATCTCCACATTAATTTATACCTCGCGCCGCAGCGATTAAGATGTAATCGTTTATTTTACCAAAAAGCTGCAAATGTTGCGTTATAAGTTCCATTGGGCGACTTAGAGGCAACATTTTACGATGAATATACATATATAAACCTTATACGTGAGATCATTTCTTGGTGCAGCTTGGTTAACGGTATCGGAAAGTACCTTTATATACATTATAACGTGTTAGAGATTCCGCACCGAGGAAGAACCAATCGGCGAGAGAGTATAATAGAGCGAATCATGAGTGTATAATGCGAATGCTAGTAATACAGACGAAGATAGATGGGAGAGAAGATCAATAACACGCATAACTGTGCTTGTATACTAATTTATAACCATCTTTATATAATATAAGTTTTTGTATATATATATATATATATATATATATATATATATATATATGAATATGTGTTCAAAATATGTACTATTTTGTTGAACTCAATTTTGTTCTTGTCATCGAGTTGGAATTCTGATGGCTTTCTTCTTCTTCTTCTTCTTCTTCTTCTTCTATTTCTTTTTCTTCAGGTGAAAAAGAATTTGTATTAATAACAGATTCATTAGGCTTCATTACGACTATTATTAACTATTAAAATTTCATTTAATGTTATACCGTTAAATTGTACCAAATTGCGACAAACTGATTCCAAAAATGTCTATATTTGCTCGAAAAAATTTATTAACAAATATAGGCTTGGTACTTATCTGCTGAAACCCACTATTTACTACTTTTTTTAGTTACGCTACTATTTTGGGTACTATTTTTAGATTTCGTTCACTAAAAGCTGCTATTTCTGTTTTTTTTACTATTTTCACTACTTTAAATCAGGGCTGATAGAAATCATGATTTTTTTAAAAAAATCAAAATAATCACATTTTTTTTATTTAAATCGGATTTTTTTTATTTAAATCATTTATTAATACTATTTTTTAAATATTTATTTTTTTAATATTAGGAATTAAAAAATTAATAATAGGGTGCATGCAAAATTTCATTTTTAGAATTTCCTGATTTTCCTGACTAATTTTTCATTTTTCCTGATTAACAAATTTTTAAATTATTATTTAATACTCTGTATTACTAATTAAAATTTTAATAATGCAATTCAATTCAATTCATGTTTATTCTGCATATAAAAATACATTTTTGTGGCAGAAGAGTTCCGCTTAACTTTACACTTAAAAAAAAATCTTATAAAAATTTATTAATGCTTTTTAAGTAACAATTTAAAACAAAAACATAAGACATTTAAAAAATGTTTGTTTAATTATTAAATATTATACAAAAAAAAGTCTAAATACAAAAACTAAGTTTATCAAAGTTTTTTAATTTGTGGTTTCTTTCAATTCAAATTCCCTGACTTTTAAAGAATTTTAAAAAATTCCCTGTATTTTTCTGACCAACTAAATCTCTGATTTATAATTGTTTTTATAATTTGTGGCTACCCTTAATAAAAAATACATATATAAATTCTTGTTACAATAAAATTTGTTTTAAAAAAGTTTAGGAAATCTTAACAAAATACTGATATTTAATGCCTCTTTGCCTCAAATATAAAATACAGATTTTTTATCTTTCAATAACTTTCGCCAAATAAACAAAAAATAATAATTATTATTTTCTGATATTCATTATATTATCTTTATAAGATATTCTTTTTTACTTTTATTTAATTAAAAACTTTTAACATAAATTCTAATTTTGTATCCTTTTCGGTTTCTAATGCATTTCGCAGTTTGATTTAAATCATGATTTAAATGTCAAGATTTAAATCAAGATTAAAATCATGATTTAAATCAACTTGATTTAAATCATTGCAGCCCTGCTTTAAATTCGCTAACACTAGAAAATAAAAAAATATTCTCAAAAATTATAATCAAATTCTTTGAAACGATTTTCTCTACTTTTAATTCGCTAACGCTACGAAACAAAAAAAAAATAAATAAAAAAATAAAAAAACAAAAAAAAATTATTCTCAAAAATTGTAATCAAATTCTTTGAAACGTTTCAATTATTTGCAAAGAATATTCGAAATTCTATTTTCAATAATATAGAATATAAATATAGAATATAAATATAGAATTTTAATACATTTTTTTTCGGAAAAATCAAATGTTTAAAAATATTTGGCATAAAATCCTTTAGCAGTAATTTAATTATTTTTATTAGAATTTCCATAAAAAGTAGTCGAAAGTATAATCAAATATTAAAACTTTTTTTAAAACTCTTTTCGAAATTCCCTTATTTTAAAATATTTTTAAAAAATTGCTCAAAAGAAATCACTTATTTTAAGCACAATTTTAATTAAATTTTTATGAAATATAAATAAAAATAAATAATAAAAAATAAAAATCTTTTATTGATTTTAATAAAATTCTTCCCAGGGGTTCAACTATTTACGAATAAATAATGCTTCGAAACAATTTAATCATTAAACATAAGTAACAAAATTATTCCCAAAAATTCAATTATTTTGAGTCATTTTAGTAAATTTTTTTGCTAAATTTAATTATTTTTGCAGAAATAACAATATCTATAAGAAAAATTCAATTATTTTTAAAAGTATTTAATTTCTTCTTGTTAATTCAATTATTTCGAAAAATTCTAATAAAATCCTTTCGCAAGAATTCAATTATTTTTGTCAATAATAAAAAGCTTCTTAGGAATTGAATTTTTCTTCTTAAATTTTAATAAAATACCACACAGATATTCAATTATTGTGAAATATTTTAATAGAATTCTTTGTGAAATTTAATTATTTTTAAAAACTTTTCTAAATTTAATAATTTTGAATAGTTTAAAAAAATTTGCAAACCGAATTCAATTATTTAAAAATTTTGTTGTAAAAATCTTCGTATTTCAATTTGTTTCATATGAATAATAAAAATTTAGCGGGAAATTAATTATTTAAATTAGAATTTTCATAAAATTAGTTGAAGGAAATCAGTTATTAAAAATTTGCTCTAAAATTCTTCTGAAGATTTAAATGATTTTTATAAATATTTAAATTCTTTCACATGAATAATAAAACTAGTTGCGCAGGACATCAATTTATTAGCGGTAGGATAAGAAAGAAGTAAATATTTTTTATTAAAACTAGGAAAAAGTCGGGAAAATAAAATATAGAATTAAAGTTTAGTCAGTTTTATAAAGTTTCTAAACCGAGTTTTTTTGGTCGTCAATTTTAAATTTCTTTAGCTACTTTTTTACTGCTTTTTTAAGTTTGAACGAAAAAAAAAGAAAAAAATAAAAAAAAAAGAAATAAAAAATAAAAAAAAAATTAATTATCGAGTGCGAAGTCTGCGAATAAATTATTTTGAGAATATTTTTCTTATTTCAACTATATAAGAGGATATAAAGTAGTTGTCAATTTTGTCAAAAACAATGAAAAAGTGTAGTTTTCAGGGTTAAAAACTAAGAAAGTAGTCAAATCGTATAGAAATTTTTTTTTTTTTTTAATAGTAAAAATAGTGAAAAAGATAGTAAATGGTAGGTTGTAGTAGAAGAGTGTGAACCGTATACGAAGAAAAGAAAAAAAAGGTTTATTTTCTTCTTTGGAATTGAAAAAACTAAAAGTAATTCTTGTTTTGATGTTCAGTTACTCTTGTGAGTGATGACGATCAGTTAAAGCGATTCACTTAGAATGCAATGGGGCACAATTGAGAGCTTGCAGCGTCTGTCAACAAGAGCGTCAATAGGACATATATACATATCTATAGATAAAGACGCACGTTTACTGAGCAGTAGTTGACATTGGACTAGATTGCAAAATGATGATCGAAAATGATTTCTCAAACGTGAATTTAAAGTACAAAGTATAATAGAAAAAATATTCTTTAAGTATATAGTAAAGGAAAGAAAATATTCTTTCTTAAATTATATATGCTTTCTAAATTATACTTTTAGCGTAACCTATCGGTCCCAGGGCCCTTATGGACCCATAAGAATTTTCTGTCCTCAAAATGTACGATTTCAAAACGACTTTCAGCGTAACCTAAAGGCCCCATGGCCCTTAAGAACCATAAGAATATTAATAACCCATAAGAACTTTCTGTCCTCAAACTATACGATTTCTAAACTACTTTTAGCGTAAGCTAAAGGCCCCGGGGCCCTTATGGACCCATACGAACTTTCCTCAAACTATACTATTTCTAAATTACTTTTAGCGTAATCTAAAGGCCCCAGGGCCCTTATGGACCCATAAGGACCATAGCGTTAATTACGGTCCTTATTAGACCTTCTTCTTGACGTCGAATCTGCTCTAACGGCCCCCCTAACCTCCTTAAAAATATTATTATTTTTTTCTAGCAGTAAAAACGATAAATATTATTAATAACAAACTTCTAAAATATAGTGAATCATTTCCACACGGATTGAAACGAATTTTCGAAAAAGACATATGTTAAAAATGAAAATCGATGATATATAAAATATATAAAATATATAAAATATAAAAAATATATAAAATAAATAAAATATATAAAATATAAAAAGTATATAAAAATAAATAAAATATAATAGTAAAATGAAAAGCGGAATATTTTCGAACGGTAATTTAATTTTAATTTATATGATTTGAGGGGGAGAATTATTAGAGAGGATTTGAGTGGACGTGCAATGTTTATGATAGAAGGAAGACAGTAGTGACTATGGGAGAGAATCTCTATGGCCGAGCTTGGATAAGAAACGTATATTGCTGAAGGCTCTGGCTGGCAGGCATTGCGCGGTTGGGAAAGGCTAGGCATGGCAGCAGGGCACTGCAGGATATGCCCTGCCCGCGGGAGCAACGACCCTCCTGACCTTTGTCCGATCCATGCTCTGGCCTGGCCTGACCGAACCACAACCCGGTGTCTGAAGAAGTACCTTACTCGCCTCCCTGGACCAGAGACGAACTCCTATATATAAAAGATAGTTGCAGATTCAGTCGTGCGGCTCTTGCACTATACGTCTCTCGAGCTATCAGGACCTGCGCCCCTTTAATATCTCTCTCACACACACACACACATACCTTTTGTCAAGAATCACGTCGACCTCTCCCCCAATCTGCAAAAATCTTACTCTCGTGTATTATCGCTTATCGGTGTGTGGAAAGTCATCCTGCTCCGACGTATATTCGGTTATCTCATAATTATCATTCTATTTTTTTTCTATTTACTCTCTAAATCTGAATATGCAATTTAGTAACAATTTTACTAACAAATAGTGACATTTTACTAATTGCAGGGCTCGAACTAGGTCCGTAAGTCCCGTAAAAGTCCGTAACTTTGCTTGAAGTCCGTAAAAGTCCGTAATTCGGTTGAAAAAGATCCGTAAAGTATACGTAAATTATACGATATAATTTAGATAATTTTAGAGAAATCACAAATGATTGAAGGAATTCAATTATTTTCAAAAGTAATAAAATTCTTCGCAAAAATTCAATTATGTTCAAAATTTTTTGAAAATTCTCGTCAAAATTTCAAGTATCTTTAGAAATAATTAAATTCTTCTTCGAAATATCAATTATTTATTCAAAAATTTTAATAAAATACTTGGAAAAATTCCAATTATTTTCAAAATTTTTCCTCAATTCAATGATTTTTAATATAGGTTTCTATACTATTCTAATAAAATTTTCCAGAAAAATTCAATTATTTAAAAATTTTTTTTATAAATTTCTTCGTAATATTCAATTATTTTCATAAATAATAAAATTTTTACAGGTATTTAATTTTTTTGGCAAATAATAAAATGCTTATTAGGAATTCAATTATTTTGATGAATAATAAAGCTAATTGCAGAATTTCAATTATTTTTAATACAATTTTAATCAAATTCCTCGAAAAATGTAATTATTCTGAAAAAATTTTATTTAAACTTATCAAAGAAATTTAATCATTTTAATAACCTTTGCTACAATTTATTTATTAGAATTTAAATATTATTTTTAATAAATTTTTCATTAAATTTCTTTAAAGAATAAAATTATTGCATTCAAAATTTTTAATGTAATTCTTTGCGTAAATTATCAATTATCTTTATAAATAATAAAATTCTTCTCTAAAATTGAATTATTTTCAAAAAAATTTAATAAATTTCTTGGCAAAATTTCAATTATTTTTAAAAGTTGTCCCTAATTTAATTATTTTTAATATCTATTTTAATAAAATTTTGCAAAGAATTCAAATTATTTGAAAATTGGTTGATACAATTCTTTAAAAGAATTCAATTTTAAGAAAAATATGTAATTATTCAATAAATTGTTTTTGTTTGTATTTAAATAATGAAATTCTCGCAGAATTTTCTCATAAAAATTGATTTAAAAATGGATTTGAGTTAAAATTTTAAATTAGAATTGAATATTAAAAGTATTAGAGCGTAAAATTTTAGAAATAATTAAATTTTGAAAAGGTTTCAGATTCAAATCTTTGAAAATTTGAATTTTTCATATTTTTAACTAAGTAACAATTTTGTGGAAATAATTTTTTTGAGAAATTTTAATTGGGAATTTTTTTTATATTATTTCAAGTTTTTATTTTCTAATACATATTTAATTGAAGAATTTACAAATAATTGAAAAATCGAATATCGAATATTTTATGAATATAATTAAATGTTTGCGCAGAATTTCAATAAAATTTTTTATAATTGAATTCTTTTGAAAAAATTTTAGTAGATATTATAAAAATCATTGAATTGAGAAAAATTTTTTTAAATAATTAAAATTTTTGCCGCGAATTTTTTCAAAATTTTTTTAAATAATTGAATTGATTCAAAGAATTAGATCAAACTTTTTTAAAATAATTGAATTTTTGCAACGAATTTTATTAAAATTTTCAAAAATAATTGTATTCTTATGAAGAACTTTTATTAATTAATTGCAAATTATTGAATTCTTGCAAAGAATTTTATCAAAAAACTTTATAATAATTGAATTTTTTCGAAGAATTTTATTGTTTATGAAAATAATTGAATTTAGGAAGAATTTTATTAAAATTTTACATAATCTTAATTAAATTCGTTTGAAGAATTTCTTTGAGTTTCTTTGAAATAATGGACTTTCTTTAATCATTTTAATTACTAATTTGAAATAGTAAAAAATACGGTCTACTAGTTGAATTAGTAATTTTCTACTAGCAATTAGTAAAACACTACTAAAAATTAGTAAAAAATGTTACTAATTCAAATTGGTAAACGAATCTGCACTAATTCAGATTTATAGAGTACTAAAAATAGTAAAATTTTACTCATTTTTAGTAGTTTTCATAAACGACTCTTCTCCTCTTTAAAATTAGTAATATATATTAGTAATATATAAAATATATATTACTAATAAATAGTATAGTAATAAATAATAATTTAGTAATAAATAAATAATTTATGGTAAAATATTTAGTAAAATATATTTTACTAATAAATAGTATAGTAATAAATAATAATTTAGTAATAAATAAATAATTTATAGTAAAATATTTAGTAAAATATATTTTACTAATTTTAAAAAGGGGAAAAAAACAACTAAAAATATTAGTAATTTTTAGTAAAATTTTACTAACCTTTTAGTAGTAGAATTTCAGTAATTGAAAGTCACTTGTTGCACTAAATGAATTACTGAAACGTTTTTATCGACTATTTATAAAACAGTTCTACTAATTGTTACTAAAATATACTACTAAAAGCAATTCAATTGAAAAAATTTATCAAAACATTTTTTAAATATTTGAATTGTTTCGAGAAAATTTACTTAAAATTGTATTGCAAATAATTGAATTCTCACAAAAAATATTATTATATTTGTAAGAAGGATGAAATTTTTCCAAAGAATGTTAGTAAAATTATTGAAAATAATTTAATTCTTAACAAGAATTTTATTCGAAATTTTTTAAAATATTTGTATTTTTTTCGTGAATTGTTATTAAAATGATTTTGAAAAAATGAAATTCCTGCGATGAATTTTAGTGTTTAGAAAAATAGTTAGATTTTCCAAAAGAATGAGTTTTTATTAAAATTTTTGAAAATAATTTAATTCTTATTAAGAATTTTATTAAAAATTATTTTGCAAATTATAAAATTTCAATAATTTTAACAAAAATTCTTTACAAAAATTCAATTATTTTGAAAAATAATAAAAGTTTAGAAAAGAATTCAATTATTTTTATAAATAGTAAAATTATTGCAAAAATTCAATTATTTTTAAGAAAAAATTGTAATAAAATTTTACGAAAGAATAGAATTATATTCTGAATTTTTAATAAATCTTTCGAAACAATTCAATGACTTTTTTCATAGTAAAATTTTTTAAAACTTCAAATTATATTCAATTGCGGTTACGTTTTTATTGGAAAAATTTAATTTTCTTCTACGTTCGTTAAAAAATTTGTAAAAAGAATTCAATACTACGATTTTCTAAAAATTTAACAAATTCTTCGAAAGAATTCAATAACATTTATGACTACTTTACATCTTTGCAAAAATTCAATTAATTTTAATACAATTTTATGAAAAAACTTTCATTAAAATTTTTTTTAAAGAAATTTAATTCATTCATGAAAATTTATTAAAGTGGTTTTCAAAATAAGTAAATTTCTGTGGTGAATTTTACTATTTACAAAAGTAATTAAATTTTTCAAAAATATGTTATATTGAAATTTTTGAAAATACCTTAAATCTTGTCTTGCATTTTATTAAACATTATTATGCAAATTACAAAATAAGAAATTTTTTAATGAAATTCTTCATAGAAATTTAATAATTTTCAAAACTAATAACAGTCTTCGAAAAAGTTCAATTATTTTAAAAAATAGTTTATTTATTGCAAAAATTTAATTATTAAGCGAAATTTTAATAACAATTTTCAGAACGAATAAAATTATTTTATAAAAATTTTAATAAAACAATCGAAACATTTCAGTTACAATTATAATTTATAAATAGTAAAATCTATGCAAAAATTCAATTATATTGTATAAATTTTGTCAATTTTTCAATTTCACGAAAGAATTCAAATTTTCTTAATTTTTAAAAAATTTTTGTTTAAAGAATTCAATTATTTTCTAAAATCCTAATAAATCCTTGGAAATAATTCTTTTTTTAGAAATAAATAATGACATCTTTG
The DNA here is from genome assembly GCA_032873175.1 of Leptopilina drosophilae. Lineage (NCBI taxonomy): Eukaryota > Metazoa > Arthropoda > Insecta > Hymenoptera > Figitidae > Leptopilina > Leptopilina drosophilae. The sequence goes on from CM065482.1 coordinate 44,795,827, forward strand.
CAAAGAATTGCAAACGTTGCAATTATATTAAAAAGAAATTCGGAACATTTTTCCTAATTTCTTTATAAAATTTGTCAAAAAGAATTAAATTATTTTCTAAAATTTTCATTAATCTTTCGAAACAATTCAATTACTTTTTTATAGTATAAAATCTTGGCAAAAATTCAATTATATTTAGTAAATTACTTTCTGTTTGAAAGAAATGAATTTTTTTCTTCCTTCATTATAAATTTTTTTTAAAAGAATTCAATTACTATTTTATAAAATTTTAATAATTCTTCTAAAAAAATTCATTTATGTTTATAACTAATAAAATCTTCGCAAAAATAATTAATTTTAATAGAATTCTGTAAAATAACTGTTATTTAAAAGTTTTTCAAAATAATTGAATTTGTTTATGAAATTTTATTAAAACGATTTTTAAAATTATTAAAACGGTTTTGAAAATTATTAATTATTATGAAAATTATTATATCTTAAAATTTATTAAATATCGCAGATTGCTTTAATTTTTTCAGATTTGAGGAAAAGTCTTTCAATCAGCCAACACTCGTATACTGTAAAAATTGTACAATTAATTTCACGCGAATGTTAATTTCGCAAATAATAAGAATTGTTAAAAATAATTGTTTAAATAAGAATATTACTTTAGTAGTATTATAATATTGTGCATACGGTTATTATCTTTTATCGAATGTATAAAATTACTTTAACCCTAAAGGATATAAAGTAACGAATATTAAAATGCAATTCAGTATCAAGTGGAATGTACACCAATGAATAGAAAATTTAGAAAAAAAAATTTCTATTAACAAACTAGAGAAAATACGTTTTTATCTCTCTTGAAATTATATCTATTATAATAGTACCAGATTTAATCAAGTAGATTGTTATTACTTGTGTGCCTTAAGGTAAAAGTACATTCATCATTGGATCTATAAAAGATTCAAGGTGATTGATTATTGTTACAATCAAATCTAATACCCGCTCTTTCAATATAGATTTCGCTTTTTCAATATATGTATACATACATATATGAATCAGTGCAAGAATTTCGCAGATCCAAATTATCAAACTATAATGTATTTAGTTTTTTTGATTTGATTTAAGTCAAAAGAAAAAAAAACTTACCTAATGGTAAGTAATGGTTAATTATTTTCCCTTAATGGTTTTTAGTGATTTTTTTTGTTAATGAATGTTTATAATTTTTATAAACAATTTTATAACAAAAATACCAAACCTTCACACTGTTTTCTTGAAAGTATCCAATTGATACTAAAGTGGATCAAAATGATGCCAAAATGTTTAATCAATTTTGTATTTGATCCACATTTTGGGTATCAATTCGTTGCAGTTTGATACTTTCAAGTTAACAGTGCATCGATTTTTTGTATCAATTCGACGCCATTTGATACTTTTAAGTTAACTTTGATTAATTTGATTTTGATTACTTTTAAGTTATAGTTGTTAACCACTGTTAACTTAAAAGTATCAAATGGCATCGAATTGATACCAAAAATGTGGATCAAATAAAAAATTGATCCAGACGTTTGGCATCAATTTGATCTATACTTTAGTGTCAATTTGTTCCACTTTGGTATCAATTTGTTCAACTTTAGTATCAATTTGAAACTTTCAAGAAAACTGTATGATTATAATATGTGACGCGATCTGAAGAAAGGGACCTTAGAAGCAAAAAATATAGGTTATGTTTGCAATTTTCGAAATGAAAATACAAAAAAATGATTAACTGTTAATGTTAATCATTAATGTTTAAGTTTTCATTATAACTGAAATATTTAATAAACACTGATTTTAGTTTGCAAAAAGTAAAAAGAAACTTATAATCAACAAAAAAGTAGCACTAACATAACCTTAAAGTGATTTGCTTCTAAGGTCCCTTTCTTCAGATCGCGTCACAATTAAAAAAAAAAAAATGTCTCCATATGGCTAATTTTGGCAGCCGAGCTTTAAGTTCTGCTACATAAGTTCTCTGGTTGTTTTCAAGCATTATTTTTAAGTGCGTGATCTTAAAACTTGGTGCTCCTCGAGTATGAGAACATAAATTCTGCTGCGTGATAAGCGCAGAAGCTTCAAAGTGCGAGCTTCTATAACAAAGAGCACGTGTACACGCAGATGAGTGGTTACAGGTGTTGTGAGTATATAGAGAGAAACCTGCATCATGTTAACATGGAAATTTGTCATTCACCCCATGAATAACGCAAATTCCCTATTATCTTATACAATTACTTCCCTATTAATCCCTACGCTCGTTAAAATCTTCACTATTTCTCCCATTTCACTCTCTACACGATTTTAACACAAAAAATTAATTTTCTTTCCCTCAATTTTCCTCGATTTCCAAAATAAAATCTTCCCTCTTTCCCTGAGACTGGAAAAAAATTTTGATTCACTTTAAAAATAATTACACTAAAAAAATTCTATTACAAAATTTCATCAAATAATTAAAATTAGAATTTCTTCAACCAGACATTTTCCCCATCACAGAAAGGTGAGAAATTAGAAGAAGAAAAAAATAAAACCATATATATAAACGAAGGAGAAAATCAGAATACATAAAAAAAATTGTGTATGGGACGAAACGCGTCTAGTGTGTAGAGGGCCCTGAAGAGTCTGGGCCACCTCTCCAGGCGAAGTTTAATGACGCTATAAAAATCTGGAGGTCGTTAGATAAAGCTAACCCGGCCCGAGGATTCACAATCTTTTATCTTTTTTTTTTTTTTTGTTTTTTTGTTCTTGTTTCTTTTTTAGAGCACTGACCGAGTTCTTAAGGTCTTTTATTTTCCCTACCCCGGGTGTGTAACTATTTTTAGAAGGGAGTCCAAAACTCGTTAAAATTAATTTTCAACCCCCTTCTCCACACACACACACTGTTTAAAAATGGTGAGTTTATTTATTCCTCGAAAGAGTTTCGAGAATGAAAAGAAAAGGAGTTGAGAAAATAAAATAAAACAAAATATACAATGCAATATCTTCTCTATACACGAGTCTGATAATCGATTAGGTTGCAAATTTTTATTATTTTGTGTTGAAAAAAAAATGTAATAGTAAAAAAGAGGTTGAAAAATTTTTTTTTGACCTTGGACAGGTGGAAATAATAAATTTGAGGTACTTTTTTAACCCAGTTTTTTTTAAACTTGAAAAACTGTGGTTAAACTAGAAACGCTATTGTCAAACTAGAGAAACTATAGTTTAACTGTAGTCAAATTAGAAAAACTATAGTTAAACTAGAAAAGCTACAGTCAAACTAGAAAAACTATACTTAAACTATAGTCAAACTAGAAAAACTATAGTTAAATTAGAGTCAAACTAGAAAAACTAAACTTAAAGTATACTCAAACTAGAAGAACTATAGTTGAACTATAGACAAACTAGAAAAACTATAATTAAACTAGAAAAACTATAGTAAAACTAGACAGGCTATAGTTAAACTCGAAAAGCTATATTCAAACTAGAAACACTATATTTAAATTAAACTAGAATAACTATACTTAAACTATAGTCAAACTAGAAAAACTATAGTTAAATTAGAGTCAATGTAGAAAAACTATAGTTAAACTATAGCCAAACTAGAAAAACTTTAATTAAACTAGAAAAACTATAGTTAAATTATAGCCAAACTAGAAAAACTATAATTAAACTTGAAGAGCTATAGTAAAACTAGATAAACTATAGTTAAACTCGAAAAGTTATATTCAAACTAGAAAAACTATATTAAAAATAGAAAAAGTATACATAAAGTGTACTCAAACTAGAAGAACTATAGTTGAACTATAGACAAACTAGAAAGCCTGTAGTTAAACTAGAAAAAATATAGTTATACTATAGACAGACTAGAAAAACTATTATTAAACTATACTCAAACTAGAAAAACTATAGTTAAACTATAGCCAAACTAGAAAAAGTATAATTAAACTCGAAAAGCTCTATTCAAACTAGACAAACTATAGTTAAACTAGAAAAACTATACTTAAACTATAGTCAAACTAAAAAACTATAGTTTAATTTAGAGTCAAACTAGAAAAACTATACTTAAACTATAGTCAAACTAAAAAAACTATAGTTAAATTAGAGTCAAACTCGAAAAAATATACTTAAACTATACTCAAACTAGAAGAACTATAGTTGAACTATAGACTAAATAGAAAGTCTGTAGTTAAACTAGTAAATATATAGTTAAAATAGTAAAACAATAGTTATACTACAGCCAAACTAAAAAAACTATAATTAAACAATACTCAAACTAGAAAAACTATAGTTAAATTAGAGTCAAAGTAGAAAAACTATAGTTAAATTATAGCCAAACTAGAAAAACTATAATAAAACTAGAAAAGCTATAGTCAAACTAGAAAAACTTTAGTTAAATTAGAGTCAAAGTAGAAAAACTATAGTTAAACTATAGACAAACTAGAAAAACTTTAATTAAACTAGAAAATCTATGTTCAAAATAGAAAAACTATATTTAAACTAGAAAAACTATACTTAAACTATTGTCAAACTAGAAAAACTATAGTTATATTAGAGTCAAACTTGAAAACCTGTAGTTAAACTAGAAAATATATAGTTAAAATAGAAAAACTATAGTTATACTATTACCAAACTAGAAAAACTATAATTAAACTGTACTCAAACTAGAAAAACTATAGTTAAATTATAGCCAAACTAGAAAAACTAAAATTAAACTAGAAAAGCTATAGTAAAACTAGAAAAACTTTAGTTAAATTAGAGTCAAAGTAGAAAAACTATAGTTAAACTATAGCCAAACTAGAAAAACTATAATTAAACTAGAAAAGCTATATTCAAAATAGAAATACTATATTTAAACTAGAAAAGCTATATTCAAAATAGAAATACTATATTTAAACTAGAAAAACTATACATAAACTATAGTCAAACTAGAAAAACTATAATCAAACTAGAAAAGCTATAGTAAAACTAGACCAACTATAGTCAAATTAGAAAAACTATAATTAAACTAGAAAAGCTTTAGACAAACTAGAAAAAATATTGTTAAGCTGTAGTTAAACTAGAAAAACTATAATTAAACTAGAAAAGCTTTAGACAAACTAGAAAAGCTTTAGACAAACTAGAAAAAATATTGTTAAGCTGTAGTCAAACTAGACAAACTATAGTTAAACTTTAGTCAAACTAGAAAAACTATAGTTAAACTTAAAAAGCTATATTCAAACTAGAAAAACTATATTAAAACTAGAAAAACTATAATTAAACTAGAAAAGCTATATTCAAAATAGAAAAACTATATTTAAACTAGAAAAACTATAGTTAAACTATAGCCAAACTAGAAAAAGTATAATTAAACTCGAAAAGCTCTATTCAAATTAGACAAACTATAGTTAAACTAGAAAAACTATACTTAAACTATAGTCAAACTAAAAAAACTATAGTTAAATTAGAGTCAAACAAGAAAAACTATACTTAATCTATACTCAAACTAGAAGAACTATAGTGGAACTATAGAAAAACTAGAAAGCCTGTAGTTAAACAAGAAACACTAGAGTTAAATTATAGTCAAACCTGAAAAATTGTAGTTAAACCAGAGAAACTATATATTTGAAGTAGAAAAGCCAGAGTCAAACTAGAAAAGCTATAATTAAACTATATACAAATGTCAAATATAAGAAATATGGAGAAATATATATATTAGATTTTATTTTTTAGGGGCAAATTAATTATTTTTCGCGAGTGAGAAATTAATTTCTTCAACATAGTAACAGAACTCTATCAACATTAATTCCATTACTAAATATAATTATACGACAGGGAAGTGTTCCTTCTTTCTGAAAACGATTCAATAAATAATATTATCATTTATCGGAGTCATGATACACTATTAATATTATTACACGCGGTGATTAATAATATTTCCTATATAAGACGCAGCTATTATATGCTCTCTGAACTTTCATTCTTATATATTTATATTTTATATACTGTACTCTCATCGTCTTCCAGAAGTTTTGTAGGTATTCCACTAATTGCATCATTAATAAACCTTTTGTAATAACTTAATAAGATAATTTACGGAAACAATTTTCTACTTTCGTGTCATCAATCATTGAAAATTGTTTCAAATTTCGATCTGTTCGGGTAAAGAATTTTTGAAGAAAAAAAACATTTAATATTTAAATAACATTTGTCGTAAAATTCATTGAAGTCAAATTTTGTGCTTATAGATAAAATTTATACAACATGATTCCCATTTGACAGAAAAGTAATGTAACTTATTTATTTTGTCATGAAAGTAATGTAACATTTTTTTACATGAGAATCATTTAACATAGATATCATTTAACATTTTTGCCATAAAATTCATTTGACGCCTACATTTTAATTGTTATGAACTAGAAAAACTATAGTCAAACTAGAAAAACTATAATTAAACTAGAAAAGTTACAGTCAATCTAGAAAAACTATAGTTAAGCTATAGTCAAACTAGAAAAATTGTAGTTGAATTATAGTAAAACTAGAAAAACTAAAGTTAAATTATAGTCAAACTAGAGAAACTATAATCAAATTAGAAAAGCTATTGACAAACTAGAAAAAATATAGTCAAACTAGACAAACTATAGTTAAACTAGAAAAGCTTTAGTCAAACTAGAAAAACTATAGTTAAATTGTAGTCAAACTAGAAAAACTATATTTAAACTAGAAAAGCTATAGTTAAACTGAAAAAATTATAGTTAAACTAGAAAAGCTATAGTCCAACTAGAAAAACTATAGTCAAACTAGAAAAACTATAATTGATCTAGAATAGCTACAGTCAATCTAGAAAAACTATATAGTTAAGCTATAGTCAAACTAGAAAAACTGTAGTTAAAATATAGTGAAACTAGAAAAACTAAAGTCAAATTATAGTCAAACTAGAAAAACTATAATTAAACTAGAAAAGCTATAGACAAACTAGAAAAAATATAGTTAAGCTGTAGTCAAACTAGACAAACTATAGTTAAACTTTAGTCAAACTAGAAAAACTATAGTTAAACTAAAAAAGCTATATTCAAACTAGACAAACTATAGTTAAAATAGAAAAGCTTTAGTCAAACTAGAAAAAACTATAGTTAAACTAAGAAAGCTATAGTCAAACTAGAAAAACTATACTTAAACTATAGTCAAACTAGAAAAACTATAGTTAAATTAGAGTCAAACTAGAAAAACTATATTTAAACTAGAAAAGCTATAGTCAAACTAAACAATCTATTGTTAAACTCGAAAAGCTATATTCAAACTAGACAAACTATAGCTAAACTCGAAAAGCTATATTCAAACTAGAAAAACTATATTTAAACTAGAAAAGCTATGGTTAAACTGAAAAAATTATAGTTAAAGTAGAAAAGCTATAGTCAAACTAGAGAAACTATAGTCAAACTAGAAAAGCTATAGTCAAACTAGAGAAACTATATTCAAACTAGAAAAGCTATAGTCAAACTAGAGAAACTATATTTAAACTAGAAAGCTATAGTTAACCTAGAAAATTTTTATTATTAACATTTTTAGATTAATATTTTCCATATTAAATATTTTCCTTTCATAATATTTCTATTTGTATTTTTATTGCTATTTTTTATTTCTAATAAATTTTTCCTAAATATTATAACATGATAAATATATAGTGTTGGGTGAAAAATTTTTTCGATTCTAATCTATTTCGACACTCGATCGATCATTAATTTTCTGATTCTCGTATATAAAATATTTTTTGCAAAAAATTGAGAAATTTCGCTAACTGCAGGTGGTGTTGTGTGGGCAAAATGACAGGTTACATCTTTAAGCTTCGAATCATCCGAACAAGTTGCTGACGCTTAACGCGTTAGTCGGGGAATAACGGCGGTAAACCATTAGCAAAGTTACGACCTGAGATGAGTTTGAGTGGAGGATACATTGAGCGCAGGATGAAAGGTCCTTTTGCCTTCGACTCCATGTATAATCCAAAGCGCGCAGGGTGAAGCAATTGCCTTTCTCATCTCCGACAACCCTTAAAGGCTTAAAAACTTTTGCATCCGATGCTTATTCGGAGGATTCAAATGTGCGTCTGACACTACAATTATTTTTAATAAATATTTAAGTAAATATTTTAATAAATGTTTAAATAAATATTTTAATAAATATTTAAGTAAATATTTTAATAAATATTTAAGTAAATATTTTAATAAATATTTAAGTAAATATTTTAATAAATATTTAAGTAAATATTTTAATAAATATTTAAATAAATATTTAAATAAATATTTAAATAAATGTTTCTATAAATATTTAAATAAATATTTAAATAACTATTTTAATAAATATTTAAATAAATATTTAAATAACTATTTCAATAAATATTTAAATAAAAATTTAAATATATATTTAAATAAATATTTAAATATATATTTCAATAAATATTTAAATAAAATAAAATCAAATGAAAATTCAAGAAAACTTCTCGTCGAAATTTCAATTATTTTTGAAAATAGTGAAAATTCTCCAACAAAATTCAATTATTATTATTAAGAATATTGAATTTAAGAATTTAATTGTTCATTGTCATTTCTTTTAAATAGTTTTGACAAAATTTTTTAAATTAATTACATTTTTGGAAGAATTTACATAAAGTTGTATTAAATGAAAAATTAATTAAAATCCAGTGAAGAATTATATAAATTTTTTTTGACATTAGTTAAATTTTATTTAAATCAAATAACTTTAATTTCACACCAATTAATTTTTATTTCAATCAAGAGATTTTTATTTGGACTAATAATTTCGGTTTTTCTTTTAGAAGCAAAGTAGCATTTGATTGACAAAAATAAAAATTATTTGATGCAAGAACATTTTTATTTAATTACAGTTAATATTTATTTAATTCAAGTAAATATTTATTTGATTCAAGTTAATATTTTTTCGATTCCAGAATATATTTATTTAATTCAAGTTAATGTTTATTTGATTCAAGTAAGTGTTTATTTGATTTAAGTAAATATTTATTTAATACAAGTAAATTTATGTTTAATTAAAGTAAATATTTATTTAATTTAAGTAAACATTTACCTAATTTAAGTAAATATATTTTGTTTTTGATTCAAGTAAATATTTACTTGAATCAAATAAAAATTTACTTGAATTAAATACATATTTACTTTAATTAAATAAAAATTTACTTGAATTAAATATAAATATTTCTTGGGTCAAAAAAAATATTTACTTGATTCAAATAAACATTATATTATTATTATTATTATTATTATTATTATTAATTATTATTTCAATTAAATAAATATTATTTTGATTCAAGTAAATATTTATTTTATTCAAGTAAATTTTTATTTGATTCAAGTTAATGTTTATTTGATTCAAGTAAGTGTTTATTTGATTCAAGTAAATATTTATTTAATACAAGTAAATTTATGTTTAATTAAAGTAAATATTTATTTAATTCAAGTAAACATTTACCTAATTTAAGTAAATATTTATTTAATTCAAGGAAATATTTACTTTAATCAAAAAAATATTTACTTAAATTAGGTAAATGTTTACTAGAATTAAATAATATTTACTTAAATCAAATAAACATTTACTTGAATCAAAAAAATATCTATTTAATCGAAGTAAATGTTTATTTAATTAAAGTAAATATTTATTTAATTCAAGTAAACAATTACTTAATTCAAGTAAATATTTTTTTAGATTCAAGTAAATATTTATATTTAATTCAAGTAAATATTTCATTTTTTTGATAATAGACAACTAATCGTTTAAATTTGAATCAAATAAAAATGATTTTTTCAATATCGAGGAAGAGAAAAATCCACACAACTTCCGGTGGGACTAAACGCTTCTAATTTTGCCTATTTGCAGAGTATTACGTTGCATAATACCTGTTTTATTTTCACCACCGCGACTCTCACTAATGGAGCACTTTAAAACATTTGGTTTCATTTCAAACCGCAAATATTTGCCCGAAAAGATAAATATCTATAACATCACAAACAAAAGTCGATAAATATTTAAAGAAATGTTTTTTTTTTATTTGAAATTCTGATTTTGCGATTAGTGAAATGGTGACTTTTTAAAAAAAAATTTTCTCGCACTTTAAAAAAAGAGAGAGAAAATACTAAAAAATAATCTCTTATTGTACTTTTATAAAAAAAAGATTATAAACAGAAAATTGAAAACTAGTTTTTATTTAAATATTATTTTATTAATTTAAATAGATTTAAATATTATTTTGCTATTTAAAATAAATTAAAATCTTATTTTACTATTTTAAATAAATTTCCATATTATTTTATTGATTTAAATAAATTTTAATATTATTTTGTTATTTGAAATAAATTAAAATCTTATTTTATTATTTAAAATAAATTTAAATATTATTTTACTATTTTAAATAAATTTCAATATTATTTTATTAATTTAAATAAATTTCAATATTATTTTTTTTTTATTTTTATTATTTTATTTATTTAAATAAATTTGAATATTATTTCAAATAAATTTAAATATTACTTTATTATTTTAAATAAATTTAAAATATCAATTATAGTTTATAACTATCTAAAAATTGTGAAATTACATTTATAAATTTAAAAAAGGCTAGAAAGAATAAAAATTAAAAAATGCCAGAAATAAACTGAAGAGTATTCAAAATTTATATACGTATTCATATTTGTTTCCTTTTTCGTTCGTGTTATTTTATTTTTTTTTGTTCTTTCGCGCAGGAGAAACTGGACGTGGTCGAAAACTTATTGAGGTGTCGCAGTAAATAAGTCAGCGGCAAGGAATTCTTTGGTTCTTTCAAAGTTTGCCACCGTACAGTGGCAACACTTTGCGGTTCAGAGAAGATTACGAATAGACTTTATTTTTTCATTTTTTTTTTTTTTTTTGCAAAAGACTCTCCAAAGGCAAATAAGCGACTTTTTCTCCGCACGCTAATATGATTGATTATATTAAAAAGAATTTTATATTTAAAAAGAATTCATATTTAAAAGACGATAAATATTCAAATTTACCATTCAGTGAGAAAATATGGTTTTTAATCAAAAAAAAAAAAAAAAAAAAATGAGTAGCCAATGGAAAAAAAATGTGAATTAAAATATTATTAAACAATCGTTAGAATCCATATTTTATAATTGAATCAAAGACGTAATTTTTATTGAATAAAATTTATTATGTGAATAATAATTTATTGAATAAAAATTATTATAATGATTCAAAAATAATTTTTGGTACACTGTGTTATGTTATTTATTATTGTTAATTACTGTTAAAAGTTTGTTATTACAATTTTATTTGTTATAACTATTTACTAATTTATTATTACAATTCTAATATTATTTGTTATAATTATTATTATTACAATTCTAATATTATTTGTTATAATTATTATTATTACAATTCTAATATTATTTGTTATAATTATTTACTAATTTATTATTACAATTCTAATATTATTTGTTAATATTTATTATTATAATCATGTTTAATTCAATTATAAAATATTTTTAATTCAAACATATTTTTAATGACTTTTTCAAGTTATTTTTAAGTTATTTTAACTATAATTTTCGAGTTAAAAATAATTTTCTTCTCAGTTAAAAAAAATACGTTTGACTAAAATATATATTCCTTTCTCAGTGTTGGTGATTTTTTTTATGGATTTTTCTTTTTATAAAAACTAAAAATAGTGCGATGCAGTAAATTGCTTCTGTGAGTAAATTTTGAATTTGTACACAAAATTTAAAAAAAAATATATTCTCCTTGGCTTATTAGTTGTCTTAATTGTCCTAATTTTTGTCGCTACGCATTAGTGCTGAAACCATATAACGTTTATTCACTCTGCCCGTATCTTAATTTATTCTAATTCAACATCTACTTAATTTCGTCAGATCTGGTTTCATCTCCAAGAGTTCTTCTTTGTAAATTTGACCCACTTTTTACAATTTTTGTCACTGTTTATAAATTCGTTCACACGCCGAGTGTAAATTGGGTTTAATCTTTTTTTTCTTGAATTTAATTAAATTGAGAAAAATGGTAATAATTGTAGATTTCATTTTTCGCCTATGCTACACTGAAAAAAAAATTTATTTGATTCAAATAACCGATTATTTGTCTATAATCAAATAAATATTTACTTGAATCAAATAATTTTTATTTGAATCAAATAAATTGTATTTGAATCAAATAAATTGTATTTGAATCAAATATTTCAGTATTTGAAGCAAATACTAATTAATTGATTCAAATAAAAATTATTTGATGCAAGTAAATATTTATTTGATTATAGACAAATAATCGGTTATTTGAATAAAATAAATTTTTTTTTTCAGTGTATAATCATAAAAAAAATTTCATATTTTTTACAATTGAAAAACATTGACTCAATTCGGAAATGTAATAATAATAACAATAATATTAATAAAATCAATCGATATATTAAAACTTTACACGAAAAAAAATCTTCACCTGGAAAAACCAAAAAATTTCACTATATTAGCGAAATCTTTAGTTATTACAACGAATACTCTCGCTATTTCAGCGAAAGTTATCGCTGTTCCAGTTAAAAGTTTTTTCTCGTGTAAAAATAAATTTTACTTAATTTATATTTTAATAATTGTTTGGACAATTGCAAAAAATGTTTACTTGAAAGCAAATTAAGCTGAAAATACCACTCAGAACTTCATTTTGAAATTCAGTTTCAATTGAAAACGAAATTTAAAATTATGGATAAAATGGGTAAATTCAACTGAATTGTCCCTTTGGGAAAAAAATATTTAAAAACTTAATTACAATTACAAATTTTGAAAAAATTAAGTTTTAATTGAAAAATAAATTTAAAACCATAGAAAAATGGGGGAATTCAATTGAATTGTCCTCTTGTAAACAAAATATTAAAAATTTTAATAACAAATTAAAAATTAAAAAAAAATTAAGTTTTAATTGAAAAATAAGTTTAAAACTATGGAAAAAATTGAGAAATTCATTTGAATTTTTACATTAGAAAAAAATAATAAAAACGAAAGATTTAAAAAAATTAAGTTTTAACAAAAAAATAAATTTGATACTATGGAAAAATTCAACTGAATTGGAAAAAATGTTAAAAATTTTAATTAGAAATTACAAATTTTGAAAAAATTAAGTTTGAATTGAAAAATAAATTTAAAGTTTTGGAGAAATAAGTAAATTTGACTAAATTGTCCCCTTGGAAAAAAAATATTAAAAATTTCAATTAAAAATTACAAATTTTTGAAAAAATTAAGTTTTAATTGAAAAATAAATTTTAAACTTTGGAGAAATAAGTAAATTTAACTGAATTGTCCCCTTGGAAAAAAATATTAAAAATTTTAATTACAAATTACAAATTTTGAAAAAATTAAGCTTTAACAAAAAAAAAAAATAAGTTTGATAATATGGAAAAATTCAACTGAATTGTTCCTTTGGGAAAAAAAATATTTAAAAACTTAATTACAATTAAAAATTTTGAAAAAATTAAGTTTTAATTGAAAAATAAATTTAAAACCATGGAAAAATGGGGAAATTCAATTGAATTGTCCCCTTGTAAAAAAATATTAAAAATTACAATTATAAATTACAAATTTTGAAAAAATTAAGTTTTAATTGAAAAATAAATTTAAAACCATGGAATAATAGGGAAATTCAATTGAATTGTCCCCTTCGAAAAAAATATTAAAAATTTTAATAACAAATTACAAATTTTGAAAAAATTAAGTTTTAATTGAAAAATAAATTTAAAACTATGGAAAAATGGAGAAATTTAACTGAATTGTCCCCTTGGAAAAAAATATTAAAAATTTTAATAACAAATTACAAATTTTGAAAAAATTAAGTTTTAATTGAAAAATAAATTTAAAACCATGGAAAAATAGGGAAATTCAATTGAATTGTCGCTCTCAAAAAAAAAAATTAATTTTAATTACAAATTTCGGCTTCTTTGAAAGCTTTTAAAAAGACGCAACATTTAAAATCTTCAAAAACTTATAAAATTAGGATAAAGAACAACTTTTGGGGAGAAAAAAATTAAAAAACGAATAGTTCTTTTTAGTTTTTGCAAAAAAAATCGTATGCGTAATTTAGTTGAACGGATAGAGAGAAAAACAGAGAGAGAGAGAGACAAGTTTCGTATGTCGACGTCAAGTGCGTGTAGAAGGAAACGGTAAACGGGGGATTCATGGGAAGATAAATGCGAGGGTCATCGAGGTACGAGAAGTGCGAAATCAACGACATTTACTGGTTACTGGTCACGTATGCGAGCTAATAAATTTCTCGCGTATGCGCGGTCGTAAGGGAAAACACACAAATGTTTTGTGCAATGAAATCAGAGGCTTTGCGAAACTCGAATCTGCCGTAAAATCGCAATTCAAATAAATTCACCAACAACGTGTATATATATTCTATAACTGAAGGGAGTTAATCTCTTTTTGGTATAGACTGGGTATATACACTGTTAGAAAAGAATTGAAAATTCAACAACTTTTCAATTACACGGGTTATTGAATTTGAATTCAATTCAGGTTGAATTGAAAATTTAAGAACTTGAAATGAATATTCATTAACTTGTAATTGAAAAATGCAGGCAGTTGTTGAAAATTCAATACTGTTATTGAAAAAATGAATATCTATTGATTCGTAATTGAAAAATACAGATGCAGTTATTGTAAATTCAACACTGTTATTGAAAATTCATTACTGTTATTGAAAATTCAATACTGTTATTGAATATTCATTACTGTTATTGAAAATTCAATAAACTGAAGATATATTTCTCTTTCTGAAATGTTTGGCACATCTGGTTTGTCCAAAGTTGACCGCAGCTAAGGGTTTCGCCTTGCAAGAGATTCTATTTTATGACTTTTCAAATACCAGTTTTTTTATCATAGGTTTATTTAGACTAAAACTTTGTGAAATTTTTCGAATAGAGAAATGTTTGGAAAATTTCCACAATTTCTTAGAAGTTTTTGTCAAAAAGGTCCTTTTAGCGTCAGTTGCTTTACAGCATTTTCCAGAGTAACTACATCCGCGCGTGCAAGTCTTCTTGTTTTACAGTGTTTTAAATATAAAATGAGTGTTTAAAAATTAATTCAAAATTAAATAAATATTATAATATATAATAATATTATTTTTTAATTATTGAACAATAGTGAACAGCAATAGTGAATTTTTTAATCTACTTGTGTGTATTATCAGTTAATTTTGACGAATTGTAATATCTAGGAATAAGTAATTTTATTGTTAGCGTGTGTTATAATTTATATAAATTGACACTATTTTATTATTGTTCTTCATAATGATTTATTATGGTTTGTGAAAAATATTTTGTGAAATAGTTTTGTAATCAAACATATAATGTGAAATAAAAAGAATCTCTATAAGCTACAATTATTTTCTTCAATCTTGGTAAATATACATCATTAATTGTAATAAAAAAAAGAAATTCTTAAATTATTAGTAGTTTCTTTCCACAAAAAAATTTTTGCAGTGTATGTACACACAATACTGGTCAAACTAATTTAATTTTCATTTCAATGGTATTGAATTTTCAATTCTATGTTATTGAATTTCCAATTCTACGTTACTGGACTTTCAATTCCATGTTATTGAATTTTCAATTCCACATTATTGAATTTTCAATTCCACATTATTAGATTTTCAATTCCACGTTATTGAATTTTTAGTTCCACGTTATTGAATTTTCAATTCTATGTTATTGAATTTTCATTTCCATGTTATTGAATTTCCAACTACAGTTGTTATTGAATATTCAACTCAATGTTACTGAAAATTCAGTAACGCGTATTGATATGGACTTCACTTACATGTTATTGAAAATTCAACTATATATTTCTAACAGTGTATATAAAAGTATCGTTGCCAAAAAAGATCATTCAATCGCCGAAAGGATTTTTTTTTTTTTGGTATTATTGCCTCGAATTCCTTATTCTCCTTTTTCTTCTTATCAAGATTTTAAATGCGGTGAAAATATAACTGATCAGTTTTTTCAAAAAATTTCTTTCTTTCAATTTTTAATATTTTTTTCATCAGTAAAACACCTGATTTTTAGTAGGGACAACATTCTACACAGTACTGAAGAATAGAGTATTTTATTTAAGCTTTTAAGCAAAATTTAAGACTTTCGGCTACTCAGCAGCCAAACAGAAATTTTTGAAAAAATTTGTTTCTCTTATTTGTTTATAAATATTTCTTTCTTTAGAAAATTATTCGATATTTAGAAGGGACTAAACTTAACACAGTCCAGAAGAATAGAGTATTTTATTTCAGCTTTTAAGCAAAATTTAAAACTATCGGCCACTCAGCAGGCAAAGACAAATTTTTGAAAAAATTTGTTTCTTTCATTTATAAATATTTCGTTCTTTAGAAAATTATTCGATATTTAGTAGGGACTAAACTTAACACAGTCCAGAAGAATAGAGTATTTTATTTCAGATTTAAGCAAAATTAAGACTATCGGCCACTCAGCAGCCAATCAAAAATGTTTTAAAAAATGTCTTTCTTTCAATTTTTAATATTTCTTTAATTAGAAAATCAGCTGAGTTTTAGTAGGGACTAAACTCTACAGAGTCCTGAAGAATAGAGTATTTTATTTAAGCTTTTAAGCAAAATTTAAGACTATCGGCTACTCAGCAGCCAAACACAATTTTTTGAAAAAATTTGTTTCTTTCATTTATAAATATTTCTTTCTTTAGAAAATTATTCGATATATAGTAGGGACTAAACAATGAATTTTCAAATATTTTTGATTGAAATTTCAAACACTTTTGTATGGAATTTCAAACGAAATTTTTTGAAATAACCAAATCATTTAAATATTTATATAAATTATGAATAATTAAAATTTTTTATAATATATTCTGATGTGTTATAATAAATGGAAATTAAGTAAAAAAAGTATCATTTATAGAAAAAAATTTAATTAAATTTCAAAAAGAAAAGAATGCATATGTTATAATTCCGACCATCAAAACTTGTGGAAGCACAAGGGGGGGGAGAAAAGTTTATAGGGGAAGAAAAGAAATGAGACAAGGAGGTAGCCGCGTTGGTCCGTGGCCGCTTGTTGGAACATCGTAATCATCAATTTTGTCTCATGAATTCCGTGCTCCAAAGAGTCCACGAAGGCATGCGTATACCACAAACCGCATACGTCGAGTTGAAAACAATCGTGGAATAGCCGCTATATACAGTGGGAGAAAATAAAAGGGGCGAGAGGAGGGAAAATAAGAAAGAGGGTATAAGACAGAAAAAGTAAAAGAAGTAGAAGACGAAGAAGAAGTATAAGAAGACGATGAAGAAAGAAGAAGAAGAAGTATAAGAAGACGATGAAGAAAGAAGAAGAAGAAGAAGTAGTATAAGAAGAAGAAGCGTGCTGGTGCAAAGAGAGTTATGGTTATCGCCAGTGAATATACCACGACTACTCCAAGGGGGTTTCCATGTGGACGTGCTCAGGCAGAGGGCAAGCAAAGGGCGGAGAAGAGGAAAGACAGGAACTTGGAAGCGAATGTAACTTTATTGTGAACTTATCGCCGTCAGAAGGCAAACAATGGTCCGATCTTCGCGCCATCTACCCCTGACATCTTTCCTGCTCTCTTGGTCCAACCACTAGAAGAACACTTTGGCGCCGTGCTATCACTCTATACCATCTCTAAGAAATTCACCAATATGTAAATTACATTTATTTTTTCCCGCAACACGAAACATTCGAGATTTATAAAAAGGAAAAACCAACCGACATATATATATATGGGTGAATTTTCTGAAAGTGACACTTTTAAATTTTAGTTTTTCAATTAATTTTTTTCTTCAATTATATGGTTTTTTCTATTAGAACTACTTAATTTCATACTCAAGAGTAAGATTTTTAGGTTGCGCAAAATTAATTCTTAAAAATATTAAAGTTTTTTTCATTTGAAAAATATTATTCTTGCTCCATTAAATTAATTTTATTTCATTGGCGAGCTTTTCTATTAAAAATTCACGCCAATATCGCGTTCACGAAATCGAAAATAAAATTACACTGCTTAAAAATTAATAATTTGTATATTTTAATACGAAATATGTTCAATTGGATGAAAATATAAATGTATTTAAAGTATTTGATTTAATGGTAATTTGGGTTAATTTTTTCAAAGCAATGCAGGTAAATACTGAAAACAAAAGAAAAACTAGCATATTTCAAGGAAAAGGCTTCGGAGATGAAAAGCTTCGGAGATGAAAAGCTTCGGAGATGAAAAGCTTCGGAGATGAAAAATAAATTTTCTTTCATATTTGTATACATTAGAGCGCAATTAAAATATATTTTTTAGTAAAATATACAAATCACACTCTCATTTTATATTACCATCGAAATATTCCGTTAAATTTACTTCTACATTCGGTTATTTATCAAAAAGGAAGGCTTCGGAGATGAAATTAATTTTTACTCGGAGAAAAATGTAAATTTCGATTATTTATAACAGCAATAATTTTTCTCCTTTTCGTAGATAAAAATATAGGAAAATTTAACGTCAGATTCTCAGCTTTATTTTAATGTGCATTAAAATTTTGTTTAAGATATTTTTAAAGTACAAAATGTCAGTAATCATTGTAAAGTAATTTTAACCTAAAACTGAAGACAAAGTTTAAACATTTTTATCAAAAATAAAAGTGAGGTCTACAAATTTTTAAAATGCACATAATGATAGAAAAAACATTGTACTTTCTGACACTATTTTTAAAAAATTTCTGAGAATTTGAAAAAAACCATGAAAATTTAATTTTATTGTAGAAGTCCTATTGGAGACATGTTGAAAATTATTTTAAAAATTATTTAAAAATTATTTTAAAAATTATTTAAAAATTATTTTAAAAATTACTTTATTAAATTTTGGAATTGATTGACTGATTGACAATGACAATAAATTGAGATTGACTCAAAGAAAAGAAATCATTTTTGAACATGAAGCTTTGGAGATTATGGACATCAAGAATTATGGACTCATCAAGAATTGATGAGATGAGAAATTTCCACCTTGATCTTTTGAGAATTAGTATATTCACACGTGACTTAGTCAGGGGTGATATTTCTCCTGTTGCGCTTTATTTTACGGAAGTCCGAAACGTGACAAATTCAAACAAAACACTGGGCCTAAAGTAATGTAGCAATCATTCGATGATCTCTTTCCCATGAAAGAATCATGCGATGGGGAAGTGAATTCCCTCAGTGTGTATAGGAATTATAGGGGGTCCGAGTGTGCAGGTGGTCACATTTTTCAGCCCTCTTTCCTTTTCCAAAAATCAGGCTTTGCGCGTATTTACTAAAACCCACTATTTACTATACTTTTGTTTAAGGTTACGCTACTGTTTTTAGTACAATTTTTACATTCCGTCCAATAAAAGCTACAACTTCTGATTTTTTTAGTATTTTCACTACTTTAAATTCGCTAACACTAGAAAACAAAAAATTATTCTCAAAAATTTATAATCAAATTCTTTAAAACGATTCCATTATTTTCCAAAAAAATTCGAAACTCTATTTTCAATATTTGGCATTTTTATCAAGTTTCGCCATTAAAATTAAATTATTTAACAAAAAATTGAAAACATTCATCCAAACTCCAAATATTTTTATAAATAATAACAATTTCACAAGGATTTAATTAATTAGGTAGAGTATTTTCAAAAACATTTCGAAAAAATCAATTATTTAAAACAAAATTTTCGTAATATTTATTATATCTTGAAAAAATTAATTGTTTAAAACAATGTTTATGAAATTCTTATGAAAAATTTAATTATTTTTACAAAAAAAAATCCTTCTTAAGAATTCAATTATTTTAGGTAATATCAATAAAAATTCAATTCTAAAAAATAAAATTTCAATTCTATTAGAAAATTATTCTTAATTTAATAATCTTCAATATTCTACTATTTTTATTAAAATTTTCAAAAGAATTCACTTATTAGAAATGTAATTATTCTTAAAAAAATGTAATACCAATTGCTTAAAAAAATCAATTATTTAAAAAAATATTTTTTTAAATTCCTTAAAAGAATTCAATTCTTTTAATGAGTAATAACAATTGCTTAGGAATTCAATTATTTTTATTAGAATTTCCATGAAATTAGTCGAACGTAATCAATTATTAAAACTTCATTTAAAATTCTTTGCGAAAATTCAATTATTTTTATAAATAATAAAATTATTAAGAGGAATTTAATTGTTTTTAAAAAGTTTAATAAAATTCGTTTTCAAAATTTAATTATTTTTATAAGTAATAAAAGTATTACGAAGAATTTAATTGTTATTAAAAATTATTTCTAAAATTCGTTTTAAAAATTCAACTACTTTTATAAATAATAAAATTCATTGAAAAAGTTCAATTTTAATAAAATTTTACAAAAATTGCTGAAATATTAAATTGTTATTCCTCAAAAAAATCAATTATTAAAAAAAAATGTTTTTGAAAAACTCTTTGGAAGAATTGAATTATTTACAAAAATAATTAAATTTTTTACAGAAATTGAATTATTTTCAAATATTTCAATAACATTCTTTTTATGAATTCACTTATTTTCAATAACATCAATATAATTCATGGTAAAATTTTAATTCTATTAAAAAATTATTCTTAATATTCAATAATTATCAATATTCTTCTATTTTTTAATTAAAATTTTGAATAGAATTCGATTATCAAAAACCAATTTTATAATATTCTACACGAACATTCAATTATTTTTTTGTAAAAAATAAAAATTTCACACAGAAATTGAATTATTTAAAATATGGAATTTGCATATATTTTTTTGAAAAAATCAAATGTTTTAAAATTTGGTACTAAATCTTTAGAAGTAATTCGATTATTTTTATAAATTTTAAAATTCTTTTCAAGGATTTAATTATTTTTGTAAATAAAATCATTGTGAAAATTCTTCGTAGATATTCAATTATTTTCGAAAAAATCTAAAAAGAATTGTAAACATTTCAATTATCTTTATAAATGCAAAATTTTTCGACAAAATTTAATCATTTTCAGAATTCTATTATTTTCAAATATTTTAATAAAATTTTTCAAAAGAAATTACTTATTTTAAACAAAATTTTAATAAAATTTTTATGAAATAATTCAATTATTCTTTTAGATTTCAATAAAATTCTTCCCTGGAATTGAATTATTTATGAATAAATAATTCTTCGAAACAATTTATTTATTAAACATAAATAAAGAAATTATTTTCAAAAATTCAATTATTTTGAGTCATTTTAGTAATTTTTTTTAAATTCAATTATTTTTGCATAAATAACAATATTCGTCAGAAGAATTCAATTATTTTTAAAAGTATTTAATTGCTTTCTGTTAATTCAGTTATTTTGAAAAATTCTAATAAAAACCTTTTACAAGAATTCAATTATTTTTGTAAATAGTAAAAAGCATTTTAGGAACTTAATTTTTCTTAATAAATTTTAATAAAGTACCACACAGATATTTAATTATTGTGAAATTTTTTAATATAACTCTTTGAGAAATTAAATTATTTTGAAAAACTTTTCTAAATTTAATATTTTTTATATTTTAAAAAAATTTGCAAACAGAATTCAATACTTAAAAATTTCTTTGTATAAATCGTCGTATTGCAATTTTTTTCATATGAATAATAAAAATTTCTCCGGAAGTTAATTATTTAAATTAGAATTTTCATAAAATTAGTCGAAGGAAATCAATTATTGAAAAATTATTATAAAATTCTTCTCAAAGTTAAATGGTTTTTATAAATATTTAAATTCTTTTATGATAATAAAATTCTTTGCGCAGAAATTCAATTTATTAGCATTAGAATAAGAATGAAGTAAATATTTTTTATAGAAATTAAGAAAAAGTCGAGGAAATAAAATGTAGAATGTAATTTTCGTCAATTTTATAAAGTTTGTAAACCGAGTTTTTTTTTGGTCGTCAAGTTTAATATTTCTATAGCTACTTTTTTACTACTTTTTTCTAGTCTGAAAGCAATACTTTTTTAAAAACTTTTAATTTTTTTTTGCTACTTTTTTAAAATTAATTATCGAGTGGAAACTCTGAAAAATGGTTTTTCTCATTTAATTTCGAAAAATAGTGAACATAAGAATAATAATGACAAATATTTGTGAAAATGGGTGAAAAATTAGCAAAGTCTGAATTTTTCCTTAGCAAACTGGAAAAAATGGGCTAATTAAAACGAGGAGAAGAGTTCTGATGATTTACATGAATGCTTTCAGAGCTCATGGACAAACGACACGCACATATGCGATGAGGTAGTCGAGATATACGAACGCTAATGTATAACAATGCTTAAGTTGGTCGCTGGATCGTGAGAGAATTCGCGTAAAAAGTCATGGTGACTCTCCTCTCTCAAAGCAGTCTCATAGCAATTGCTCCCGAGTCAGGTTTTCCTCAGGCTACAAAAATTTTAACATTTTTATTTTCTTCATTCCTGAAAAAGAAGAGTAACTGACAAAACAATTCCCCTGTGGAAAGAACTATATATATGTATAATCAAAAAAAAGGTTTGCTACTTTTTCTTAAAGCGTGCTCGTCCGCAACAAATTTTTCATTGCTCCTAATTCCATTTACTTCGCACTGTTAACACAAAAGAATAAAAATACAACGAATTGCGATTCCGAAAATTTGTATCGAATAAGATCCAAATTTTTGGCGTCAATTAATCTCAGTATGATCCAGTTTAGTATCAATTTGATACTTTCAAGAAAAAGTCTGTTTTCATTTAGAAAAGATCTTCAAAAAATTCACTAATCGAAATCAAACATTATAGCAGTGATGATACATTCTTTCCGTCTCAATTTGACATCCTCATAGAAAAATCAATTGAAGCTATAATCGTGAGAATTAAACGAAATAACCGATAGGAGAAAGTTTTGCTTTCTTTCGCACAAAATAATTCAAATTCATTCAAAGATAAGGAAAATTGACTTTGAATATATGTATATATATATATATATACAATTATCAAGCGAAATTTATCTTCTCGCATGACATTATCTGAATATTGTATATAAACAGGGTCTCACAAAATGAGAAAATCTTCTTGGGAAAATCAAGGAAGAAGTGTTGAAGAATCGCTCTTGACTTATCGGTTCTCTACACCTCGAGGACTCGTCGAAGCTAATCGATTATATATATACCAAGAGCGAGCCAAAGAAGAAGAATGCACCCGGATCGACTCGTTAGGAATGCCTTTCTAATCGTCATGAATATCCTGTCCTCTGATCGCAGAGCATCTTTAACTATATATATATATACGAAAAAAAAGAAAAGAAAATAAGTTTCCTATTATCGTTCACTTCAGATCTTCATTTACAATTATTCCCCGCCGGAATAACTTACGTATATGATTGACCATGTAGAAAAAATATTATAATTCTTCTTGTACGATCAATTCCAGGGTTGTCACAGGTCAGGGAAAAGTCAGAGATTTTTAGTAAAAGTACTGGAAAAAATCGAATTTCAAAAATTCATGAAAAAACTCTAAATTTTCATGTTTTTTTGTTGGCCTTGTAAACTGTAAAAATAAACACGAATTTTAAAACGAAACCGTGAATTTTTTCTATTTCAGACAATAATTTCTTTTTAAATAACTTAATTTTTAAGGAACTATCATAAAATTATGACTTATAAATTATGTAATGAATAATTTTTACAATTTTCAGAAATACTGGATTGATAAAAGAATTTTAGTTAAAAATACTGAAAGAAATTTAATTTTGGAAAAGTTACAAACAATTACAGAAATTCAATTATTTTCAAAAGTAATAACATTTTTCGCAGAAATTCAATTATATTCAAAAATTAAAAAAAATTCTGGTCATTTCAATTATATCTTTGAAAATAAAAAAATTCTTCTCCAAAATTCAATTATGCTCAAAATTTTTTTAAAAATTCTCGTCAAAATTTCAATTTTCTTTATAAATAATAGAATTCTTCTTCAAAATTCAATTATTTTAAAAAACTTTAATAAAATTCTTGGACAAATTTTACAAGAATTCAATAATTTACAAAATTTTTGATGAATTTCGTCTAAATAAATCAATTATTTTCATAAATAAAAAAATTTTCACAGGAATTCAATTATTTAATATAAAAAATTACAACATTTTTCGAAAAATATCAATTATTTAAAAAGAATTTTATAAAATTCATCGTAAGAGTTCAGTTAATAAAAAAAAACAAAGTTCTTTTCAAGAATTCAATTATTTTTATAAATCGTATAATTCTTTACCAAAATATAATTATTTTTGTTAACTTGAATAAAATTCGTTGGAAGAATTAAATTATTTTCAAAAGTAATAAAATTCTTCGCAGAAATTCAATTATATTCAAAAATTTAAAAAAATTCTGGTCATTTCAATTATATCTTTAAAAATAAAAAAATTCTTCTGTAAAATTAAATTATTTTCAAAATTTTTTAAAAAAATTCTCGTCAAAATTTCAATTTTCTTTATAAATAATACATTTCTTTTTCAAAATTCAAATATATTTAAGAACTTAAAAAAAAATTCTTGTTAAAATTTCACAGAAATTCAATAATTTACAAAATTTTCGATGAATTTCTTCTAAATAAATCAATTATTTCCATAAATAATAAATTTTTCACGTGAGTTTATTTAATATACAAAATTTTATAAAATTTTTCGAAAAATATCGATTATTTAAATAGAATTTTATAAAATTCGTCGCATGAGTTTAGTTATTGAAAAAAATTTAACTTCATTTTAAGAATTCAATTATTTTTATAAACTTGAATAAAATTCGTTGGAAGAATTAAATTATTTTCAAAAGTAATCAAATTCTTCGCAGAAATTCAATTATGTTAAAAAATTTTTGTCAAAATTTCAATTATCTTTATAAATAATAAGATTCAGCAACATTCAATTATTTAAAAAAAATTTTTGAATTCTCGTCAAAATTTCAATTATTGTTCTAAATAATACAATTCATCTTCAAAATTAAAATATATTTAAAATCTTTAATAAAATTCTTGTTAAAATTTTACAGAAATTGAATAATTTATGAAATTTTTAATAAATTTCTTTAAAATAATTCAATTATTTCCATAAATAATAAATTTTTCACGTTTAATTATTTAATATACAAAATTTTATAAAATTGTTTGAAAAATATCAATTATTTAAAAAGATTTTTATAAAATTCGTCGCATGAATCAATTATTTAAAAAAAATTTAACAAAGTTCTTTACAAGAATTCAATTATTTTTATAAATAATAAAATTGTTCACCAAAATTCAATTATTTTAGAAAAATTTTAATAACATTTTTGGAAATTTTTTAAAATTATTTTCATGAATAATAAAACTCATCGCAAGATTTTAATTAATTTTGGATTCAATATTTTAATTAAATCCCTCGAAAAATGTAATTATTCTTATAAATTTTATTAAAATTTGTCAAAAAATTCAATTATTTAAAAATTTGTTGATAAATTTGTTGATAAAATTCTTTATGAGAATTCAATTTCAACAAACATTCAATAAATTATTTATTTTTCAATTTAAATAATTGAATTTTTCTAGAATTTTCTAATAAAAATTGATTAAAAACTGAAATTACCGAATAATCGATTTATTGTTTATGAAAATAATTGAATTATTGCAACGAATTTTTTTACAATTTTTTCAAATATTTGAATTTTTTTGAGAAAATTTACTACTTTTAAAAATAATTGAATTATTGCAACGAATTTTATTACAATTTTTTCAAATAATTGAATTTTTTTGAGAAAATTTACTACTTTTAAAAATAATTGAATTTTTGCGAAGGACTTTATTAGGATTTTTGTAAATAATTAAATTTTTGTTGAAAAATTTCATGGTTATTTAAATTATAACTAAACATAAAGAAGGTGATCGCCTTCTTTTATGTTTTGTAATAATATTCTTATAAATTATTGAGTTTCAAAAAGATTTGAGTTTGAATGTTCTGGAGAATTTTAATTCCTGTGGAAAAGTAATAATTAAATACTCATTTAAAAATTTAGTTATTGATGTTTTTGAATAGTTTTACAATTAATGAAATTTGTAAATAAATTTAATAAAACATTTTTTAAAGTATTTAATAATTTTTAGAGTAAATCAGAATATTTTTTATGGTCAGGGAAAAAGGGAGAATTTTGTCTGGAAATCAGGGAAAAGTCAGGGAAAAATAAAATTAAATATTTGTGGCAACCCTGAATTCTAAATCAATTTGTTTTTAACTAAATATTTAGTTCACAGTTTTCTTGAAAGTATCAAATTGACACTAAAGACACTAAAGTGGATCAAATTGATACGCAAAACATCTGGATCAATTTTTTATTCGATCCACAATTTTGTTATCATTTCGATGGCATTTGATACTTTTAAGTTAATGATGATAAAATCATTGTTCATAAATGAAAAAAAGGGTCTTCTAGAGGTAGAAATTTGAAAAGAAATTTTTAGAACCAAAATAACTCTTTTACACTTCGATTCTATTATTTTTCTTTACAAGAGTGAAGCTGTATAAAAATCCGCAAAATTTTCCATGTGTTTAGAAGAGTTTTTGCATATTTACCCCGTGTAGCATCAGAGAAGCTTCAAAGAGTAGCACATGGCGTACGTACATTCGAGAATTACGAGACAATTACGTCTGAAATTTACGTCATTAAAACGAAACTTTAGATCCGTTGACTAAACATTAGAAAATCTAAATGCAGGAATTTTAAGGAGAGTATATTTTTTCAGCAAAATCGCAAAATAATGGTTGTAATAAAATTAGATAGTGTCGTTTCTAGCAGTTGGCAACAGTGTAGCCGGATTGGAAGATATTTTTTCAAAATCTGAAGAAAATTGAAGCAATTTGAAAAAATTTAAAGAATTTAAAGAAATATTGTATAATATATGTGACACGATCTAAAGAAAGGGACCTGACAAGCAAATCATTTTGAGGTTATGTTAGTATTATGAAAAAATTTAAAGAATTTGAAGAAATATTGTATAATATATGTGACCACGATCTAAAGAAAGGGACCTTAGAAGCAAATCATTTTAAGGTTATGTTAGTATTATTTTTTTGTTGATTGAAAGTTTCTTTTTACTTATTGCACATTAAGATCAGTGTTTATTGAATATTTTGGTTGTACTGAAGCCTTAAACATTAATAAATCCAATTGACAATTGATCCTTTTTTTGTATTTTCATTTAGAAAATTGAAAACATAACCTATAATTGTTTTGCTTCTATGGTACCTTTCTTCAGATCGCGTCACATATTTATATGTTATTAATATTATAACCAAAATCTGAAGAAATTATTTCTATTAGTTTAAAGATTTCTGAAAAGATAAATATAAGAAAAGTTTGAAGATTTATGTTTTTAATCGCATATCTGTCAGCACTGGTTGGCAGTAGCTGCAAGAATTTGCTCTCTAAGCAAACGGAGAATGCGGGACATAAATCGTAACATGCGATATGGAAGGAAAGACAAAGGGAATCCTTTTCTATATCATATTTACGATTTACGTTCCAACATTATTGTGCGTTACTACTATATATATGATGACATTTCGCCTAACCTTAGCATTATTGCTGCAATTCCCAAAGATCACACAATAATATCGAACAAAACACTCCCACAAATAAACAAATAAGTCAATTCATCAACTGCTGACAACACTAAAAGTATTCAAAAAAAAATCCTATCTTTGCTTCAAAACAACATTTTCGCATAAATTTTTTGTCACAATTCTCCGCATCCTGATAGAAAAACAGCGAAACTAATCGCCAAGATTGACAATTGACTGTTATTTAAATTAACCAACGTGAAAATCCGTTTGGAAATTAAAGAAAAAAAAATTTAAATAGAGCTAAGTTATTGATAATATTGAATTGAGAGGATGATAAGTGAAAAAGAAAAGAAGTCGCGATTAATACGATAATAACATAGCGTAGCAAAAGTACTAATCAAAGGAGAGGCAGGACGCTGGCTGCAAAATGAAAAACGATAAATCAAGAGCCGCGCTACCGGTCGTTGCATAATTATTTATAATACCAGCTTTACCGTCGCGACTGTTAACGCGACAACGACGCATTCAAGGTCCTTTAATTGACGCGCAGCCGAGCGGAAAGAAAGCTAATTAATCGATCCTCGTTAAAACTGACTGACAGAGTGAGAGAGAGAGAGAGAGAGAAAGAGGTTTGCACCAACATCGAGAATATAAGTCGTATGCCGCGTCTATAGAAAACTTTTTCTCCCCATAACCTGTTGCATTTTGATTCCTCCATACCGCATGCAATCAAAGCAAATCTCATATAGAGCTCTAAATTTTTCCCGCCTTTTTTGCTTTTCATTCCATTCGGCATTATGTATAAAATGTAACACGTCACACTAACGGTAACAAGTTTCTTTAAGAAGAAAAAAATCTGTAACGGTAAAATAATATAGATCAGAATTCGTGAAATTTTCACAGAAAACAAAAAGTATTTTTTTTTTTTTAAATCAAAATGGTGAAAAAACATTTCTATTTGGTCTTAGGAATGTGTCCATCAAAGAACAGAAAAAAATATTATTTTCTATAAAAGTTAGTGCAAAATTAATTTTTTTGCAACTTTTTAAACAAAATGTCACTTCTCCTAAATGAATGAACCGATTTAAGAAGTGAATGAACCAAACGGGAATATAAAGGGAATGAAAAATACTTTCGTTGGGAATTAGAAATTTTTTAAAAAGTTTATATTTTAATAATTATTTAATAAATTTTTTTATAAACAATTAATTTTTTTAAATGCCTTTAAAAAATTATCAAAAACTAAGTTTAGTGTTGATGCACTACACAGCGCCAATATAATTTCTATTATAAATAATAATAACAATAATAATAATTAATAATAATAATAATTATAATAATAATAATAATAATAATAATAATTATTATTATTAATATAATTTATTAATAATAAATATTATTATAAAAAAAAAATAATAATAATAATAATATAATAATAATAATAATAATAATAATAATAATAATAATAATAATAATAATAATAATATAATAATAATAATGATAATAATAATAATAATAATAATAATAATAATAATAATAATAATAATAATATATAATAATAATTATTATTATAAATATTATTTATTTATTAATAATTATTATTAATAATATAATAATTGTCGCTCCAAAATTTTCTCAACGGATTTTGATTTCTTATAGTTTTAAGTGTATGTAGATATTTTTAAAAAAATTTTTAAAGGCGTAGAACATTTAAAAAAATTAATTGTTTATAAAAAATTTATTAAATAATTATTAAAATCTGTTTTTTAAGTATTTTCTCTACATTAAATTCGCTTACGCTACGAAACAAAAAAAAGTCAAAAAAAAAAAAAATCAAAATTCAAAAAAAAATTATTCTAAAAAATTATAATCAAATTCTTTGAAACGATTCAGTTATTTGCAAAGAATATTCGAAATTCTATTTTCAATATTTAGTATTTTCATCAAATTTCGCCTTTAAAATTCAATTATTTAACACAAAATTCATAAAATTCATCCAAAGTTCAAGTACTTTTATAAATAATAAAATTTCCACAAGGATATAATTAATAAGGTAGAGTATTTTCAAAAACATTTCGAAAAAATCAATTATTCAAAATAAAATTTTCATAATATTTATTATATCTTGAAAAAATTAATTGTTTAAAAAAATGTTTATAAAATTCTTATTAAAGATTCAATTATTTTCATAAATAAAAAATTTCTTCTTAAGAATTCAATTATTTTCAATAATATCAATAAAAATTCAATTCTAAAAAATAAAATTTCAATTCTCTTAAAAAATTATTCTTAATTCAATAATTTTCAATATTCTACTATTTTGATTAAAATTTACAAAAGAATTCAATTGTTAACAAAAATTTTTTATATTCTACACGAACATGCAATTATTTTCCCGTAAAAAATAAAAATTTCACAGGAATTGAATTAGTTAAAATATTGAATTTTCATACATTTAAAAAAAAACAAATGTTTTCAAATCTGACATTAAATCCTTAGTAGTAATTCGATTATTTTAATAAATATTCAAATTATCAATTATAAAAACTTTTTTTTTAATTCCTTGCGAAAATTCAATTATA
This sequence comes from Leptopilina drosophilae, assembly GCA_032873175.1. Lineage (NCBI taxonomy): Eukaryota > Metazoa > Arthropoda > Insecta > Hymenoptera > Figitidae > Leptopilina > Leptopilina drosophilae. The sequence continues at coordinate 44,826,028 of CM065482.1, forward strand.
TTTATAAATAATAAAATTATTATGACGAATTTAATTGTTTTTAAAAATTTTAATAAAATTCGTTTTATAAATTCAATTGTTTTTATAAATAATAAAATTCATCGCAGAAGTTCAATTTTAATATAATTTTACAAGAATTGCTTAAAAATTCAATTTTAATTCCTCGAAAAAATCAATTAGTAAAATAAAAGTTTTTAAAAAACTCTTTGGAAGAATTGCATTATTTACAGAAAAATTAGAATTTTTTACAGAAATTCAATTATTTTGAAATATTTCAATTAAATTCTTCTTAGGACTTCAATTATTTTAAATAATATCAGAATTTTTTATTAGATTTTAATTATTTTTAATTTTTTTTAAATCTTCGCAATAATTTAATTCTTTTTATGACTAATGAAAATTGTTTCGGAATTAAATTATTTTAATTATAATTTCCATGAAATTAGTCAAAAATAATCAATTATTAAAACTTTTTTTTTAAATTCTTTGCGAAAATTCAATTCTTCTTATAAATAATAAAATTATTAAGAGGAATTTAATTGGTTTTAAAAATTTTAATAAAATTCGTTTTCAAAAATTCAACTATTTTTATAAATAATAAAATTCATCGCAGAAGTTCAATTTTAATATAATTTAACAAGAATGGATTAAAAATTCAATTTTAATTCCTTAAAAAAATTAAGTAGGTAATAAAAAGAAAATGTTTTTTAAAAACTCTTTGGAAGAATTGAATTATTTACAAAAATATTAGAATTTTTTACAGAAAATAAATTATTTTGAAATATTTCAATTAAATTCTTCTTAGGACTTCAAATATTTTAAATAATATCAGAATTTTTTATAGGAATTTAATTATTTTCAATTTATTTTAAATCTTTGTAAGAATTCAATTCTTTTTATGAGTAATAAAAATTGCTTAAGAATTCAATTATTTTAAATAGAATTTTCATTAAATTAGTCGAAAGTAATGAATTATTAAAACTTTTTTTTAAATTCTTTGCGAAAATTCAATTATTCTTATAAATAATAAAATTATTAAGAGAAATTTAATTGGTTTTAAAAATTTGTATAAAATTCGTTTTCAAAATTCAACTATTTTTATAAATAATAAAATTTATCGCAGAAGTTCAATTTTTATATAATTTTACTAGAATTGCTTAAAAATTCAATTTTAATTCCTAAAAAAAAATCAATTATTAAAAAAAATGTCTTTAAAAAACGCTTTGGAAGAATTGAATGATTTACAAAAATATTAGAATTTTTTTACAGAAATTCAATTATTTCCAAACATTTTTATAACAATTTTTCTTAGAAATTCAATTATTTTAAATAGTATCAAAAAAATTCATGGAAAAATTTCAATTCTATTAAAATATTATCGTTCATTTAATAATTTTCAATATTCTACTACTATTTTAATTAAAATTTTGAAAAGAATTCAATTGTTAAAAAAAATTTTTGATAATATTCTACACCAATATTCAATTATTTTCTTGTAGAAAATGAATATTTTACACAGGAATTGAATTATTTAAAATATAGAATTTGCACACATTTTTTGAAAAAATCTAATGTTTCAGAAATTTGGCATTAAATCCTTAGCAGTAATTCGATTGTTTTTATAAATTTTAAAATTCTTTTCAAGGATTTAATTATTTTTGTAACTAAAATCATTGTCAGAATTCTTCGTAGAAATTCCATTATTTTCGAAAAAATCTAAAAAGAATTGTAAACATTTTAATTATGTTTATAAATGCAAAATTTTTCGACAAAATTTAATCATTTTTACAATTTTATTATTTTCAAAAATTTTAATAAAATTCTTCAAAAGAAATCACTTATTTTCAACACAATTTCAATTTAATTTTTATGAAATAATTTAATTTATTCTTTTGAATTTAAATAAAATTCCTTCCATGAATTCACTTATTTTTTGAATAAATAATTCTACGAAACAATTTAATTAATAAACTTAAATAACAAAATTACTTGTTAATGATATAACAAATTTCTGAAAATTCAATTATTTTGAGTCATTTTAGTAAAATTTTTTTTAGACAAAATTTAATTATTTTCGCATCAATAACAATATTCATCAGATGAATTGAATTATTTTTGTAAATAATAAAAAGCTTTTTAAGAATTGAATTTTTTTTATTAAATTTTAATAAAATACCATACAGATATTCAATTATTGTGAAATATTATAAAAAAACTTTTCGTAAAATTTAATTATTTTTGAAAACTTTTCTAAATTCAATGATTTTTCATATTTTTAAGAAATTTGCAAACAGAATTCAGTTATTTAAAAATTTTTTTTTTGTAAAAATCTTCGTATTTAAATTTTTTTCATATGAATAATAAAAATTTCTCGGGTAATTAATTATTTAATTTAGAATTTTCATAAAATTAGTCAAAGGAAATCAATAATTAAAACGTTTTTTATAAAACTCTTCTCCAGAGTTGAATAATTTTTATAAATATTTAAATTCTTTCGCATGAATAATAAAATTCGTTGCACAGGAATTCCATTTTTTTAGCATTAGGATAAGAAAGAAGTAAATATAGTTTACAAAAATTATAGGAAAAAGTCGGGAAAATGAAATATTGAATGAAATTTTCGTCAATTTTACACAGTTTCTAAACCGATTTTTTTTGGTTGTCAAGTTTAATTTTTTTATGGTTACTTTTTACAATTTTTTTTTTTTTTGTAAAAGCTTTTTTTGTCTGAAAGCTACGTTTTGCTAGTTTTTTAAAATTAATTATCGAGTGCGAAGTCTGTAGGAAGATAGAAAGAATCAACTGCTCTTTTAACGTCCCTTCTTGTTTCTCTCTCTGGATCTCGCGCATGCGCACGAACGAATTTCGACTGAAACGCGTCAGCGCGCATGCGTCGAGAAACAAGGACAAAAGTAGGGAGGGGACGTTAAGTACACTACCTAGCTCTGAAGCATTGCACAAAGATAAATAATAAAACTACTAAGAATGAAATTCTAGTAAAATTTGCGAAACACATAATAGAAAGAACTATAAATACTAGCAGGGAAACGCGTTTATATTTGAAATGTATGTAAATCTAATGGACATTTTTTTCGGCATATTTGGATTGAATGACCTATTTCTCATGAACTCTCTTCTCTATTAAGCAATTTTTTTTTAGTAATATTCAACTTCATACAATTCTTCCTCTGCTTTTGAGTTTCATCTTTTGTGGATTCATACATACATATATATAATCTTGGCAATATGAATAAGAGAGAATAGGAGGAGAAGAGACATATGTGAGTGTGTCGGCTCATTAAGTATGCACATTACGTAGCAGACCAAGAGATGCGGTGTGATATAATTTTCTAGAACCTGCGCTTTCTTCTTCTGGTTGCGAGCATAAAAACCTTGCCTTTGTGTGCACATGTTACTTACACGTGGAACGTGGCACGCATCACGTCAAGCTTCTACGTGCGGATAACGTAACATTACGACATTGTATATATAAAAGTGATATACCTCCATCTTTCTCCTTAAAGAGCTAACACTATTTTAGAAAATTTGAATTTATCCTCGAAATTATTATTTCTGCGTTATTTTTTACACTGAAAAAAAATTTATTTGATTCAAATAACCGATTATTGTCACAGAAATTCGATTATTTTACAATTATTTTAGCAAAATTTCATTAAAAAATTCAATTATTATAGAAAAACTTTTTAATGAAAGTTATTTTATGAAAATTGTATTAAAGTTAATTAAATTTTTGCAAAGATTTTCCTATATACTTATAAATATCATTAAATTTTTTTAAAGAATTTGTCAAAATTCTAGAAAATATTAATTAAATTCTTTTGACAAATATATTATAACGAATCGAGTAGAAAAATTGAATTCTTTAAAAAAAAAACGTAATTTATTAAATGCAATTGAATTTTTACAAAGATTTTACTATAAAAAAAGTATTTGCGATGTGTTTTGAAAGATTTATTGAAATTTTAGAAAATAATTGAATTCTTTTGACGAACCTTATAAAGAAAATAAAAATTGAATTCTTACGTGAAATGTAAAAATTTACAAAATTTGTTAAATATAATCGAATTTTTGCATGGATTTTACTATTTAAAAATAAAATAGAATTGTTTTGAAAGATTAACTCAAATTTTAGCAAATAATTTTATTCGTTTGTGAAATTATATTAAAATTTTTCTTAATAATAATTAAATTTTCGCAATAATTTTAATATTTATCAAAATAATTGAATTTTTGTGTTAAATTTTGTTAAAACTTTAAAAATTTTATAATTTATATACTAATTTTTAAAATAAAATTCTTGATAAAGGATTAAGAAAATTTTCGAAATTTTAATAAAACATTTTGAAAAAATCAATTATTTTTATTAGGATTAAAAATTATCACAGAAATTCGATTATTTTAAAATTATTTTAGCAAAATTTCATTAAAAAATTCAATTATTAGAAAAACTTTTTAATGAAAGTTATTTTATGAAAATTGTATTAAAGTTAATTAAATTTTTGCAAATATTTTCCTATACTTATAAATATCATTAAATTTTTTCAAAGAATTTGTCAAAATTCTAGAAAATATTAATTAAATTCTTTTGACAAATATATTATAACAAATCGAGAAAAAAATTGAATTCTTTAAAAACAAACGTAATTTATTAAATAAAATTGAATTTTTACAAAGATTTTACTATAAAAAAAGTATTTGATGTGTTTTGAAAGATTTATTGAATTTTTAGAAAATAATTGAATTCTTTTGACGAACCTTATAAAGAAAATAAAAATTGAATTCTTACGTGAAATGGAAAAATTTACAAAATTTGTTAAATATAATCGAATTTTTACATGGATTTTACTGTTTACAAAACTTAATTGAATTACATTGCGAAGAATTTATAAAAATTGTAGAAAATAATTCTAATCATTCGTGAAATTTAATTAAAATTTTGCTAAATAGTAATTGAATTTTGGTAATAATTTTGATATTTACAAAAATAATTGAATTTTTGTCAAGAATTTCGTTAAAACTTCAAAAATTGTGTCATATACATAATAATTTTTGAAATAAAATTTTTGACAAGGCTTTAGTAATTTTTCAAAAATTGTATTAAAACCATCTTTTGAAAAATTCAATTATTTTTATAAATACAGTAAAATTTATAGCAAAAATTTTATTATTTTAAAATTATTTTAGCAAAATTTGATTAAAAAATTCAATTATTAGAAAAACTTTTTAATGTAAGTTATTTTATAAATTGTATTAAAATTAATTCAATTTTAACAAAGATTTTACTATAAAAAAAGTAATTGATCTGTTTTGAAAGATTTTTTTAAATTTCAGAAAAGAATTGAATTCGTTGGATATAATTTGTAAAGAAATTAAGAAAAATTAAAGTCTTTTATGAAATGGAAAAATTTACAAAATTTGTTAAATATAATTAAATTTTTGCGTGGATTTTAAAATTTACAAATTTAATTTAATTATTTCGAAGAATATATAAAAATTTTCGAAAATAATTCTATTCGTTCGTGAAATTTGATTAAAATTTTGCTTAATAATAATTGAATTTTGGCAAAAATTTTGATATTTACAAAAATAATTGAATTTTTGTCAAGAATTTTGTAAAAAAGTTTAAAATTTTGTAATTTACATACTAATTTTTAAAATAAAATTCTTGACTAGGATTAACTAAATTTTCAAAAATTGTATTAAAACCATCTTTTGAAAAATTCAATTATTTTTATAAATACAGTAAAATTTATCGCAAAAATTCAATTATTTTAAAATTATTTTAGCAAAATTTCATTAAAAATTTCAATTATTAGAAAAACTTTTTAATGTAAGTTATTTTATAAAATTGTATTAAAATTAATTCAATTCTTACAAAGATTTTACTATAAAAAAAGTAATTGATCTGTTTTGAAAGATTTATTGAAATTTTAGAAAAGAATTGAATTCGTTGGATATAATTTATAAAGAAATTAAGAAAAATTAAAGTCTTTCATGCAATGGAAAAATTTACAAAATTTGTTAAATATACTCGAATTTTTACAAAGATTTTACTATAAGACAAAGTAATTAAATTATTTCTAAAGATTTATTGAAATTTCAGAAAATAATACAATTTTGATGATAAATTTTATAAAGAACTGAAATAAAAAATTTTACTAAAGTTATTAAATATAATTCCAGAATGTTTGCAGTTTTTTTTGCATAGATTTTATTATTTTAGAAAATAATGTTTTAAAGGGATTTTTAAATTTTTAGAAAAGAATTGAATTTGAATTGAATTATTTTTGAAGAATTGAATTTATTGAAGAATTGAATTTTTATTTGGACAAAATTCATATAGAAATTAATAAAAATTGAAATCTTTCCTAAAATTGAAAAATTAACAAAATTCATTCAATATTATTGATTTTTTGCATAAATTTTAATATTTATAACTGTAATTGAATTGTTACAAAGGATTTATGGAAATTTTATGCAAAATAATAATTGTATTCGTTCGTGAAACTTTATTAAAATTTTGCCTAACAATAATTGAACTTTTGAATTAATTTTACTATTTATAAAAATAATTGACTTTTTCGAAAGAAGATTTTAGTAAATATTCATTTGATAATAATCGGTTTTTTGAATCAAATCAATTTTTTTTCAGTTTACTATATTTTTTTTCCTAGATTTAATTTGTTATTGTAATATTAATATAGTTTTGGTTTTTTAGAAGACTGATTTTAAGATCACATTTTTCTTCAAAGTATCAAATTGACACTAAAGTATGAATCAAATTGATACCAAAAATCAGGATCAATTTTTTATTTGATCCACATTTTTGGTAACAATTCGTTGCCATTTGATGCTTTCGACAAATAGTTCAATAATTTTAATAAATAATAATTTAATAATAATTTTAATAGATTTTAGTAATAACACTGTGACCTACACAGGAAAAAAGAAGTGTTATTTTAACACTAAAAGTAGTGTTAAAACTACACGCAACATTTTTAACCGACGCTGTGTGGTTTTAACACTACATTGGCGTTAAAATAACAATAGAGACTGTTAAATTAACAATAGAGGGTGTTAAATTTACACTAGAGGGTGTTAATTTAATATACACTTTAAATTGGGTTAAAATAACACTAAAATTGTGTTAAAACAACATAATCTGAAAACTACACGCAACACATTTAACACTTATTTTTTTCCGTGTAAAAAGTATCAAATTGCAACGAATTGATTTCGAAATGTGGATCAAAACATCATTTGATCTCAATATTTGGATCACTTTAATCTATTTGGGGATTATTTTGACATTTTTAGAAAAACAGTGAAATTTGATATAAGACTTTCGTTCGAAACTTTTAAATTTTTCCGAATGGAAAAGTATTTCGCAAACTGTGATTGTTTTGGGAGAATAAAATTATGAAATTGAAAGAAGGTATTAAAAAAAATTTTTGATAATATTATATACTTGAGATATATGTTATTGAGCTTATAATCTTTATGTGGCTTCATTTTACGTAATGCTTTGATTAAAGAAGGTTTAGCGGCTAACGATTTAGGGGCTATGAAATGCGTCGATAAAAGAGTAATTTAAGTTTATTAAGAAAGTGATCTCTCTTGCCTATACATAACGGCTCACTTTCGAGGCCTTTGATTCAAGGCAGCAAGACTGAAAACCCTTTTCATCATTACCTCGTTTTTTTCTCGATCCTATTAGTCGATCGTCGATATAACGTGTCATTATTGCCGCATTACATGAGCGACGTTCGATCTAAAGCTGCGCTTATGTTCTTTAAAACATTCCAATAGACTCTGTTCCTTATTTTCCCGCACTTAAATTATTTAAATGTGATTTTTTAAGAATCTGATTAATTTTTAAATGTGGTTTTTGAAAATCTGATTAATTTTTAAATGCGATTTTTTAAAAATCGGATTAATTATTAAAATCTGATTAATTTTTAAGAACT